>JARHVA010001859.1:185000-462500 GCA_037957365.1 Torreya grandis
GTCATACACATCCTAGTATTATCCATATACCATACAATTTGGACATTTATTACATTTGTTGAATCTTATATATTAGTATAGTACACCTTCCATTAAATTTTTTATTGTAGTATATTGTATTATATATTTTTCTATGATTACAAATACTAATCTCAAGCTAAAAATTTTCTTGTCATCATAATCGTGAATGTTGTGCCATTCGTGCATTATCTCAGTCATTGTATGGATGACATCTAGTGTAATCCAATAGGGTTGGTACATATATAAAACATTTTCATGAGTTCTACTAAGGATTACCTCTATGGCACTCATCATAAATCCAAAATAGGTAAAATAACTCCATATATTTAATTTCATTCTATGTATAATACCATGATCCATTTTATATTCCATTTTTTATACTCGTAGATTTGGTTTCAACATTTCCCTTATTTTAGGTACCATAATCCTATAATCAATCTCCACTAAGTGTGACTAAATATTTTTGTGGATATATTTAGTGTGTGTTACCAAATATGGAACATAGATAATTCACCATATGAATCTAAAGTATTTGATTTCATTAAATGCTTCTTTTATATGGGTTTCTTAATTTCATTTACACCTATGACATAAGGTACCTTCATTTTTAGTGCTTTGTATTCAAAGAAAACAAATGTAGATATAGTCTTATTACTTTGCATCAAAATACAATAGAATTTTTTTTAGAAAATATATTTGTCTTAATTTTATATTAGTTAATTCCTTTATTTATAATGATCATAATGTGATTGTTAATCATGGAATTCCAATTCCACTTTTAATTACATTCATGACTTATGTCCATTTTACCTACTTGATTTACTTTTTGTTATTAATTGGTTGTCTTTTCACTCCTTTCTTCATTAATTTAAATCTTATCTTTGTGTCATAATTATTTTTAGGTAATTTACTACTTACATCATTCCTTAAAACTACCATTTCATATTTATTTTTTACCTTTTGATTTGATTTCAACTAACTCATGAAATATATGTTGTCTTAGAGATAAATATAACTACACTGGTTGTTTTTAGATCTTTTTTTCCTTACTATTTTTCTTATATTCTTTCTATAAATTATTCTATCCTTATCTACTTCCAAATTTATTGTTATCTATCTATTTATTTATTTGGGGTTTTAAATTTTTATTACACTATTTCCATTTTGTTTCAAAAAAAAATTATCTACATATATGTTTTTTATTTTTTTAAATTATTTTTATGTTTTTCCATTTCTTTTCAAAATTATTTTTATCTTTCTTTTAAATTTTTTCTTCTCATCACCAATTTTATGAATTTTCCAATATGGAGTTTTACATGATAAAAAACTAAGCATTTAGACATCGGACATAGTAGTATCCTCACTTGACTTGTTCATTTGTAAGGATATATCAACCTAGTGATGGGGGGAGGGGTGTACCATTATTAGTGACCAGGTATTTAGGCATCTAGCATAGGATATCATATTAAAATCATTGAATCATCCATTTAGAAGGCTAGTGTTTCCCAATTAGTTCTATGAATTTTTTCGCTGCATGTTACTAAAGTTGTCTATGGTGTATAATTTCAATCAAGATCAGTTAAAATATTATTTTCTGATTGTGTTTGCAATAATTCTCAAATATATTTCTCCTAGATCTAATATATCCTCAAATATATATGGTCCCAACCATATTATATTTAACTTTCCTATATTTTATGTCATTGAGTAAGACCTTATCTCTAATTTGAAACTCTTCAACATTTACATGTCTATCAAGCCATTATTTTTGTCTTCCCTTTTTTTACGTTTGATTGTACACTACTTAGAATATTTTCTCATGTAATTTTTATAGTTCTATCAATATTTATTAAAGGTAATTATTATCATTCAACCTATATGTCATCACCATTCTCAAACTTTTCCATATATACTTCATTCATACTACCACTTCTAAGCCATATGTTAACTAAAATGGGAAGTACTTAGTTAATATTTTGTAATTAATGTAGTAAGCCCATAGGACTACCATTATTTTAGTATCCCAATATCTAATATCTATATTATAAAAAAATTAAATACCTTCTATAATACCTTGTTGAACACATTAATTGTTATGTTTGCTTGAGGTTGGTAAGGAGTACTCCTTTTTTATTGGATCAAAAAGTGTTTATCAATTTCACAATTATATTATTGAAAAAATGCTTAACTCGATCATTGTTTATATATAATGGGAATCCAATACTTGTTATTATATTATCATAGAGAATTTTGCATTAGTATTCATTATACTATATTTCATGGGTATTGCTTCTTCCCATATTTTCAAGTAAAATAATGTTTTTAATAATGAACATAACATTACTATTCCATGATGCAAGTTTAATAACACCAAAACCATCAATGGCCCATTTCTCAAATGAAAGTAGTGCTTACACTAGATGGATTAGCATCTCATTTATTGCATTTGTTTTTTCCACTCTTTGACACCTATCATAATATAGTGCATATTTATGTGCAACCTTGAATAGCCTTAGCGACCATAGGCCTACACACATTATTTTCTTATGCATACTCTAACCTAATTTGTGACCTCCTACAACTCCATCATGGGATTCTCTTAGTATATTATTTCATTTATGTTTTAATATGACTCTTAGAAAAATTTCATCTCTTCCTTTCTTATACAATGATAATTCAATTAGTGTAAAGGGAAAAGCTTTGATCATTAATTTTTTTCTTTCTAATTTGCTATATTCTTTTAGAAACTCTCCACTAGAAAGGAATTGTGAAATAATTTCCATATCTTTGGGAATGGTTGCCACATAAAATATTTGATGTATATTAAACCCATCCTCTATTGGTCTTTTGTATTCTCCTATAGTGATTCAAGATATATAATCAAACCAATTATTTTCCCTTCCTAGTTACTACAATACTAAATTCAAACTCTTAGAATGTCATTAACCAATGGAAACTTCTTCCTTGTATCACATGTTTGTTAATAAATATTTGAGTAGATCTTGATATGTGAAGAATATAAATTGGGTTTCAAATAAATAATGCCTAAATTTTTTCACTACATACACCATATGAAGTTCATCTCATTCTTTTGTCAAATAATTTGTTTTCACCTTCACCAATTTCTTGCTCATAAATAAAATGGAATGATCTATATTTCTATGGGGTTGTGCTAGCATTGCTCCTATTACTATTATATATGTATCTACATGAAGATATAATGTGATCTTGCAATAAAATAAAACTAGTATTGGGGTATTTACAATATTTTTTTCAGCTTATCAAAGGATTATTGACACTATGTTGACCATTTTAGAGGTTGGTTATGCCACTTCTTCAATAAATATTCTATTGGTGCACTTGTTTATCTAGATTTTATAATAAACTAATAGTGATATATTGTATAATACAATATTTTCCTAACTTCCTTTGTGTCTTGGGTAGTGGTATATTTATGATAATTTTAGTTTTGAGAGGATCTACTATCAATCCCTATTTTCATAATATATGTCCTAGTAATGTAGCAAATGGTGTGGCAAAAATGCATTTCTTCATATTAAGATAGATCTTAAACTTCTAAAATATTTTAAAAATTAACCAAAACACATAAACATGATACATAATTAAACCATAAATTATCCAATAATTGAGACATAATTTTAAATTTTCATGTATAAAGTCTTTGACTTCATTCACCATTATTTGAATAAACATAGCCAGTTGATTTTTCAATCCAAAGGGTATAACTAAGTATATAAAATACTTGTTTTGAGGTCTAAAAAAATGAAGGATCAACAAAAATCCATTTTAATGTCCTCTCATCTAGAGGTTCTTTTCTTCATCTCTTGAAGAATATATCATGTATTTGGATAAGGGTCTAGGGTCTAATAGAAGAAATGTGCCCAAAGACAATTACCAATCTCTACTTTAGTAGTCCATACCTTTTCACAATGTATCCTTGGGTTTTTTGTTCTTGTACAGTCCCATATTTTTATAAAACAAATTTCCATTTTATTAAACCTCATCTTATGTAGTATGCCAAATTATTTTCAATTTCATATTGTGGATTTGTGAGTGTGTGATATCCCCTTCAAATAGGGAATATAGAAACACATAAAGCTCTGATACCACTGTGATGTCCCTAACTTAGGGGCTCCTTTTTTCCATCAAAAGCTCTGATACCACTGTAATATCCCTTCGGATACCAAAACAAAAGCTCTAAATTGCTTATCTATATTTCTACAAAATATCTTCAAATAGATAAATAAATCACAGTATAATCTCTTATTTAGTTGCTCATATGCTTACAATAGAGGTCCTCTATCAAGTATACAATGAATATTGAAAATACGGCCTTAATAGCCTGAGTTTTTTGCAAACTGGGAAATAAATCTAGATCTGGTATGTCTCGGCCTACTGTGTAAAAAACATAGTCACCGACATCGGTTATACTGTCATTATCGGTCGACTGAGGTTGTGAACCTGCCGACATCGGTGATATGTCAGCCGATGTCAATCTCTATAGGGCTCTGCCTATTGATGTTGGTGTTTGATCTTTCTGCTGATGCTTACAGATTTTCATGGATCTATATGGACTTTGTACGGCTGCCAATGTAGCAAAATCTATATGCTTGATCCTGATCTGAAGAACTATGGGCTAATATAAAAGATCTATATCTAGATAATTATTGAATCAAACCCAAAATAAAGAAATACCTGTGAACCTTTGTGATAGCTTTTGTATGAAGTTATCTCTCAAACTTGTACACACCTGTGATAACTTCTGTATGAAGTTATCCCTCAATTTGGCAATAGATTGGTTGATCTCTCATAACCTCTGAATCACACACAATGAAGATTTGACATTCTTCAATGCAAATGGAATCTTGGAACCCTTGGCTCAGTCTTCACAGAAGAATTCTTAGTAAAATCAATAATCAATTCATAATAATAATGGCCTCTATGAGAAACCCTTATACCCTCAAAAAGATGTGCTTGCCCTAATTAGGGTTTTCTTAAATTAGAATTAGGGTTTCTAATTAAAAAATAGGCCAAATAATTAATATTTGATTAAATCAATCAAATATTAATATCTCCCTCAATATATGTTCGATCCTCAAACCAACTAAAGCTAGTGAATCAGGGAGTGATTCTGCACATGACCATACCAAAATAAGGGTGCTCTTCTGCATGTCAAATATCCCTAAATAATAGGAGCTCATGCAAACATGTCCGAAAGAACTTGAATGAAAGCCAACTATAGGAATTCTGATAATCAAAGACAAGCCAATCTCCATCATGACCCTCTATCCATCCTATCAGCCTACGAGGGTCACATATTAGGCCAATCATCAAGTTTGTCGATGTCCACTAAAAAAGAGGATATGACAATCTACCCCTCTTGAAATTGCTTATCCCCAAGCAATCTCAGAATAATGAACCACTCGATCCACCTGAATCCCAAGGAAAAGGTTGGGTAAAATCCCTCATGTCACCAATCAACCCCTGTGAAGAAATCATCAGCATCAACAGCATCAAAAGTACAAAAATCAACAACTAAGACACTGCACTCAACACCCGAACAATTGACATCACTAATAATGAAGAGGCGTCCCATGTTAGATAGAAACAACCCAAACCAATTCAGATTGCCATCAACTCTTGCTCAAAATCATACACCAACAAGCTGTCAATCCCATCACCTATCACCATGCCAAGTCTATCATGACTCTCATCCCATAATTGATCCCTTTATAAAGGTGGCATGACCAACTGTACCACACTGTCATCGGTGTGAGAAGAATCAATCTGAAAACTCAACTCCACTGGTATGCCAAACTCATCAAGACTAGGTACTCCCAAATCTTGAACATGTGTGTCAGCTCTAACAACATGTTCCTCAGCTACAACTATAGGAATGTACTCACCAACAACACTCAATGTACTATCCTCTTAACATACCTCCACATTCTGAATGCCAGCATTAGACTCATCCTCATCTAACTCTAAAGAAGCTACTGCTAAAACTACCTCATCATCATAATCTCTAGCTCCCTCATCCTCTACAACTAACTAAGAGTCCAAATCACCATGATCAAGCTCATCCACATGTCTCTCAGAATCTTGGTGAGCCACCTTCATTACCTCTACCTTAGGCTCTGAAGCCTCTGCCTCTGACTCCTCAAAATTATCCTATTGTTCAAAATCTTCTGATTTTGAATCCTCACAATATGCCCATATTACACGATATGCCTTGCCTTTAGGTCTCAAATGACAACCGTGATTGGCATCATATGGATCTTTGTAGTATAAGCAAAGCTTTTTCTTATGTAGACCGTTAAGAGCCTCTCGATCCAAAGGTGTTATTGCTGGGTTGGCCTTTGAATCATTCTTAACAAACGTAGGCCATGTAGGCCTATCATCCATCCTAGAATGGGTCAGCTATGGTCTCCAATTAATAGTAGCACTCATGTTATCTCCTTGCTCCCCATTCTGTCGAACAGGTGAGTTCATCCTCTTTACCATAGTAGTGAGTGCCTGTGTCATCTCACGGTAGACTTCTCTGGTGTCCTGATCATCATTATCCATGTGGCCCCAGTGTGGGCTACCATCACATCTGTCACTCATGATGATTGGCTGCTATTCTATAACTTGAGTGCCCCGACCAATCTACCCAAACTACCCAATAGGATGGTAAGACATAGCTCTGATACCATTGTATTAGAGCTATCACTATACAGATCAATCTACCTAATAGGATGGCAGGAATTTGGCTATGTACCATGTAATATCTCTTCGGATATCAAAACAAAAGCTCTAAATTGCTTATTTGTATTTTTGAAAAATATCTTCAAATAGATAAATAAATCACAGTATAATCTCTTATTTATTTTCTCATATGCTTACAATAGAGGTCCTTTGTCAAGTATACAATGAATATTGAAAATACAGCCTTAATAGCCTGAGTATTTCATAAAATGGGAAATAAATTTGGATCTGGTACATCTCAACTTGTTGTGTAAAAAACACAGTCACTAATGTCGGTTATACTGCCATTGTCGGTTAACTGGGGTTGTGAACCTGCCGACGTCGGTGATATGTCAACCGATGTCAGTCTCTATAGGGCTCTGCCTGCTGATGTTGGTGTCTAATCTTTCCGCTGATGCTTACGGATTTTCACAAATCTATATGGACTTCGTACGGCTGCCAATGTAGCACAATCTGTATGCTTGATCCTGATCTAAAGAACTATGGGCTAATACAAAAGATCTATATCTAGATAATTATTGAATCAAACCCAAAATAAAGAAATACCTGTGAACCCTTGTGATAGCTTCTGTATGAAGTTATCTCTCAAACTTGTACACACATGTGTTAACTTTTGTATGAAGCTATACCTCAATTTGGCAATAGATCGGTTGATCTCTCACAACCTCTGAATCACACACAATGAAGAGTTGATGTTCTTCAATGCAAATGGAATCCTGGAACCCTTGGCTCAGTCTTCACAGAAGAATTCTTAGCAAAATCAATAATCAATTCATAATAATAATGGCCTCTATGAGAAACCCTTATACCCTCAAAAAGATGTGCTTGCCCTAATTAGGGTTTTATTAAATTAGAATTAGAGTTTATAATTAAAAAATAGGCCAAATAATTAATATTTGATTAAATCAATTAAATATTTATATCTCCCTCAATATATGTCTGATCCTCAAACCGACTAAAGCTGGTGAATCAGGGAGTGATTCTGCACATGACCATACCAAAATAAGGGTGCTCTGCTGCATGTCAAATATCCCTAAATAATAGGAGCTCATGCAAATGTGTCCAAAAGAACCTGAATGAAAGCCAACTATAGGAATTCTGCTAATCAAAGGCAAGCCAATCTCTAATCTCCATCATGACTCTCTATCCATCCTATCAGCCTACGAGGGTCGCATATTAGGCCAATCATCAAGTCTGTCAATGTCCACTAAAAAAGGGGACATGACAAAGTGTTACACCACCTTATATTAATGATATTTAATGTGTTATCAATGCCCTAAATTCATGTTTTATCTTGGGGGAATAACCTTATCATTCATTGTAGATAATATTCAATACTCCCTATTTAAGTAAATTTTAGTAATTTGATATGGGAATCTTATTCAATGTGATAATCCCTTACTATATGTAGTATTAGGTTATGAAATGTGTAATCCTTATTTCCCCTAGATGATATTTTCTCATGTAACTTACCTTTATAATCATTGTTTCTCACTCTAAAAAAACCATGCTTTAATATCATCTGCAGATGTTGTTTTTACCTCTTCGTGTTCCAATATTATTTCCCCCATCATCATTTGATTCATGGTCATTTTATTATTTTTTTAATTTTATTTAATGTGAAAACCCTAAATAGATCATCAAAATCACTTTGCTCATAATCTAACCATATTTATTCCAACCATGTAGCTCCCATTCCTATTTCTAATATGGAATGGACTACCAAACCATTCCCTTTAAATGTAATATATTCCCCTTTAGAGTTCAATATACCACTATAGTCATTAATCCATTCTAATTTTAACAAGGTTAAGTATCATATATCATAAATATTGATCACTTTAAAATATACTTTTGATTTTATCCCCATTAAATTAAATTAAGCATCAATCAAGGTTTAATTGGCAAATGTGGTGTTTCATAAGCCTTTGTAATATCATAAGTTTTGAAATACAGCCATGGTTTACCAAGTAGCTCCCATGGAATATGTGGTAAGATGTTTGTATATGTGTCAAGATATAATAATGTCTTCCTTACCTCATGGAAATTTATTTTGATATTTAGAAAAATTGTTGTTTTCTTCCATTTCCTATTCATTCTAAACATTTTATTTTCCCTTTTCTTTTGCTTTTTATCATTTTGTTGTAGTTTATGTTATAGTTGTTTCTTATTCAAGTCTTTACATAGTTCTGTTAATTTAGTCAATAAATATTTATTTTTAATTAGCTTTATCAATAACTTTAGATCCCTGATCTCATCTTTATTGAAATTGGTCAATGATCTTTATATTTTTTTATTATATGATTTTTACGCTTATCTCCACCAGGTGATCATGTTCATGTATATTGGTTTTTTACTTATCAATATTTGTTCATAATGTCTCTTTAGATTTATTATCACTCTTTTCCTTTCTTGGTTTTCATTCCACTTTGAGTGGTTGCCTCCACTTGGGGTTTTGAGTAATCATTGATAATATTGAGATCCTTCAACCATGATCTCTCTATATGTTATTTTATGGTTTCTCGACCTTCTCTAATTTTTTGAAAAATAAATGTTCCCTTTTAATGGTCTTATTTATTCATCTAGAATGTTATCACCTCTTACTTCTTGGTAAACTTCATTACACGTCCATTTTATATCATGTACTTTTGGTATGTTTTCAAATGTTTTCCCCCCTAAATTCTTGTGGGAGATTTTGCTAAATCCCATGTCTTTTTTTTCCCTTCTTATATAATTATGCCACTTTAATAAATGAGAATGAATCTTGAGTTATTTATTCATGAAAAAATACACACTCCATCAATGTTCTTCTACACAATTTCTTTCAATATGTCAATTTTTTCACATTTGTAGCATGTTGGAGGGGGGGTTCTTTCCTAGTTATAACCTTGGTTGTATCCCTAATTATATTTTTTTATTATACCATATCCCCCATTTTTATCTACCTCTCCCACAATGTTATCCTCCTTTATATCCACCCTAGCCACCTCCCCTATATTCCTCTTGGTTTTTTTTATAGTATTGTAGTTAGGTATTTTGTGATTAAAAGTATTATAGTATAGGAGGTGTTTAGTATTATTGAATAGGGTGTGGTTTATTAATGTTGATCAAGGTAATTATAGTGATGACATCTATTGAAATGTGGATGATATTATTTGATTGATATCTTGTAATTATAATAGTGCATCTTTGATTGGGTAGGTATGATTGTAATGATTGAAATATCAAAAATTATTATAAAACACCAACTGATTCATGGGTGGGACCACTTGCATCATTGGTAATAAATTATGTGGGTGATAATCATATACACTATAAAAATTTTAGTATATCATGTCACCATATATCATTTTTTGAATGGGAAGAAATATTCATGCAGGTGTTTGTGATGTTCTAATAGTAGCTTATATTTTTTCCATGTCATGATGGGGGGAATTGATCCTTGAGTGCCATTATAGATAATAAGTAGTGGACCATATTATTTTTAGTGATGGTATATTTAACTTGTGATGACCCAAATTCATCACCTTTCATCTAAATTTATCTTTTTAACCTTAGTTGCTCCAGTTCCAATTGTAGTCTTTGTAAATTATCTTTTAGTAATGTGTCTATGTCACATATCCAAGACTGAGCTTATAAGTTTGATGACATCCCTAGTTTTTCAAAAATTGGATTAAATATTTTCCTATCCATGTTAGCTTAGAGGAAAATGATTAGTCTAAAACTAAACCAAACATATCTTTGTTTCTCATTCAATGGTTCCTCTAATTTCTTCACCATAGATTTATATATTTTGTCATATTATTTTACTATCTACTTCTCCTTTTGTATCAACTATTTCATAGTAATAAAAAATCTAGTGGGAATGTTATGATAGTGAAAATATCCCTTAAAATATTTTCTTATATCCATCTAAGTACTTGTGTGTTCATAATAAGTTTTCATATACCATTTACGAACACAATCCCTAAGTGTTCCCACAAAGTCAAACAACATAAATCTTTCATCGGTGATATTATGGCTTCATTAGTATGAGTCTAGTACAAACAAATTCTCTTACGCATATTTAGTATCCTTTACTAATAATGTAAACTTCATTATTTTATGGGTCATTCTTGTTTTTTTAGATTACATGTGAGTACCACTAATAATATTGCTACCAGTATTTTTTAGATTGCCTAATATACTTGCTCTGGTATCATTGTTAGGGTTTTCAAATTGATTATATTATTTATTATTAACAAAATTATATTTACATTCATTTTATACTCTTATCTCTTCTTGAAACTATCTCCTTCCTAACATTTTTGCCTTATTTCTTATAAAATCACTTCTATTTTCTATCTCTTCACTTAAAATTGTGTATTTGTCTTTTAATTCTTCTCTAATATATAATTATCTTTGTTTAATATATGGATGTTTTTTTAATTTTTAAATTAAATTGTGGATGGTGATAGGTTCAAAGGGTTCATTTCTTCATGGGTTTTCTTACGGTTTGGGTTTTGGGGGTTTTATCTCTTGAATTATTTAATTCACAATATTTTATCTCTATTATGTTTTCTTCTCTTATGTTTTCATTAAATAATATCTCTTATATTAATATAAATTCCTTTTGATCTCTATTATGTACATCTCTAGTATTGTTACTAACACTTATTTCTGAATCACTTTTATACTTATGGTGGCTATATTTTTCAACATCTATTTGTTCTTCTATATCATTATATAAATTTATTCTTGACTACTTCCTATTGGTATTTATTTTATTGTTAAAATTTATTATAATGGTTATAATATATAAATAAATTATCCTATTTTAATAATATTCTCTTCTTTTCTTTACTAAAGGAAAATTTTAACTACTTTTACTAACCCTTGATCCATAAATATATTGTAAATGAAGAGTGGTACATTATTCAATAATATTTTTCTTTAGTCTTAAAAAATTCAACTTTATTGGTGTAAAAACTTGTTCAATCCTAGATAGCCCAAATTATCAATAAGGAATTGAGTGTAGTTTCAAACTAGTAAGAAATAACACATGTCTAAGGGGTGTCAAGGTGTTTAAGTGTCTTCATATTATATTAAATAAATTTTATATTTTTATTTATGTGTACTCAACAAAATTATTTTTTTTATTCTTGTTGAAATATCTAAGGCCACAAACTCTAGGCAAATGTGACTCAAAATTCTTCTTTTGGTATAAAGAATGGTGATTTTATCACGGGTAAAGATTCACCCATTTTTTTAAGATTTAGAGTGATTAGTTTTAATTTATTATGACCACTCTTATATTTATATTAGTTATAGTTTACATAACTCAAATGGATACTTTTCCCTTGACATTAGTTAACTCAAGTCCATGTAGTGCCACCAAATGTTGGCATAAAATATAGAACTATTGGTTCTATATGTTTTATGTTTAAGTTAAATTCAATTGTAACTAATTTTTTGTATAATTTAATATTTTTTTATAATTAGTTAACTTATGAATTAAAAAATAAAAAATAAATAGGTGTGAGTATCTACTAATAAACATTACATAGTATTTCTTACTCTAACTCTACTTTATTTATATCAATATAATAGACATAACCATTACACAGTCTATATTTCTCTTTATAATACACCAATTTACTATTTAATATATATTTTATATATGTATAAGTAGATATTATCCTCTATTCATTATTTTAGAGATATATTTATTTGTTGCGATAAATTTGAAGATTCTTTAATGACTGCATTTTAGCCCTTAACATATTAATAATCCTATCAATATGGTTTATAGTTGGGATCAATATAAATATAAAATGGTTTTGATATCTATAAATAATAATAATAATTTTCATTTTATATTTTTTATCACTTGTTATTCTTTTCTAAATCACATATGGAATGGTAGTGCCACCAATCGCTAAATTGAATCTCCATGAGACTTTATTTTTATTATTTCCTATTAATTTTACCTTTCAAGCATTTAAACAAACATTTTATAATGAGAATTTTGTGATAATAATCCCTTACATTTTCATGGAATGTTTTCTAGGGATTAGGTACATTAGGCCTATGTGATAAAATATCCTCCAACCTTTGGTCTCCATTTATTTCTTAGATTGCTTCTATTTGGTTCTCGCATGCTTAATAATATTTCCTAGGCTCATCCTTGAATTCCATATTATTTTTTATTTTTATTACCTAATTATATAAACCTCATTATATATCATAAAACAATGTGTTTTCATCTGACTCCAAACCAAGCTTTTCCAAAAAATTTGATAATGTAGTGGGCCCTTTTCTATTTACCATTGTGATGTCAAAATAGATGTAAGGTGGTGCATAAAATCTAGTCTTTATTTTCCCATTCCCATGATGTTGATAAACTAGGTCCATTTTAATTATAAAATTAAGATATAAAATTATATATGTTACATAATAGGCAACTAGAAAACATGATGTTTGAATCCATGTAACTGAAAAAATGATCATTTCATGAAATAATTACCAATATCCTCTAATCTCATATTTGAAAAATAACTTTAGAAGATTAGGGATATAATAAAATACCCTAAAATTTTATAGCAACACACATGGTGGCTAGAAAGAGAATAACCAAGTGTTAATAGGATTTATTTTGTGAAATCTCAAGTAGGCTAGTCCATATTCTCACTAGTTGCATGCTATCAAGATAATAATTTATAGTCAATGGAACATTGGGTAGTATCATGATTTTTTTATGCAAGATCATATATGGTAGCCTTTTAAGGGTATACAAATATCCAAGTATTGTTTAAATCCTATATCTACTATTGTAGTGTTTTTCCATAATATTAGTGTGATCAAATGTCCTTGGATCATCTTTCATACCTTTCTTGACCCCAATTAATATTGTTAGCATAAGACTATATACATCCCACTATTTATCATACCAAAAAGTGGATACAATCATGTATATAACCTCATGTGTATTTGAATTGAATCTCCAAGGTCTATGGGTAATTGGGGTTCTTAACTCAAAGGATTAACTGGGACATTATTAATGATAGATAGATTATCATAATTATTGGCTAGAAGGTACCCTGATGTTTAAGGTTGTTGATAAATGTTTTTATTTTTTTAAGGAATAGAATTTACTTTATAATTTTTATTTGATTTATATAATATTATCCTCTAGTGGATTTATGACCTTGTCTTAATTAGACACATAATGTTTAACATAGTAAATTACTAGCATAGAACAATTAAATGTACTAGGAATAATCTAATCATGGGTAGGTGAGAATTTAATACACATAAGTACATATAAGGGTAATAAAAATATATGATAAAGCATTATATAAGTGATATTTAGGAGAATTAAAATAATGAAGGAAGGGGGGAAATGTAGATGTAATTATAGGCAAATTTAAGCCATCACAAGTAAATGTATTGACATGATTAAAGGTTTTTGCATGAATAGTAAGAGTGAAATACGAATTGATAAATCACATTAAAATTTAATTGGTAAATAATGTTGATTAAGGAAATGGTAATGTCTAGAAAAATAGTAGAACAATACCAAATATAGGGGGAAAAGATAGGGGAAGTGGTAGTTTAGAAGTTATAGGGGAGTGAGGAAACTAATAGTTCAATTTCATTGAGTGAATTGAATAAATAAATATCAATAATAATATCTTAAATAAACCCATAAAAATTCATCTATGAAGACAAATAAAAGGAATCCTAGGGTTTCATTTGTGACCACACTAATGGAATACCCTTAATTAGTTAAAAATGGAGATAAATTAGACACAATACATTGAGTGTGTGTGAATGAATATTTAAATCACACAAAGGTGATATAATATAAATTATTCCAATTTGATGCACCAAAAATTAATGGCAAAAAAGTATTTCTTAGAAGAAACCTAAAGTAAATAGGAGTGATATAATTATATGAAATACATTGTTGAGTATGATGTCAATTTGAGCAATGCATTAGTAGTGTTATAATTATTTTATTTGGTGATTTATGTGTATATGATAGTTATTTAATTAATTTATGTCCTCAATTAGTTTTTGGGTTAAGTTTGGACACTTTCTAGGAATTTCTTTAAAATATCTATAATTACTAATTAAGTCCAATCAACTATCTAAGTACTCAAATGAGTTCCCAAATTGTAACGTGACTTTTATAAGGTGTTTTAAATAAATTTAAGAGTATTTTAATCAATATAATATCATATATGGATTTTTATATTCTACCTTTATCTAATCATAAATTTTGGTACTCAACTTATAGTAGCATTTTGCATGATGACAAAAACATTATTAGTTAGTGTCAATGTTACTCTTAGTTGTCTCTTGAGTTTATTTTTGGTTACTTTAAGTTGTATTAGGTTCAAATATTAGAACTATAACTATATATTACTTATTTTTCATTTTAATTTATTTATTTAATTTTTACTTTCCTTTTTTCTAAAATAACTCGTCATGTAAGTTTTTTTTTATTTGGCTAGTTTTAACCTTTATTATTAATAAAAGATTGTGCAAAAGTGTGGTGTAATAATTAATTATTGAAATATGTGTTGAATATTTTGATACATATTTTTTATAGGTATTTTTGACTATACAAGTATCCTTGACATCTTGTCACATGATATGCATGGGATAAAGCATTTCTCTTACTAGAGTCAGTTGAAATAGTTGAATGATGACTATGATGGCCCAAGATAGGTATGTAGAATTCATTAAGGTTAATTGAACATGTTACTTCATTAGATAATTTATAACAATCATTTGTTGAGGTTATGGGTTGGCATTAGTCCCATAAGAGTCTTGGAGATGTTTTCAATGTAAATGTGTGCCAAGAGACTTATATAAGGTATTGTTAGCCTTGTTAGGTCCCATTTTCATGTCTAAAGGAATTCAAACTATTTATTAATGCGAAATATTATTATAATTACTAATAGGTCAATCATTAAGGTCATTTTAACATTTTGAAGGCCTATTAAATTATTTTCCCATGAGAAATAGAAACAAAAGTCTTAAAAGGCACATAGGAGGTCATGAAAGGGTTGAAAGGTCTTAGATCACTAATTAAAGTCATTTTATAGGGGTGAAATGTTTTATAAGGTATTATAAAGTAAATTTGATATTTGAAGACTCTTCACAAGTTCTCCAATTTATACACATTGATTAGGATCGCATTTGAATTAATAATTTTCCTCCACTCATGTTTCTTGGTGGAATTATCCATATTCCAATGTGGGAAGAATGAATTCAATACATGACTACATCATTACCTATATTTAAGGTTGTGTTCAAGCCAATCTTCATTATCTAAAGAATTTTTTCATAGGTTTGTTAGAGAAACTCTCAAAATAAAATCACCAAAGATGGGGTTTCATCATGTTTTCAAGGTCATTTAAGTCCTAGATCTTCCAAGTAATAGGTTGCAATCATATTTGTAGGCTTCATAAGGTTGTGATGAAGTAAAAATCATGTTTCCAGGAATGTAGGCCTGATGGATAGATTATCAAGATTAAGTCAATAGTTTCAAGGTCTCCATCTTAGACTCAAATCTCTCGCAAGGATTTGAGTTTCAAAACAAGAAGATTTGTAGTCTCATAAATAGGTTTAGGTCTTCCAATGTATAAAAATTTTATTCATGAAAAAAATAATAGGTCTAAAGGAAGATCACAAGGAAACAAGGTTTGAAAGCAAGAAATGAATGAGAGGTTGAAATTATAGAAGGATTGCAGGCTCTTATTCAAGGTCAAATGAGTAAGAAATTTGTCAAAATAGAGATCAATAAATACTTTAAGACCCTCATCGATTTATTGAAAATTATTAAGGAGAAAGCAAAATCTTTCAAGTTTGTTGGATCTTATGAAGATGGAAAAAAAGAGATTTTGAATGTTTTACAAATCCATGTTAAGTTTTCAAGCCTATAACAAGGAATCACCTATGCTTGGTTGTTTTATTAAGGCTAATAAGGCTCAAAATAAACCTATATGTTGATTTAAGGATTTAAAAACCTTCACAAAATCCTACATATCAAATAATAAAAAGTTACAAGGTTTTCTTAAATAATCAATCATGTTCAATTTTCCTCCTACATATACATGACCTTAGGCAAGTTTGAGGGATATTTAAGAGTATTTTAAGGACCATACTAGGTATGTTTATATTTTTAGAGGAGATAAACATGTATCTTCAAAAAAAACATGGTAGACAGGTCCAAAACCTTTCTAAAATCTTAAGGTTATGTTTTCACTTTCTAAATAATTTTTAATCACAAGGAACATCTAAATGAGCTTATAAACCCAAGCTAAGATCTTCATGAATGTGGTGCTTAATTTTAAATATCTAAAATCATGCTTTCAAGAAGGATTTAAGGATGCAAGGTAGTTTTCAAATCTATTGAGTTGCAATAACTCATTCACAAGTATGTTAATGAAGTATGAAACTTTGCAAGTCTGTAGGACCTTATTTACCATCTGTAGGTCCATAACAATATGTGATAGTCCTAATATGTTTTAATAGTGTGATAAAGTTTTCATAATATCTCAAAACCTTTACAAGATCATAATATAATTTTCCAAAAAAAAAATTATGATTTTTTCAATCAAAACATGGAAGGTTCGGTAGGGTTTAAGTTATAGACATATTTCCAAGAGAAGTTTCCATGCAAAATTTGTAGTGTTTCCAAGTAAAATATAAGAGTGAAATTATTTCAAATAAGAATTTCATGAAGTTGATAAAGAGGATATAAATGCTTAAAATCATATCTACAAGAATTTGACTAAGTTTCAAAACTTACAAGGTTTCCATCCCTTCAAAGTGCCATCGCATAGATGCCTATAGAACTAAATGAGGATTTTCAAACATGATTTCAAGAATATTAAATAATGAAGCAAAATCCTACCATCCTACAACATGTTTTCAATGTTTTAGATAAATATTTTGATTTACATGTCTTAGTCTCAATATCCAAGTAACTCAAAGACTTCACACTAGTCTAAGGATTTTAATGAAAAAGATAAGAGTTTGGAACATATCTGTAGACTATAAACAATTATAAATCATACCCATAGGCTATGAGACGATATCTTAACTAGACTTACAAGTCTTTTATAAGTAAACAAGGTTTATTAAAGTCTTTTCAAAGTGAGAACATATCTGAAAAGATTCTTATAAGTCTTTATACCACTTATAGGTCTATAAATAATAACCAAGGGTCTCCATACCATTTATAATGAGATTGTAGTGTCTCTAAGGTGGACATAGCCATGAAACCTCAATTATAAATCTATTAAAGTGATCTAATGAAGAAATATAAGGGTTTTTGGTAGGATTTATAATAGTTTTCAAGACATTTTTTAGAATCCTAAGATAAGAAGACTCTTTACCAAGCTGTAGGGCTATCAAATAATATTTCAATCATGGTTAAGGTCTCCAATAGACCTACAATATTGTTTAATACATAGAAAATGATGGATTTTGAGATTATGAGGATATCCTGAGATAATCTATAGTTATGTCAGTATTCTATGTGGTAAAATTCCCTAAAAACATTTTTAAATAGCCTAAAACATGCTCTCAATGTCTTTTGGCATATTTATAAGCATGGCTCTCATGATAAGTGATGAACATGTTTCCAATAAGTGTAACAGTTTCAACAATATCTTGATGGTTTTGATGTACCTATTATAGCATAGAATTGCACTCTTGTGGGAGATTTTTTTAGTTTCTCACTCCTAGAATCAATATTGGAGAAAACTCAAGTTGTGGGTATCCAATAGTCATGTTGAACCTCTGGAGAAGGCCAGCTTCCTCTTAGTAGATCATCTAAACTACTACTTCTACTTGGAAAAGGTATATAAAGAGGGTATATGATAATTAATAACACTAAAAGGGTGATACACCAAATTTATTAACACTCAAATAAGAATGAAATAAATACTAATTTAATATAAGAAAATTTTATCCCACAAAACCTCATAAACTATCAAATTTGCATGAGTATCTCATAAACTAGGTTCACTAAGAAATGAATGAATCAAAAAGGAATTCTAAAATTCACATCAAGCATCCATTAATGGTGGAAATAGATCAAGTTAAGACCTGAAACTAAATTTAAAACACCTAAAAATAGGAAGGAAATAAGGGCAATGGACATGCAAGAACACTTCTTCACAAGGCCATCATGCACACGCTTACTAAAAACAATTCAGAGGTAAGAGATAGGTGAAAAGTGATATTTATTACTTCAAAATTTATTTCTTACATTTTTTTAGGGTTTTTTCCGAGTCAAATTAGAATATTTACAAAAAATGGGGGAGAAATGGAAGATATAGGAGAAAAGGGAAAGAGAGAAAGGAGAAACAAGCAACTAAAATTTAATAAATGAGACACAACCACTTCCATGGAGTCTCAACCACATTTGGTTTAATTATCACTAATCCTTCCTCAAAAAATTAACCTTCATTATCCCAAATAGTCTTTAATCCCTCTCATTGGATTAGAAACACAATAAAAGATAGAAAGTTTTGAGGAGGATGATGTCATGATCCACTAAAAGGGAAAAGTCTCCAAAGACTTTGAAAACTAAATGAATACTCCACTTGCCTTTCTCAACCTCCAAAATCTCCTCTTGCACTTCTACACCCCTCTTCCACTTGCTCTTTTAGAAGATATTAGGTAAAAGTTAGTAAACCTATCTTTTTGTGCTTAATTGACCATGGAGTTTAAGTTTCATGTTTGCTTTTTGAGGCTAATTTCTATTTTCAACTTGAATTTTCTCCTCCAACCTAAAATAAACTCTATAATACCTACAACTCTCATAAGCCCCATTGATGGAGTTCACAAGCTTGAGCCACCCTCAACTAGCTACCCTGAAACTTACTCCCAAGTCTATTTTCCACCATGAAGATCACTTTTGGACCTATATAATACCTCTATACATATATATCATGCATATGTGGAAGAAAATTAAGATTTGGAAAACCTTTAATACCCAAAATAATGGTCAAAATCACCATTAAACCTGCAACAATACATAAAATGTCAAAAAACTAGGTTTTTGACACTTTAGCTCAGCTACACACCCCTTAAACCCTTTTGAATAGAAATAAGTGATATATAATGATGTTTTATGCACCATTAGGCCTCTTTCATGGCTTTAGACCATTTCTCTCTTTGAAGACCTACAAAAGTAAGCATTTTTGAGCCATTTTGGGCCTCTTAGGCACCTAAACGTGTTAGATTGTTCTACAAAATAGGTTTTTTAAGAGATATATGGATTAATCTAAATATCATAGGTGGTTCACAAGTCATTATATGCTATTTTATGGATCTATGAGTCCAAAAACACAAAAATGGTCAAAAAAACTCCTTTGTAGGTTCAAATAAGCTCACATTCAAAATTATTATTCATACAATAAAGACACCCATTCCACCACTTCATATCATGTGTATATATTAAATATACCCCTTAACCATCCTTAAAAATATTTGGCTTCCTTGCAAAATGTATGAAAATATACATACGTAAAGATGATTGCCTACAGGGTTTGTAAGTATTATAAACATTCTTACACTCTTAATGATTATTCATAAGACTCAATCCCTTAACAAACATAAATCCATATTTAATTTTAATTACACAAGTTAATCAAACATACTATAATCACTTGGCCCAAATCTTCATGGTATGAAAGAAATAAGCATCTGAAGAAGGGTTAAACTTGGGTGTCTTCAGCGTGAAAAGCTTGGATTTATCCAAAGGACCAATTTGACATTTCCATTGATTTAATTTGATTTAAAACACATTAATGACACCTAAAACATTTCATAACACCTCCCCAAATTATAAAAATGTAACTTTGCCTTTTATTCCTTTTGAGATAGCCTGTGGGGATTTGAGCTTGCTTGTGGGGTTTGTAATAAGTTTGGAGTGTATACACTCTTGAAATTTCATTAATTGGATTTAAAAAAAATTAAATTTCTTATAAAATACTTACTTAATCTTGTAACCCTTAACCGCACCTTAAAACTCCAAAAGGTATGGCAACATGAATAGTGACCATTATGAGATATATGGGAGCTATGTATAAAAAAGGGTGCTTCCACTAATAAAATGACCTTATAAATATTATGGATAGGTATATTAGGTCATGATTACCAATATTAATAATTTTAGATTCTTTTGGATTTATACTTTGTCCTAAAGACCCTCTTTACCATAATTTATCTTGGGCTGCCTACATGCTTCCTCCATGTTTATGCTTCATCACCAAGAGGTAGTTTTAGGAAAGAAATTAAAGAGTATCTATGAAAAATTGAGGAAATTTGTCGTAATATATATGGACACTCATACAATACCACTTCATGTTCTATTTTCACCTCATTCTCTCAAATTGTAACTAGTTTTCATGTGTTGATACTTGGCATTATGACCCTTAACCTTCCCTTCTCTCTCTTCTCCTATGCTCTATATATGCAAGTCATTTTTTCCTTTGTATAAAAATTTACACCTAGTATTTAAAATCCCAACTAGTTTTAATACTATATTTTCCTTTGAAATAAATATTTATAATCTGGTTTTGAGTTCATATATTCTTTTCTAAGTGTGTGAAGTAGTGAAAAGTGGAATGATAAGTGATAACTATCTATACTTGTGTTCTCTTAACTCTTTAATGTTTGGTGCAAGTATTTCTCCCTCTAAAAGGTCACATGAATTTTATCTAGTGTATTTTTCTATCTTTAAGTGTAAGGAGTAGCATTAGTGTTTAAAATATAGCCTCTTTTTCACTCACCTTGAGAAGTACAATGCATATCACCTCCATATTTGAAACACTTATGTTGGAGAAATCTAGGATGTTGAGACTAGTATTGTGATTCATGTTTCATAGTGAAATTTTAAGGTATTCTAGTTTAGATATATCTATTTTATAACCTCATTATCATAGGTTAATTTTTGTTCCTTCTATCCCTTTTCATCCAAGTAAACAAGTAGTGTAGGTGATACACAATCAAAGTCTAATCTAGGAAGCTAGCACTTAAATCTATATGTTTACCTATACTATATGAAACCCATAGGCCTAGAGGTAATATAATATTTCATTTAATATAGATAAGGCTTGAAAAACCTCTCTAAGGTTCAATATTGAGTGACAATAGTTTTGGCATGCTTTGTGGTACTATTGTCTCATGTACATCTTGTCAAGGTGAATGCTAGTCTTGATAACATCATAGTTGCATACATGTGTTCTACTCAGCATTATGTGATTCCACGAAAGGTAATATCTATTTGTATAATAATTTTTATCATTCCTTTTTTTCATAATTTATGGTCATTACTAGGTCAACTACTAGTAGAGGAGATTATCTTATAGAACCACTCCCTTAACTTGAACTTCTTCTTAAAGTTCAACATCCTTAGCCTATCTTGACATTTTAAGAACAAGAAGACTTTTCAAGAAAATAAGATCAAGAAACATAAGAGGATTTTAAGGACAATATGTCTAGGAAGCATGCTTTCCCATCCTTTAACATTGAAAATCCTATACACCTCAATGCATATGATGATATCCTTCCCAATGCCACCAAGAGCGTTCCCACTTTCAATGGGGAAGGTCCTATCACCCCAAGTGAACATATTAGGAAGATTTATAAATTTTTAAACTTTCATAATGTCACTGAAGTTAACATTTAAATTAGTTTTTTAATCATTTTCCTTAGGGGAAATGCCCTTGAATGGTATAGGACATTACAAGGAGGATGTATCACTACTTGGGATGAGTTTGGGGAGTTGTTAACCCAAATATTTGAATATGAAAGTGATCACACATCATTCATTCATTAGTTAAATGTGATTCAAATAGGTCCTAAAGAAACTATACATGGCTTCAATGAGAGGTTTCAAATAACTTGGAATAGGCTTCCCCCTCCCATGAGACCCCCTGAAAAGCTTTATTTTCCCTACATACCAAAGGGCCGCTAGGACTAATATAACCATCATGTGCAATCTATGGGTGGATGCACTTTGTCTGAAGCCTATGACATAGCCACAAGAGATGGTAATGGTTTTATACAAGATGGTAAAATCCCTCCAAAAGTCTCTATGCCCATTCTACCTAACATGTCCTCTTATTCTCCAAGTATTTCTTCAATTCCAAGTGAAAATAATAAGTCTAGACATACCTTGAAGAAGTCAGAATATATCATTAATTGGGAGGTAATATATAAAGACATTGATTGAGATTTAACCAAAATTCTTATTTTTGTATTTCATAATCAATTAGGTTCCCACCTCATTAATATTGTCAAGGGAGTGGGCAAGGACAACCTAACTTTAATAGGCCACCCAATGCCTATAATCCAAACTATACCTCCAACACAAGAACTATGGTTCCAATCCATAGTAACTTGGCTCAAAGAGAGGATTGGAAGTCTCAAGGATATATAATAATGAAGGTTAAGGACAAGCTTTGGTATCTCAAGGAAGACCTAATTGTCAATTGATAGCAGAAGATGAGAACTTCATGCAAGTAGAAAGAAATGAAGGATGGTAGCCTCAAAGAGTGGGTTTGACAAACTTTCTATTAGAAAACACATTTTTCCTAAACCAAGGTACCTTATTTGTAGCTAATAAAGTATCAAATAGATAATATTTGGTAGATGTTCATGGTATTGACACAAATCCAAATAACCCTCCAATAAGGCAATAAGGTGTGAATACAAGTGTGGTAGTCCATACAACTTCTGCACCTATTTAAAATTAGAATGTAGGAAGGGTGACTTAAAGTGCTCCATTTCATAAAAATCAAGGCACTTATATGACTTAAATAATGAAATAAAATGTGATTGTTCCTAATTTGAATATTATTGATTCTTTGAATAGTACTAAAACATCTATATCTCTTTATAAATTGCTCCACATGCCCAGTCAAAAGGAACTTCTTCAAAAGCATTTGTACCAAGTCCAAATTAATCCTCAATCATCAATAAATGGTTATTTATTCCTTACTAATGATATTAATCACGTTTTTGAATTCTCCAATAAATTTTAAAATCCCCCACCCCTATACCTCACTCTCATTGTGGGAGACAAGCTTGTTCATAATTGCATTATGGATAGTGGGTCAAGTACCTCAATTCGTGATAGGTAAGTTGGGATTGAAATATGAACCATGTATAAAGGTATTAATAAAACTTTATGGGACATTAGATAATTCAATGGTGCTCATCAAAATTTTGAGAGTTTTCTTTTAATGATTGTCCAAGCTTCCCAATCCTTCAAGATATAATGGGGGTTGATTTGCCTAATCACTTTTCTATATGCCTATCAAGGGATTTCACTACCAATATATGAGGATATCTCTCAGCTAATTGGTCATTCTTGGCTTTCAAAACAAGTTATGGAGGAAAGGTAACTATTATAACATAACCATTGGCTAAGTTTCATATTGAGCCATATGTGGAAGCAAGCTCTAATCTAAATTATACCATTAATGATATAGAAGAGCATGCTATGGATGATGAAGCATCCTCAAAACTTGAGGGTATCTCTAATATTTTATTATATGAGTATGGTGATGATGCTTATGGAAATTATTCATACACTTTGATTGAATAGACTGACCTTATCACATACATCATCCATGAGGAAGGTGAAGAACACTCTGAGGTAAGCATTGCTAATCCTTTTCAATAATATGTTGAAGTTAATTACCTTATTCATATGCATGATGATGATAGTTTTCAAAGAATGGTAAATTAAGATAATGAGGAAATAATGCCATTTTACTTTCCAAAGGAGTCATTGAGTGTGGAATCCATCAAGAGGAATATGATCTATGGAAATAGTTTCATGTCATAGTTTAAGAGTTTAAACAATTGAATAGGTCAACTCCCCTTCCTAAGAATAATTAATCAAATATTAAAGTTGTTAATGAGCCTTATAAACATGAAGGAGTGCATCATATTAAGCATGAGAATGAGTGTCAATATACTATCAATAATTGTATATTCATGAAGGAGTCCAATGAAGCTAAGTTAGAAATGTGTGTGGTTGAAGAGAAGTCCAAACTTGAGCCGAATGTTGAATCACTTTCAAACATGTTCGAGAAAAAATAAGACAAGCTTGATGGTTTTAGACATCAAGTACATCATTTTATAGAGTAAGATGAAGTTGAGACAATTTTATAACTCTAAAGATTCATTTTGAGAGGTGTTATTTGAACATGATAGAGGTTAAATAGACTGCAAGATCAAACAAGCCTCTTAGAAGACTATATGGAGTATTCATGAGAGCTCCAAGTGACACACTTGTAGTTGGTATAATATGTTCATTGAAAACTATCCATCACATAAAGGTATGTTTTATTAGATCAATAATGATGTAAAAGGCATTTCCTTTGACCCTAGTAGAAGTAATGGTGAATTATTCTTCACCTCAAGTTTTTGAGGTTTTGTACATATTAGGATAGTTGTGTTTTACTTGTGTTGTGTTTATTTTCCCTAAGTGTTATTGAGAGCACAAGTGTGTTTGATTTGGTGTGTTGTCTTGGGTGTTTTTTTCCCCATTATTTGGTTTGGTTTGAAATCCTTTTAAATCCATTTCAATGTCAATTATAGTGTATAGGTGACTCCATATCCCAAGGGATACGAGAAAGTAACAGGTATTTCACATAGTTGGATTATTACCCTTAGGAAATTTCCAAAATGTTGACTAATTTTACCCCAATTCAAATTAGGTCAACCCCATATATAGTTAAAATTTGTCATAGGGTCTCCTAGGTTGAAAATTAGTCATGTAGTCTTTAATGAGGTCAAACATGCATTATAATCTCTTGCCACATTTTTATAAGTTGGTCCTATGTCATTTTATGTCCTTTTAGGTAATTTTAATGAATTGGTATAGTTTTAAATGAAATAAAAAGGTGTAAACATGTACACTAATGTCCCACATATCATAATATGTCAAAAATGGTAGTTTTGAAATTGAATTTTGTAGGTTTAATGTCCATTCAAAAAGTTCAACTAAAAATGGGAATTTTTAAGCAATTGTATGGCTTGAGTGACACAATTGGAACATGGGAAGACTTAAATAGGGTCCCTTAAAATTACCATAGTTTAATTCCATGATAATTTATCTTTGACAAGTCTAAAATTTCCAAAAATCAACCTCTTTCTCTCTCATCACTCTCTTGGACAAGTCAAAGAGGTCAACTAGTTTTCACTTGGTACAGACAAGAGGAAAAGAGTTCAAGTGAGTGTACTTGGTGGGTAAAATTAATATCTATTTAATCCAAATGAATCATCAAATTTCTAATTTTGGTGTTTGTTTCTCTATGAATCATCACTAAAAGTGTTAGTGACTCTAAAATCTTGCACATCCCTAATGGCTTTGGTTTTCCTATTTGATGGCATTGGTATATGAAAATCAAGTTTATATGTGGAATTGAAATAAATTTTATTTATTTTCATGTTGTATTAAACTTATATTTCATGTGTTAATTTGAAGATGTTAGTGGGACTATCTCATTTTTTCAATTAGAAGACACCATTGAAGTCTGCAGACAATGTTTGAACAATTGAAAAACTTATCTTCATGTATTGGTCTTCAACACAAAAGTGATATGTTTTGTTCAATATCTCTATTCATTGTGATAAATTTATCATTTTAAAGTTTAGTCTCAATAATTTAATGGTTATAATTTCAAATTTTATGACACTTGACATAGTCAATTAACCCTAGAACTGTCACCTACAGTCAAGTAGAACTAAGCCTTGATCAGTCATGTAGATGAATCAAGAAGGTTTCAAGATTATCAAAAGATTTCCAAAGTGAAAATAGTAGGACTGAGCTATTCAAAGGGTTAGAGATTGGTTTTTAGAAACAATTCAACATACAAAATCATATATCATATAGACTTATAGGTAATATCCAACAATGGTATGAGGTCAACCCAAAAGAGGTAGAGTAGTGTTGAATGGAAGGTGTTTGAGCTCAATTGAGACCTTGAATCAGGGATGAAAAAATATAAAGGATCATTGTAATAATGGTGAGGCCATTATATGCAACTATACCTAATACCATGTTCATAGGTTGATAAATTTGTAATTGAAAAGTCTTACCTTAACTGATCTGAATGAGGTTTTGGCTCATACACTATGAGGTCTAGACAAACATAAAAGTTTATATCTTATAATATAGACCTATAGATAATGTATTGACATAATAATGTGGTTTTTATCAAGAGAGAATAATGTTTGATTTGTTTCTAACTTAGACAAGTTTTGACCTGAAACACTTAGTAAAACACAGTGTTAAGATGACTAGAAGTAAGACAACTTATAGTGACCTATAGTAATGTGTGACACTATGGTATCAAGGCATGAGATGAGATAATATAGGTGAGGAATGGTATAAGTAAACACAATAAGGATCAAATAGGATGAATTCCACTTTTAAGACATACATCATCACCTACAGGAATTCCATGATTCCCCAAATGAAACATCTACAATCTAAGTGTAGACACATAAAGTGTTGATGGTGAGAGACAAGAAGCATGGTTTGAAGGAATACATGTTCATTCAAGTTGTAAATTATAAAATTTAATAAATATAATATAATCAAGTAATCAGACACAAATGATTACCTACAAGGGTCTCATAAAGTGACACCTATATACTGATTAAAGTAGCAGACCAACCTAGCAAGCAGAGAATGCAAGCTTGGAAAAGATAGAAGAGGTAAAGTGAATGATCAAATAAAAAATAACTCCAATATTTATAATAATTTAATTTCATGTGATATTCATAATCAAGGAAATAGGGCAAATAAAGGTTGATCAAATAGGATCTAACCTCATAATAAATTCTATGCATAGTCATCAATCCTATAAGCCTATCTTGAAGAATTTGAAGTTTTGATGGGTCTTGGAACATTATCAAGCTATGAAAATTGGTACATAACATATTAAATACCTAATATATCCTCCCTTAGTCTCATTTTATCCACGTAAATAGGGGATATGTCCTCTACTTTGTCTCAGATAGAGGGCGATCCACAGTCATGACCACCTTGCAAGCATAGCATGTGAATGGTGATATGAGGAAAGGGGGAATAAAGAGGAATTGTATAATTATGTTTGAGTTTGGTTTTAAGGTGATTTTTTTTTAAAGTCACCTATAGTCCTAAGAATCACTCACAGGTGGTCAAAGACTTGAGAAAGGTAGTCTTATCCTATTAGGCCTAAACTAAGCATGAACCCTAATGGATTCAAGATTCACTTATAGCATCATTTAAGTTTTAAAAACTAGTTTATAACCTTAATTTATAAGTTTATAATACATATAAATCATTGGTTTGTATGCAACAAGATGTAATTTTCCATTTTGGCCTAACCTTCTCTCAGGCCTACTAAAAAAACCCAGAAGGAGCTCAAGAGTCATCTTAAATTGTTCATATATATAAATACAATATGATTGAGACCTTAAATAGATAAGGGTATTTTATGAGGGTTGTGAACTCAAAATTTTTGAAATTATTTTAGGGGTTGGATGTCTAACCTTTATGAATCAATGCTAAGAAGTTAGGAGACCTAAAGCCCTCTCAAAACCTTTGTGCAAACCCAGTGGAGAATAAATTAATGGATATGCACCTAAAAGTGGTTAATTGGTGATTAAATCAACTTTAACCTATATATCACTCACTTGGGCTCCATGACATTCATTTTATCTATACTATGACTTGCACAGATAGACTAGAATATGAGTTTCTTCCAATTTTTGATGTGTTTTATAGGTATAGAGGAGAATTGGTAGATGAAATCCATTGAGGAGGTATTTATGTAAATATTATAACTCCATATACTCATATATCACATAATTTAATAATATAAAATAATATTCTAATATTTTCATCATAGGCGGCCTTGGACAGACAGTGAAGGAGAAAGTGACTACCTAGTGAGAAGATGAGATGTCTAATATTGGATATTTTTAAGGTCTACCTAATGGAGTGGATGGAAAATAGGTTATAAATATGTTTCTAACACCTCTTACATGTATTTACTTGAGAAAATACAAGTCAATTAGGTGACAAGTTTGAAGGTCTAGGCCTAGAAGGTTATTAAGTAAATACAGACAGTGAACACAAGTGTCAAGAGAAAAGCTATCAGTTAGAGGGATATATGATGAATGTCACATATTTTTCAACCTACCATGATATTTAATATGTTTAAAATAATTCCTAAGTTAATTTCAATAATTATAATGAATCTTCATCACCAAGAGGTAGTTTCAAACAAGACAATGAAGGGTCTCTATGCCAAATTTAGGGAAGGTGTCATACTCCAGAAGGACACTTATCCAAGATAACTTCATGGTATGTTTTTCACCTAATTATCTCAAATTTTAATTATTTTTCATGACTTGAAACTTGTAATTAAAATCATGCCTTGACACATGGCATTGTAACCCTTCCACTTCTCTTCTTCTCTCTCTTCTCCTATGCTCTATATGTGCAAGCCATTTTCCCCTTTGTATCGAATCCATGCCTGGTATGGTGAAGTCTTACTAGTTTTAATACTATATTTTCATTTTAAATAAATATTTACATTCTATTTATGATTTCATATCTTCTTGTCTAAGTGTGTGAAGTAGTGAAAAGTGGAATGACAAGTGATAACTATCTATCATTACATTATCTTTACTCTTTCATGTTTGGTGCAAGTAGTTCTCCCTATAACAAGTCACATGAAGTGTATCTAGTGTATGTTTATATATTTTAGTGTAAGGAGTAACATTAGAGTCTTAAATTTGGCCTCTTGTTCACTCACCTTGAGAATTACAATTCATATCACCTCCATGTTTGAAACACTTATGTTAGAGCAATCTAAGATGTTGAGACTAGTATTGTGAGTCATGTTTCATGATACAATTGTATGGTAGTATAGTATAGATATATATGGTGTATAAAATCACTATCATATGTTACTTTTGTGTTACTTATATCCCTTTTCATCCATGCAAATAAGTAATGTAGGTGATAATCAATCAAAGTATAATCTAGGGAGCTAGCCCTTAAACCTAGAGGTTTATCTCTACTAGACGCAACCCATAGGCCTATATGTAATCCAATGTTTTACTAAATATATATATAAGTCTTGAAAAACCTCTCTAGGTTGAAAGATTAAGTGACAACACCTAACTCTTAGGTGTAATATGTGGTCTTGGGAAGTGAAGAGATCATCTGATCTTTGTTGCATATGTAGCTAATAAACATGAACATAACATATTTAACCATCATATCTTTAGTGATCTAAAGTATTAAATTGACACATTGAAATATTTTTCATGCCTCTCAAAGATCCACTTCAACATTGGTTATCTTCACTAATTGACAGTAATTCCTAGTTGCTCTTATCAGTTCATTTGAATGGTCATGAAAACTGAAAAGAACCCTAGAATAAGTATCAAGATTATTTTATTATAATAAATGAACACTTTATCATATTAATTATTCCTTAAAGGCACCATGACCATACTATTCATTCCAATTAGATGATTGGGTCTCTTGATCCTAGAACATCTCAAATTACCTTCCTTCTATCAACCTGTAGGGATACTTTCATGAGTGTATGAAATGATTTTGTACTATGATGAGTTAGGAAACATGTCATAATACCTTATAAAATAGTTTTTTTAATGTTCCTCCATGCCTATACCCTCTAAAATCATCAAAAATGGCAAAATAGAGGGTATTTAGGGTGTCCATATAGGTGACATCAACACCAAATTCCATGGTGAGGAGCACCAAAGAGATATTAATCAATTTTAAAAGTTTATAGAGATATAAACATGAATTTAAATTCATTAGGAATAAAATATGTCACATAATATTCATCCAAGGGTTTTAATATAGTTTAAGACTTGTTTGAGTCTTAACAATCATTCATAAAGCACTAAACATAAATTGGCTTCATTCCACTTGGGAATTTTTTTGTATTGGCCTCTTCACCTATCCTAAATTGATTAGGTTCCCATTAAAAGTTTTAGTTATGATATGAACATGGGAAATTGTTCCTTAGGTAGTAGACCTAGTGCTTTTGAGCTCAAGAGAGGTCTAATCTAGGTTTTAGCCCTCACAACTCAATATTATTAATAGGAATAGTTGAGAAACCTTAGAAAAAACCCTCATCATCCATATATATGTTTTTTTAGTGGTTCTCTCTTCACCATGTGCATTTTTTTAATGGTTAGAAAACTTAGGGTTCTAGGTTTTCCACCTCCTTACTAGCTCTCAAGGGAATTTGGGTTGAAATCTAGGATTTTAGATGCTAAAATAGTATATTGAGATATTTCATATGTGTTTTCATTTATTCAAGGGTCATCCATGGGATTTTACATGCCTACCTTATGTTTTAGGTCCGAGTAAACCTCTAGTCTCAAGATTTTCTCATGTAATTAGAGTGGGTAAGGCCTGAGATAAAATAATGAATATGCATACTAGTTGTATGGCCTTGGGGTTGACATAGGTGTCTTGGTCCACTCATGATCATTTTCTATACCAATATTTAGGATGTGCCTATATATATAGAGGCCTCAAAACTCTAATCTCTTAGTATGACTAGTTAGCCCATGTGTGGATTAGGCCTACATGCCTAAACAAATATTTGAACATTGGGCCTTTAGTTATCTAGTCTGACAGTTAAAATAATACATTCCTAACATTATGAAATTGCTTACCACCTTCATATCTTTCAAACCTAGTCATAGTTCTTTACTCCTTCAAATCAAATAGGAACTCATAGAGATCAGGTAAAACTATAGCTTATGTTTGACTATGTGTTCCCTTTGAACTCAATTTGATCCATCCTATTCATGTTTCCCTTGGTTTATAAATTATACTATTATTATGTTTTCCATTGAGATGGATCTAAAATACTAATCATACTTTATTTCATTCATAAGCTCAAGACCAGTCTAATCCTCATTATAGCCTATGTGTGGCCTTTAGAGGATCTTGATTGCATATTATTTGTTTTGATCTTACCCTCTTATCATTGATCCTCCTTTATCTCTTTGACTTTGTTAGAGTTATAATGAGGTTTAAATCATTTCTTTATTATATTCACCTTTATCTCACCTACTAATTTATATGGATTGTAGGTTCTCATTAAGATTCATGACAATATTTAGAAGTCTTAAGATATTTAATTTCATTTCAATAGACTTGTAATTGGTTATGGTATCAATTAAGATCAAACACCTTCAAACACCTCTACTTATTTCTTTTTAGCTTGAAAATGGACTATTTTTCCAAGTAGGCTTGTATGTGTATTCTCCTTATTACCATTGAGTCATTAGGAATTATATCATCATGAAACTATCTTGAGACCTTATATGGATTATGTGGGAGGTATTTTCATGCTACAGGACAATAAATAATCTAAAAACATTCACTAGTCATGTTGAAAGCTCCACCTAATGAGGCAGATCTATGACCTAAAGAAACATAGATATCCATTCACTTGCATACAATAGATGAAAAGGAGTGATGGAATTAGAGAAACTCTAAGACCATTTTCAATCTTAGACAACACTTTTTATGTAACAACAAGCTCACATATGCAATAAGATTATCTAAATGTCAAGGTGGTGGGGTTTAAAGACTTTTATAAAGAAGCTAACCTTCTTAACATTTTTATATAGAGAAAATGAGATTGAGAAAAATAAAAATGAAAGTAGTATATATTATATTATGATCCCCATGCCTAAAAAACATCTCAGTATACATCTCTTCATATTTTGTATGGAACAAGAATTTACACATGACCCTTACAAACCTACCAAAGGACTCGATGAAGTAGAAATTGAGTATTTTTATATTTTTGAACCTTTGAAATTATATTATCATTGAAAAAACTTGAGGGAGGTGGAGATTCACTTTTCATATTTTACTCTTGAATACGACTGTACAAATGATCAGAAATATCCCTTTTAGCTCAGTTTCTCCTTCTTTGAGAATTAAACCTACAAAGTCTAATTATTTTCTTACTTGTTAAGACATTAAGAAAATTATGAAACCTCTCATCATGATAAAAATTACCAATTGTATTTACCACACTTTATATTTATCTTGAAAATGACTTTAGAACCCTTAAGTAGTTTCAAGTGTAGAGAAAGCTAGTGAAACTAAAGTGACCTCATGGAGTTGGCATTCCATTTAAATAAGACCATACAAGACTTTGATGGAATCTAAGTTACCCCTTATGACATCTTTTTCAAGAAATAATCTTTGAAAATACACCTCTTAGCCATAATATAAACCTTAGCATCCCCAAAAACCTTGATTTATGCTAAAAACCTTAATATCTCTGAGGTAACTAGAAATGGTTTTAAACTCATGGTTTAGAAATTTAAAAACATATATGACCTATGGAAACCTATAAAAACTTCTAGAATAATGATAACATGAAATAAAATTGTAATTAAAGAGGTTAAAATGTTTTCACATTTTGATAACACCAACAATACCAAACTAGATTAATCATGAAATAATGCAAAACAATTATGCAAAAGAAGGAAACCATAATTCAATCTACATGATAAATACATTTGATGAATCAATATGGGTTTTTAATTTACCCACTAATAATAATTATCAACATATATTACAAGAAGATTCAAGGACTATTGTCCCAAAGAGATTTCAAAATGATCAGCATCAATAACTTCTTTACAAAGTTCAAGGTATGACAACAATGGTGTTGCTTGATAGCTCATTGAAAATTTCCTAAAATTTCTTATCTTAAACATTATTTATCCATCATGTGCCATTTTTTTCCAACCTTTCAATTGCATGATATCACCTAGTACCTTAGGTTTTATTTTAGGTTCGTGGTAGTTACCATTGCAGCCACTTTAGCTATTTTTTGAGCTTCTACCTAAGAGTGAGTATATTTTAATAGATAGTTCATTGTACATTTAAACATATTACCTTTTTTTAATTATTCAAAAAGAACCCAAAAACATTTATAAGACCTAGAAAAACCCTAAAAATTATAAAATCATGAAAATTGGCTTATAAATTCCATACAATATATAAAGCCCCAAAACATTTTTGGTTGGGAAACCTCATATATAGTATCAATAATTGTCCTACCATTTCTATGAGAACTACATCAGCATGACAAAGACTATGTACGTATGAATTAGATGCATGGGGCATCTTAGGTCAGCTCAACCAATCTCATTCTTCATTCTGATTCCCTCATGCTCTTGCCATTTTGTGTGGCACATTACTAGGCATTGTAAATTTGAAATTGGTGCACAAATAAATCAATCTCATTCTCCTTTTTCATTCCCTGATGCTCTCACTAATATACAAGAAACCTAAGCAATGATTTCACCATTTTATGTTCACCATTTTATGTGTATACCATCCCTATTTTTCCTCTATAATCAAATCTCTACCTATCATTTTTATTTTATCCCACATCCTAGGAGAGTTACATTTGGACTAAAGTCCATAAGACTATGTAAGCAACATCCACTACATTGGGACATTTGGAGTCAGCTCTGCCACCCTTTTCTGATTCTTATATTCCCCAATTCTAGTAACCTATCTAATGTCCCCTTAGCCTATTAGTATCATGTCTAAGTATAACACCTTACTCAAACACATCACACAATTTTTAACTACTCCATTTCCTATGTATTTTATTATGTTTCATTTTATGTGTTTTATATATATATTGTTGTTGGATCGTTTACTTGAGTATTGATTATGTAATTGGGTGTTCTTTATTTATTTGTTCATCTATTTCTGTCTTTTTTTGTGTTTAATACATTTTTGTTTTCCATTCAAGTCTTTATATTTTATATCTTGATTCTAAGTTGTTTACGTACTGTATTTAAACTATTTTATTTTCTTCTTTGTGTTTAATATGGATTGTTTACACTTGAGTTTTGATTATTCATATCTTGATTTTAAGTTGTTTACACTTTGTACTTGCATTATTTTATTGTTTGCTTGTGTTTTGATACATTTTTTTACACTTAACTCTTGATATTTTATATCTTAATTCTAAGTTTTTTGCACTTTGTATTTCAACTATTTTCTTGGTTTACCTTTTTTTCAAACATGTTATATTTTCAACTTAGGTTTTAGTATTTTATCATTATTTTGAGTTGTAAATATTTGCATTTGAACAGTTTAATTTTCAAAATGATGTATAAATGTTATTATAATTAATTTATACTTATGATGGATAATTTCATTTATAAAATTAAAATAATGATCAAATCTTATATAGAAAATGTGGCTCTAGAAAACATCTCTACAAGCACCATTCTACCTATCCAACACATGATCCAAATGCCATTTCATTATCCATAAACACATCAAAAAATAAACATATCAAATAAACATGGTTATTTCTATGATAACTAAATACATGCATCTCCTAAAGTAAGCATATATCATCTAGTCATGCTGAAAATACATCTATGAGATAAACACAAATGAAAAATAGACTAGCATAAACAATGCCTATGATGGAACCATGGAAAACAAATATACATCAAAAGCATATTTTTATCAACATGTATACATATAACATCTCAATAATGCTAAATAAAATAGAATCATGTACCACAAAATAATATTAAGAGTCCTTGTACAATATCCATGATCTAAAATTAATGTCATATATATCTCAAAATAAAAGTTATATACATTGAGATAATATATATATCTCATATACATGTCAAAAATGTAGAGCTAAAAAATAATGCTAGCATTTGATCACTCCATCCTTATGGGGCCTCTATTCAAAACATTATCATGTGCTTAGTGCTAGTGATGGTGGTGGTTGTGGTATTAGTGGACCCATCAATACCCACTATGTATCTAGTTATTCCATAAATCATTTTGATGTTATAGTATTCCATGATCTAGATGTTCTATTGGTTTACTAGATTCATTTATACTCTGTAAGTGGGTTTCATACCCTCTACTTAGACCACCACCTCATATAAACTTTGATAATAGGATATATAATGCTTCACACATAGGATACTGGCCTTCACATGCAAGGCATCATCTTGGGATATGATCATGATGGATAGTTCCGTAGACATCCCCTAATTTGATACAACCTACCAATCATGATCTATATTTCAGCCTCTCAACATCACTAATGGCCCTATATCAGTCTACATGAACTCTATATCGCATATTTTTGACTATCATTAGTTGTGCATCCCATTATATCAACTAAGGTTGAACACCTATTATCTAGGAAACTTAACCTCTCAAAATATAATTATATGTGTCGTAGGATATAGTTATGCCTTGGAGCCTAGTGGTCTCTCCCTGTGTCATAACTAGCTTAGACTATAGCCCATGTACATCCTCCTCAAGGCCAAAAACTCTACTACTCTAGTAAAAATCTCTCATTGTAGGATGTCTATTAGGGCTTGATCCTCTATTGATCTCCCTAACACTAAGATCCTAGCCTTCTCTATACTTATACCTATACATGAAATTATATCTATGCCTAGACATGATCATAGGGTCCAACCCCTTCTATCCCCTACCTCAAGTCACCACCTATTAGATAGACCATATCAACCTCTAAATGAGGACCATGTCTTCCATATCCACATCCATCCCCATCACCACCCCATATAAATGAGAGTTATAAAAAATGATATTTTATATGTTGTATATGGATCAAAAGAACCTAATATACAAGCTACATCACTAGAACCTGAATAATTTACTAAAGGATAGCTTTTGGTGTCACTTACTATATAAGAACCTATATTTATACTTGTGCCTAGGCCTGCCATACATATATCCTTTATCTTACCCTCTATTGGTGTTTCCATATATATTGAGACCATGGTACCCTCAATTGGATGGGTTGAAAGCCTACCCAACATGTTTAATGTGCATTTTTCATGCTAGCATCTATAACCCCACATATATAGGATAAAACTATGAGTTTTACCACATCAAACTAAGTGATATCTTGGGCTCCTGATATGGGTAGCCCCCACTCTCTAATATTTTAAATCACATGTCTAAAAAAGTGGGGCCCCTATGTCACATCTTGTTATAAGTTAAACTACCAATGTAATTGATCTAGCATGTACCTTTCCACAATGAATTCAAGGTGACTTGTAATATAGCATGGTGTCAGCATATATGTGGTCACAAAGTTGTCCTCTATCCAACCAAATTGAATATCCATATAAGGCCACCAAATGAACTCACCATCTACCATATCTTCAATGGATCACCATTAACTTTACATTTCTCCCTAGTTGCCTCATATACCCACTCCCATATGGAACTAACCATAGGCCATAGTATCCTTATTCCCCTCTAAAATAACTAACCAAGTAGTCATTTTATAATGATGTTCTCCTAGGCTTAGATCTAGAGAAAAGTTATATGTCTAATTTTGTGACCCCTTTGATAAGATGTCATATGAAATTCATGGTAGAGTTGGGCCAATATCAAGGGACACTATATAAAATGAATAGTAAAATCAATCATGTCTCAAACCACTCTAATAAAGACAATTTGTAAAAACATACATTACTTAGTTTATTACTCAAATTTGTTATTCATATACATTTTTATATCTCTCTTGACATCCTTGTGAATGCTATATCTAACATACATCATAAATTAAAAACTTATGATATATCATCATAAGAATTATTATTGGATGTTACGTCACTATTGAGAGTTTTATTGTTGGTTGATGAAGTGAACTCAATCTCAAAATTAATGGGGTGACCCCTAAGCCATGTAAATCCAAGACCTCAATTCCCTATAATTTTAGTAGAAAAAATAGGTTAAAAAATTCCTTGTGTTTTGGATCCCAATCCTCTTCCTATATAGTATAGGATATCCATGATTCTATTTATTATAGTTTACTTGTCACTCTAGAAGCAATTAGTAAAATTGTCACCATACAACTAACTTCCCTCAACATTCATGGCCCAATCTTGATTGGGTGACATATCAAGTAAAGATATGAGTGGCTCATATAGAGAGTATTTGGATTAATTTTGCTAAATCATGACGGGATTGATAGGATTTTTAGAAGGTTTAGGAGAGCCAAGAACTTAGGATACTTATGTAATTTGTTGATGTGAAATTCATCATGCATTTTATATGTGGAAATACCATCATCCTTAACATTAAAATGGGTGAACATGGTAATATGAAATGGATAAGTAAAAGTGGAATAAAGGTCACTAGGGTCAATATAATTATACTTTGGATATTCATAAACCACCCCCTTTTCTTTCTTGCCTACCAATTCAGTGCTAAGACAATAGGTGCAATTGTCGTATTCACTTCTAGACATTTAAAATATTGGTATGATTGTAAGTTGCCATAAATAGTAACCTATAGACTAAAATGGGGTTACTTTATGAATTGATGTATGGTGGATGTGAATTCTCATAATAAATGGATCTAAGGATGACTAATAAGTAGATTATAAGGCAGTTTTATATCAATTACATATCAGAAGGTATCATGGGTAACAATCCTAATAATGATTGGTAAATAAATGATACCTATAGATTATTTTTATGCATTATCATAATCCTTGATGGTGATGGTATTTGGTTACATATATCCCATTATATAACCAAATTATTGGACTGGTTTTAATGATGCTATGTTCAATCCAGAGCCATTGTCTATAAAAACTTATTTTATTTTATGATGGGAAATAATAACTTCAATGTATATGGGATTGTTATGCAAGGGACTAAGGGATGAAATATCTCATTGGTCAAAGGTAAGATGTTTTCCTATAGATAATTGTCCCTTAAGAACTTGGAACTAGTAAGGATTAATGTCATTAGGCACAATGGATTATTGAAGGAAATCATTCAATATGGTCCTATGAACTTTAGATGTATGCAAGAGATCTATGTAGATTTTTTGCTTAGTTGTTGATACTCTATGGTTTCTCAATAATGGGATGAGTAGGTTTGAACTTAGTTGGTATAGTGTTTGGTTTAATATTGGTCTTAATTTGTAAAATTTTTTGCTCAAAAGTAGTGTTGGAAGAAGGTAAATGACCATGGAGGATAACTTTTTGCTGTCTAGTTATGATTGCATAATTTTGAGTCGAGAGGGAGTTACTATAATTAGAGGAATGATGAGGTCTAGGAATGGAAACCTAAAGAACCTAAGGTGAAATTTAAGGATAAAACCTAGTGTGGAATTACCTAAAATAGAGGATGGTGATCTTAAAATAGAGGGACCAACATTTTGAGTAATGTTAGATGGTACGCAAGGCTTAATATTAATGGTAACAACATGATTCCTAGTAATACATCTTATGATGTTATTATAATGATATGGCATATAACGTTACTCAATTTAATTAGTTCAGGTGTCATGATATTGATTATAATTATTGTTTTGATTTTTTTTTTGATTGTAATATTGATTTCTTTTATTGATTGCACTCTTGGTCTTGGTTCTGATTCCTCTTCTATTATTGGTCATTATGATTGGGAAATGGATCATTATGGATACCCATATTTTGATTGGTGTTAGGAAGTATATGGTCCAACTCAGTCTCTCCACTCTATAACAATTTTTTAATAATGTGCCTTTATTACATGGACCTATAAATTGCATGACCAATAATATAATGGAAATCAAAAAATTAATCTTCATGGTACCAATCATGTTTAGGTTGATATTTAGGAAAGGATTTTTTCATAGGATAAATAATCATGTTGGTAATAACTAATTTTTTAAATACTGGTTCAATGGGCTTTCCTAGGTCATTGAGTGATTGTATCTACTAAATCCTATATGTGGCATAGCTCCTTGTAGTGTGATTGATGGGTTTGATAATGTATTTTGAATAGGTGGTTCTTACATTAATTTTGCATGTCATGATTTGGTAACCCCATTACCTAACATGTAATTTTTTTGTTAAAGGTCTTAGGATTATTAATCATATTGTTTTAAATAGGTGTTTGGGCTTGATGTGATGTTTGAAATTGGGAAATAGATTTTGACCAAGCCTTTAGAAATAAGTGCCTTCTAAAGTTATATGTTGTTATTGATGATTTCTTAAAATGTGTTAGCACAGGCAAGTCTTGATTATGAGTGACCTCAAGGTGTATGTTTTGTGAAAATATATCATCTAAGTGTCTATATATAAGATTGTGTTTGAAGGAAATAGATAGCTCTCTCCACTATTGTAGATAGGCCACAAAGCTTTTTCCATCCCTCTATTTATATTTACATAATTCAATCACTGTCAACTCATGCTCGATGTTGTTAAAAAAGTGGTTAAGTATTTTCTTTGATAAATAATTTAATGTCATTACCACTCCTTTAGGTAATTTTGGAAACAACTTTGAGGCTTGTCCACCCAAGTTACATGGAAACAAACATAAAAAATGCACACTATTGTAGACTACTTCTTAGCATGCAACAAAGAAGGCATGTATATGGTCTCTAGGATCACCCTTACCTTTATATTTATAGAATTTAGGAACCTCAAAATGAGGTGGGAAGGGTATTTAAATGATTATAACATCAAATAGATAAGGGAATATATCATCAAAATTGTACTTTTTGGTTTGGTTGCCTATTTGAAGCCTTGAGACTACTTCCTTCATTATGTTCCACTCTTGGATATTTGGATTATTTTTGGATGGAAGGAGATAGTTATTATAATTATTCATAGATTGATAGATTTTATTGGGGTTGTTATGGGTAGGAATATATCTTCCATACATGGTATTATTTGGAATGTGCATCCTATGTCCTAAATTTTATGATTGGATTAATGTTTGTTATTAGTTTTGACACACATAAGAGTAGGTATGATGTTACTAATTTAGAGGGTTATATTATTGATCCTTATGTATATTATTTTGATTTTTAGGAATGTACTCTTGTGATTTAGAGGGAACCTACTAATTTTGAGGAAATTGATGTTGATTTAGTAAAAGACATTATCATTTTTGGTTTGTAAGTAAAACTTGTTGTTGTCATATTTTATAATAAGTTAGTATTGTGTTCTATGAATTATCCACTAATTATTAGGGTGTTGGATTAATAGATTATTTTTTGGAGAGATAAATAACATTTTTATAAGTATTAGGTGCATGTGATGCATTGGAAATGGTTTCCTGATGATTGAAAAATGTGTGTTATGTATCAAGTGGAATTTAGTGTAAAACATTCATTATCATAACTTGTTCAAGAGGAGATAAAATATATACCTCATGGGTAAGGTTAACTTGGACTTTTTATAGTTGTTTAGGTAATTAATTTTGATATAAAAATATATTATTGTTAAATTGGGTTGAAACCAAAAAATCCATTAAGTCATCAACAAGCTAATCTGCATAGCATTGACTAATTTGTTGTATAATAGACACAATAATATGACCCATTTGGGAGGAACACACAAATGGACCGTTACATTTTCTATAATAATTAATGGTTTATCTGGTCACTTAAGTGTGAGGTTTCTCTCTCTCAATAACTACTTCTAGTATTCTATTTTAATAAGGGTATGTAATTATTCTTTTGGAAAATATGAAGGAAGTCTAGCTCCTAATTCTATCAATCTTAATAGATCCACATCTTGGTATTTAGATGGTTGTTTTTTAATTTATTTTCCTTGGTTTAATCCCATAATGGTAGGTATATATTTTCACATGAATTAATGTTCATTCTCCATCATAAATCTTTTCTTCCTTGTAACTAGGGCTGTAAGAGACCTCACAACGAGTGTACCTCAAAATAATTGGAATAGTACCTAGTCTTTGACCAATGTTTTAAATGTAAATTTAGTTAAATTTAAAATTTTTAAAACCATATCAAATGTTTTATCACTTGGGTTTACACCCTTTGAGGAGATGTCTTATCTCTCCTCATCCAAATGGCATAATTGAAACACTTATAGGCTTTCGGTAACCTAAGAATGAGGTGAATCTATAAATAAGGCTAGCTCCCTTGATGTGACACTTTTGGATAACTACTAAAAATATGTTTTTAAGGAAAAAGAAGAGATAAAAATAAAAGTAAAATCTCCTAAAAGTGGTGATACAACAAACTGATTGATTTAGCTGCATGCCACACATGAGACCAAGAGAATAACTAGGCATACACTTCTCTAATCTAATTCTTCTCACATCACTATTTAATTATGAGGTTATGATGAATGTTTACACTAGGAAGACTAGATAAGGGGCCTTTAATGGAATTAGTGAATAGACTAACTCACTCCACCTTTGACACTTCATAGAACACTTCACATGACCTACAAGAAGAAGCCTTCAAGTTGAAAATATGTGAGAGAATGATACAACATGATAAGGAAACAAGATTCATCACTAAAAAAGATCAATAATCCAAGTAAAACACACTATTAATAGTCATAGAAGAGGTAAAAAATATTTTCATTTATTGATCCATGATATGCAAATGAGTAGGGCTTCACCATACTTAGGTGGAGCATAATTTACAAAGGCAAAAATGGCTACTTATAGAACTTGAGAGAGAGAGAGAGAGAGAGAGAATAAAAGATAAGTCCAAAGGTCAAAAAGACACTTGTCAAGCTAATAAAATGAGTTATATGTACATGATAAAAGGATGTGAAAGGGATCATGCAAGGTTAGGAAGTATAAATGTTAATCCAAGTCATGAAACTCCTAAAAAATTGCATGAAAGTAATCTTACTGGCTCAGAAAACTACCTTCATCAAGTACTAGCTCACCATCTTGGGACTCTCAGTCCACTTACCCTACATATGAGGATCAAATCCTCAAGTCCTGGTACTGACAATCATGCAATGCCTTTGTCAGTGGAGTACCTACTTTATTGATGATGGGTACCCTTGAATTTATTTCATATTCATTCATTTTTTATGTTTGGATCATAGGTCCCATGTATAGTCAAAAAAAAATCTAAAGACATTGGTTTTCCTAAAGTATTTATAGTAAATAGACCTATAGACCAAATATTCTTATAGACTTGATTGGGTCCAAATAAATCCACTTTATCTCTATGGGAGCCAAGATCTCACTATGTATGGAGCCTTCTTTAGAAATGATGAATTAGTCATGAAAAAGAGCCCTATAAGCTCTAACTTAACAAACTAGAGATCAATATAAGCTCCAATGGCACTCCCTTAAGTTCCCCATGCTTGAATATATCATATAAATTCTCCATGGCATTCTAATGATCTTTAATGGCATTCTAATGATCTTTAATGGCATTGGAAAAACCCTACAAGACCCTACTTTGAATTTTCAAAAATGGATTCTTGATCCCCATCAAAAACCTTTGGCTCACCTTCACTCTAATTGGCTATTGAAATCTGACTTGGCTCATCGAAACATTGACTCTCATTCACTTCATTGAATCTTCTAGATACAACTAAATGTGAGACCTTGAATCTACCTTTGAATTTTTAACCTTCTCCTTACTGGAACCACTTTACAAATGCTCATTAATCCATAGGATCTTACAATCAATCTATAGCTTCACACACTTGTGCCATATGTTGACCCCTTGAGCTCTTTGACTATTTAACTCATCTCACATCATTATATTGATAGATCCTAGCTGCCATATGTCATTATATCTTTGAACTTTCATGAAATTTACCTTAATTTGGTCTTTAAACTATGAGACTTTGACCTTATCTCACTACTTCTTACATCTTTGGATTGCTTTTTCTTCATCAATATTCTTAAACTTGCTCAATCTTTAACTCATCACTATGTCAATAAACCTCAAGAACTTTATAGCATTTGAGTCTATTCACTCTATTAGATATCCTTTGCATGATTAAGTTCGATCCATTAGATCTTTTGATAAGATACATCATTAACTGTAACCATCTTACATTCATTGGATCTCTGTTTGACAAAATTTGTGAATGTGACACTTATCACTTGCATTCTAACTTAGAGGTACTTTTGATAATTTGAATTCATCACACTCCATTAGATCATCTAGATATGATGAAATGCAAGTCATAGATCAAATTGGGACATATATTAAGTCTTAGACCTAGGAAAATATAAAGTCCTTTGATCATTGATTGGAGCCAGTAATTGTTAGGTCAAGGAGCCAGTTGTAGACATCCAATTCCTAACACCATTTGTGTTGAAATTGTCAATCTTACTTGAATTAGACTCAAATGCACATTTTAGGTCAAAATATATAAAATGTGTTAAATGGTTCAAAATTTTCATTTGTGAGTGCCAATTCATATCAAAGTATCCCTAAATGGGGAAATATAATTTATGGACTAGCTAACTTTGATCAATTCATTTCGAGTCAAAATGATGATTTCACCTTTTATGCTCTTGATCAGTCTTTTCTCCTAAATTTTTTGGTATACCATGTACCTTTGTTATTTTGTGTTGGAAACATCCTAAATAGAAATATGTTTTTGACGCATCTAATGTTACCTTTTAATTCTTCCTAAGTAAAATTATAACTCAGTAATATGACTTTTTGACCATTTTGATTAATTGAGGGCCAATTTTCAAATAATTTCACAAATGTTGATTAACCTTGTTTAAGGATAGTTAATCCAAATCAAGAGCTTAAGTGTATTTTCCATGAGAGTTGTTGAACATTTATTTTTGAAAATTGATTCCTATTAACTACATCATCAGGGGACATCATTTCTTGGGAAGACATCCCTAGGCCATAAATGTTACAAATATCAGGATTATAGGTCACCCATGCCTAGTTATTGCCTCCCATAACTCTTCAATTCCCCTTCTTCCAAGGTCATGATGAAGATAATTATGGATTCAATTCCAAATATTAGGATTATCCATGGCCATAAATCTCAATCTTGAGATGGATGGTCACGGTTGATCCTGACCAATCTCAAAAATCTATAAATAAAGAGGTCATGGACATGAATAAAAAGCTTGAATATTACAAAGTTATAATGTTAAATTGTTTTCACAATCCTTTGCATTTGGTCATTGATTTTGTTTTCAAGCTTCATTGATAGGCTAATTTAGTGATTTGGAATCATGAGCCTAGGTTTTATGGAATGTTATTGAGACATTAGAGGAGCTTACCGCCATTGTTGACAAAGACAAGGATGCTTGATCAAGGGACTACATGATTTTGAGCCACATGGGTATGGTGAATCCATTTGGGAAGTTAATATGATGTTTCTTTTTTTCATTTATTACTTGTTATCCTTTGTAATTTCCATAGGGATAGACAGGCTTGGTTAGTTAGTTCTTTATGAATGTTTCATTATTTATGGACTAATGCTTGACTAACTTGCTTTGTAATCCTCTCTACATCTTGGCATGCCCAGCAGGACAAGATGCCTCTCTCACCTAAAGAAGATCATTTTACAACTCTAAAATATTCATTTTGACCCTTAAAACTCATGCAAATTAATTTTCTCACTTTATTTTATTGTTTTTGTTTGCCATGGTTTTACACAGTAACTAACATCAGCAAGTAAGACTAACATCAGTTACATAACTTAACCGACTTTAGTTAGCAAAACTAACATCAGTTAGATCTCAGTTAGCCATAGTAACCATCATCGATTGTATATAACCAACATTGGTCACTATGTTTTCCTTAAAACATAGACCTGAAAGCTATTTTTCTAAAGTTCATTATTTCCAACCAAAAAGAGTTTCAAAGCTAAAGGACATGCTGACATTTTTGTTATACGGCCAAGATTGACAATTGATAAAAACATGTGTAAATCACCTTTTGCATGCTTAAAAATTAATTAGAAACTTTTTTTTGGTGTTTAATGAAAAATTTAGATTAATGAATGTTTTCAAAGTTCACAATCTTAAGACTAAGGGGTCAAATGAACACCACCAAATCTTTTATTTGGGTTTAAAATTGAACACATTTGTCAATTTTTATTTGTAATAGTTGTTTAATTAGATTTTATTTGGAAAAAAGAGGAATGTTGCATGTATGATCTTCCATTTGACCCCTTTAGGGAACCCTTGGAATTAAAAGCACCATTTTTATTGCAAATAGCCTAGTCCAAGGCTTAAAAAGAATGTCATCTAAAGCACTCCCCAAAAACTTGTCAAAGTTTGGGTGTCCTTGAAAATGACCCTAAAGTATTTCTATTTTATGTTTTCTTTATTTTCATGCAAACTTGGCTTATGAGGGGGATGTCATTACATCCCATGAGTTATTTAGGGAAGTTTTGACTTGGGGTTTTATCTCCTGGCACTGACTTCATTTGACTCCTTTAGAGTTACACATGGGATGTATCTGCATTTGGACATTGTACTACACTGAGCAAATAGTAGGATGTAATGATTATAATAAGGACTAGATCTTTCTACAACTAGCTAATGCCATGGTCACCCAATTTTTGTGATTATCTTTTGCATCATTTGACATGAAAGTCATTATGTAATTGATTCCCCTAGAAATGTTTAAAGCTTGCTAGTTTAGTCAACCCCACATTTCCATACCCTTACAAGGATTTGGATGATTATACCTAGTGTATTTTGATCATTATTTGCTTGCTATATTTTAAGGTTAAAACTTGTTTGTTTGTTCATAAGCCATGTCAAAATCATGTATTTTAGTTAAGAAGGGTAGTGTTATGCTACCCAAATCATGTCAAATCTTTTTTGCCTTTGAGTCTTTTGAAGCATAACATTGACCACATCATTATAGTATGCTTACACCGTTAGGCTGCTCAATTTGTTTCAAAAACTTGTTTACCATTGTATCAAAAACCATTTATTTTAAACCATGTCATGTATACCATTTAGACCTTATGCATTGTTATGTTATCCACTCTTATCTAGCTAGTTTGGTCTAATTTTAGTCTTCAATATTGCATTTTCAATTAACCTTGTCAATTTTGGATCCAAATATTGATTGATTTCTATTCAAGCCTCAATTCATGATGTTGGTACACAGATCTTTCTCTTTTGGGTTACATAGCTTTGGTTAAATGATTACCCAATTTTGAACACTATTGATTGTTTTTTTGTTCAAATGCCTATCCTCATCATTATTTTTGTGACTTTATTTGCAAAAACACAACCTTTCTTCAAAAACCTTTGATGTTAGACATTTGGCACTAGGTTGTTTTATGCCAAATCTTAGCATAAAATACTTTGGAGATGCAACTCCACCCCTTTGACCAAATTGGACCAAGTTTGAACCATTTATACTTTGGATCATTTTTTAAAGTTTGTAAAACTTTAAGTCTTTCTATTTTCAAAACTTTCTTCATTAAATGCAGATATGTCTAGCTAAACTTAAGGTGTAGTCATGGATAATCTAACTTTTGATATAATGGCTACACAAAATGACTTTTATGACTTTAGTCAAGACTCCTATGTTGAAAATATGGTTTGTGAGATAGATTTATAGCCACCTCAAAATAATCAGTCATGGGAACATAGTCAAGATCCAACTTATGATCCAACTCATGATTAGAATGATTGGGTTTATAAAAAAGACTTGGATGCTTTAGCTTATGTAAGTAATCAAGCTCTATAATGTCTAGTCATTACCATTTTAGGACCTCCTCCTTTGCTTTGCATGAGTAACCAGACTAAGAAGCATCTAGTCATTACCATTTTAGGACCTCCTCATTTGGTTTGCATGAGCAACCAAACTAAGAAGCATCTATTAAATACCATTTTAGGACCTCCACCTTTGTTTTGCATGAGAAAGCAAACTAAGAATCATCTAGTCATCACCATTTTAGGAACTCCTCCTTTGGTTTGCATGAGCAACCAAACTAAGAAGCATCTAGTTGTTACCATTTTGGCCCATCACTAGTTTTTGATGAACCTATTGTTGAAGAACCTCCATTTGATGAATAAATTATTTTTGATCCCTTATTCAATAGCATAATATTTTCAGAGTCCATTATTGAACCACAAACCATTGTTCTCTCTAAACCAAATGTTCCCCACTTTAGAAATTCTATGTTGATCTTTGAGCCTAAACAAGAACCATTCCCTCTTTAAAAGCCATCTTATGAGGATCAAAATGTGTTCAAAGTTGATCTTTTACAACCAATTATGAACTAAAACCAACATGTTATTGTTTAAATACCCATTTTTGACAAGATAAACTATGATAAGTTACCTATTCATATGTTACCTATTTTTAGAGAGCCTCATCTCCTTAATAAGCCAGTCTTGGTAGAGTTGTCTCTTGATCTTTTCCCACTCATTGAGGAGTCTCACTTTGATAGACGTGGTTTTTTTAAGATGTCCCTTGAGTGGTTCCCTCTTTTTGAGGGGTTTCACTTAGATGAGTCGGTCTATGTTGAACCCTTCCAAGATGAATCAATTTTTATTGAGCCCATTATGCCATCATAGGCCATTACTTGTCAAAAATTTAGCATTCAATAGAACATTATCAGAACAACCATATCAGATGAAGAATCAATATTAGAGTTAGATTCCATTTTTAACCAACATTAGATTTAACATTAAAAATAAAATCATCATCAATTATGACATTAGATTTAGGTCCCTTGCTTTGAAATCAGAGTTAGAAATATATTATAGTATTGGTTGTTACAACATTGGTTGCAATTACCTTGTAGATCAATTTGAATATATTTGTGATCCTTATATGGTTTTTAAGGATGATTACTTTATCATCAACACAAGTTATCTTAGTATCTTATATGAGGATTATGCTACCTTTCACCATCCCATTATTACCACCCAACACAGCCATTATATTGACATTCCATCTCCCATAAGTGTCGATCAGGACCAACACAATCACACTTTGTTGAACTACGTCCATGGTGACATATCATTTATATAATATCAATGGGACCAAGACCACATTCATTTAGAAGAAGAAAAATCTCCTAGTGAAAAAATTTTAGAGGTGCTAGGGGATAAGCAAAGATCAAACTTAGCATCTTTTAGTGACACCTTTTTAAAGGTGCTAAAAGACAATACAAGTCAAATGTTAACATCTCTTTGTGAAACCTTCTTAGAGGTGATATGGGATGATCAAAACAAATTCATTAGTGAAAAACTCATTAAGGTACCAATAGTTGAGCACAAAATTTCTTCATTGTTTACTATAGATAATATCAAAGATCAAATCAAAATAGCTTCCAATCTATAGCATAATCAGATGGTAGCTACTCTCAAGATCAAGTAATAGAACAATCTGATTGTCCTATCAGGAGCATCTTTAGAGGTCTTTGGCCCTGACATAACCAAAATTATGTTAAATCTAGGATCATAAACATTATGTGTGATTGAAAGTCCTAATCTCCATTTGTTTCTCCACCATTATACATTCCATTATCACCCACCTATTTATTACCCACTTATCTCATTTATCTTAACATTGTTTACCATCACTAGCAGCACTTTCCTTTATCAAGGTTTTAAGGATATCTTGTCTCAACATTTGAAGGAAGTAGAATCAATGATTGATCCAGGCATCAATCTAGGCGACAATTCGGCTGACAGTTCCACCCCAATTGATGACGGAACTTCCGGGAGCCATAACTTTTGCACCGTAGCTCCAATTGACTCGCCGTTTGAACCGTTGGAAAGCTAAGAATGAGGGGAACGTCGTGAAATGGCATGAGCTCTGCTCAATGAAGTTTGACCCCCGAAAACCCAACGGAAGTGCCTCAACTTTCAATTTTAATAGTGTTGTCTAAAAATAGTAAGTTTCTAAAAATAGTAATTCCTCGAATTATGTATTGTTTTAAATATTGGAAGTCATACCACTTAATCTACCTCAAGATTGGTGACCTTCCACATCCTTCCCATGCTTTAAAATTGTGTATAAAAGAAGAGGTAACCCGAAATGTGAAGACAGACATCTCTTCCCAGAGATAAGCATATTTTTGTATTGCGATTTTGAGTAATACTACATCTTTTCTCAGAGAATTCATTGTTATTGTGTTATTTATATGTTATTGTGATATTTATCAACCAAAAATTTTGAGTTTTGGATCAATGATCTATGAATATCATGAACATGTTATTGAGATCTAGATCAATAATAAGTTCTTAACAGAGTAGTTGCCCCGAAAGGGTTTTAGATAGCAACTTATATAGCTAATCATTTTTTATGCTCTCACATATTGAATAAGATGTGCATCTCCCTATCATAAAGACCAATAAAACCATTTTTCATCTACCATTTACCCATTTACCATTACTATTACTTGTTTCTTAGGGCCAACCCTATAGACCCTTTTTAGGCATTATTATACCATTGAGATCCATGAACCATTCCATATGAGCTACATTGACTTGAGGTCCTTTGGGACTATGTAAGTAGTACTCAATTTCTATTGAGGTTAGCTCGACCATCCCTTTCCCGTCCTCTCACCATTTTGTAAACAATTATTAAGTTTGAATGCTCTCATCATTTTGTGAGCAACCTAAGCCAATGCTCTCACTATTTTGTGAGTAATCTGATCTAATCATTGCTTGGGGGTAAATTTCTTACCACTATATCCAATTTTCTTTTGATCATTTTATTATACCATTTCTTTACTATTGACCAAGGCTTGTTTTTATTCATCATGTTTATCCCATTTTGATGTTGGTCCCTTTGTTTCATCTTACACCTTTTGTGGGGGGATTCTGATCTAGTTTCAATAGTTCTTGAATTTAGTGTTGAAAGAGAGTTTATGAACATAGTTTGATATTTGATATGGAAAGTTATCTTTCATATATCATCTTATTTAGTATCATTGATTACAACCACCTATGGGCAAATCAATATTGTTTTCATAACCCTAATTATAACCACCTTTGGGTAATTCATTATTATGAAATTATTTCCTAATTATAACCACATATGGAAAAATTAGATACAATGCCTTTCTATCATGCATTATCACATCATCTAGTCATTATTATTATCTTTTGCTTTGTCATTCACCTTTATTTGTGAACTTGTTATGACCTAGTCAGTTTTTCATCACCTTTTGTGTGGATAGAATTACTGTGACTTAGGATTATTTTAGGGTTATATAGGTCATGTTTGATTCATGTCAAGGTCAACTCAATCCCTCTTATCATACTCTCTCATCGTATTGTGAGCATTTTAAGTTGGTGTGCTCTCACCATTTCATGAGCTAGACCACTCTGTATATCTTAATCCTTAATCAAGTTGAGATATTTAGAAAATTCTAGAAACATTTATAAAACATTCAAAAACCCAAAAAAAAATTGTGTACATTTATTTTATTGTTGTTTGTTGTCTAGTATTTTATTTTCCTATTTGGTCTTGCTTCTTTATTTTATTTTCCAAGTATACCTTAATGGTCCACATGGATCTTGATTATTCATATCTTGGTCTCATTTAATTAAGATGTTCTTACCTTTTGTTTACAGTTTTATTCCTACTTGATTATTGATAGATCATATATTGATTTCAAGTTAGGTTCATTTATGTTTGTCTTTTTCTTTATTTTTACTTTCTTGTTTAAATGTAAATCACTGTAACTCCATTTTTGGTCATTGTTTTACAATTATCCTTAGTTATATATATTCACATTTGAACTATCTCAGTGTAATTAGAATCTTATGTAATTTTAAGTTGTTCATATTTATGATGCCTAATTTATTTTGTTATAGCAAGCACTTTATGCTCAGGTCTCAACATCTTAATGTCAACATCAACTATGATAAACGATTCTCAAGAGCACTTTCCAAAACCTAGGCTCATGATATGGAATTAGGCTTCTAGGTAGCATGCATTGTAAGTTTCTATATCTATGCTTAGATATTTATCTCTTTGCATACATTATAAGTCTAATCAATTTTTTGTCATTTTTCATCATTCTTCATTCCATTCTCTCCCAAACTTGGGTGAACTACATTGCCCTGAAGTTCATTTTGGAACATAAGTCCATGGAACTATATAGGCAATGTTCAATCTCTATTGAGGTTAGTTCAACTATCTCCATTCTTCTTTTCATTTCTCTCATCACTTTATGCATTCTCATATGCTTGTTTTTATATGGATTTCTAATCCATTACACCATTGCATGTACGTTTATGCCTGCTCACTTTAACCTATCTTTTTGGATATATCCTTGATCTATTTTTTTAATTTCTAATTACTCATTTTGGGTCCCAACATTTGAACAACATCCAAATCCAATCAGCCCTATTGGGGCAAAACTATTTTATCATGATCAAATCTACTCTACTGGAGTACTTCTTATTATATTCTCTTCAGAGACCACATTCTAGTGGCGCTTCCCTTCTTGAAGCATAATGTTCTCTCTTTTCCTCTAATTCCAAGCTCTCCACATTCAAGCCCATGATGGAAATATTTTAGTGTGTAACTTATCTTGAGATTGATCAATGTCATAAGCACATAACTTATACTCTCAAATTGGGTACGTTTATAGTGTGTCCCTTACATTTATGGATCATATATTTCCCATTCCCCCCATCTCTAAGGCCTATTATACCTCTCATTATATTTTTATCATTGATGGTAATCACATGTGTAAGCATTAACTCTCTAGATTTGATCTATTCCATGGATTAACCTCTCACTTTCTCTCTCTTTTTGAGAGTTCATCCTTCTCTTTCATCCTAGTATGTCCTCTCAAGGGAGCATCATGGATCTATTCCAATTTCTTCTTGATAACTCTTTTCTCTAAAAATATTTTGCTTCACTTGAATGTCTCACTACACCTTTTCAAATAGGGTCAAAATGTAGACATCCAATTCCTAACACCATTTGTGCTAAAATTGTCAATCTTACTTGAATTGCACTCAAATGCACATTTTAAGTCAAAATCTATAAAATGTGTTAAATGGTTCAAACTTGTCATTTATAAGTGCTAATTTAGGTTAAAGTATCCCTAAATTGGGCAATGCAATTTTATGGACCAGCTAACTTTGATCAATTCATTTCGAGTCAAAATGATGATTTTGCCTTTTGTGCTCTAGATCACTCTTTTATCCTAAATTCATTAGTACACACCACATAACTTTGTTATTTTATGTTGGAAACATCCTAAATGTAAATATGGTTCTAACACATCTAACGTCACCTTTTAATTCTTCCTAAGTTAAATTATAACTCAATAATATGACTTTCTAACCATTTTGATTAATTGAGGGCCAATTTTCAAATAATTTCACAATTGTTGATTAACCTTATTTAAGGATAATTAATCTAAATCAAGAGCTTAAGTGGATTTTCCATCAGAGTTGTTGAATATTTATTTTTGAAAATGTATTCCTATTAATTGCATCATTAGGTGACATCATTTCTTGGAAAGACATCCCTAGGCCATAAATGTTACAAATATCAAGATTATGGGTCACCCATGCCTAGTTAATGCCTCGCATGCCTCTTCAATGCCCCTTCTTCCAAGGTCATGATAAAGATAATTATGGATTTAATTCTAAATATTAGGATTATCCATGGTCACACATCTCAATCTTGAGATGGATGGTCATGGTTGATCCTGACCAATATCAAAAATATGTAAATAAAGAGGCCATGGACATGAATAAAAGGCTTGATTATTACAAAGTTATAATGTTAAATTGTTTTCACAATCCTTTGAATTTGGTCATTGATTTTGTTTTCAAGCTTCATTGATAGGCTAGTTTAGCGATTTGGAATCATGAGCCTAGGTTTTATGGAGTGTTCTTGAGACATTAGAGGAGCTTACCACCATTGTTGACAAAGACAAGGATGCTTGATCAAGGGAGAACATGATTTTGAGCCACATGGGTATGGTGAATCTATTTTAGAAGGTAATATGATGTTTCTTTCTTTTATTTATTTCTTGCTATCTTTTATAATTCCCATAGGAATAGATAAGCTTGGTTAGTTAGTTCTTTATGCATGTTTCATTATTTATGGACTAATGCTTGAATAAATTTCATTGTAATCCTCTCTACACTAGTTTCTTAATGATGATATGGACTTAAGTTGTAAATTAAGTTACCAATTCCTGGCTATACCAAGTCAACATTAAAATAAAACTTTTTTTGTTGACACCATGGCTAAACCCTTAGGATGCAAAAATTAGCAAGCAAATTAGATAATCTAATTTCTTAATAATGGTTCATAAAGAACAAACCACCATTCCTCTACAACCAAACATCAAATGGAATTTTACTAAGTGTAGAAGATGCCCCCAAGATAATTTTTTTGAAACCTCTTCTATTGACCATACCAAGTACAAACTTGAAGACCATTTTTACTTCCCAAGCCTAGTGAAAGAAGAGAAAAATGGTTTTCTTAATTTATTAGAACCTATGATCAAAATAATCACTAGATAAAGTGTGTGGAAGACCAAGAGACACTACTAAAGTGTCATCATCTATAGGGGTCCCAATTTAACCTACAGGGTTATATTTGGTGAACAAATTAGTGACTCACAAGGGTTACATACCTATATATGCAAAATAACCCAAATCATGTGCCTAGTCAAATCCATTGCACATGGAGTACCTACTTAGATCCAACATATTGACCTTGTGTTAATCCTACTCTAAACTCTCTTAAGACAAATACAAGGACCAAAATAGAAAAAAACATAATAGAGTGCCCAAAGTACTTATTGAAAAGGAAACTAACCTAAAATAGGGACAATAAACAAATGTGATAGAAATAACACTTAGAGGAATGCATGAAAATTACTCTAACATGTACATGGTTATAATCTACAAGTATTTTTGACCTGGGTCAAATGGGAAACTATTTTGTGCACCTTAGGTCTTTGAAGCATACTTGTTTAATATTGACAACTGTATTTGGTAGCTATGAGTAATTAGATGTTCATGACTTCTTGGGGAAGTAAATGGTTCCTCCAATACCAATTTTAGGTGCATGAATTGTAGACATAAGTCCAAGACCCAATCATACTCCTAAATTTGTGGACTTTACAGGAACAAAATTAGTTCTTCCTCATTCTTGAACTATTGATCATGAACACATAGGACAACTTGATGTGCCTCATTTTAATCTATGAGGTTGACCTCTAAAGGAGATGGACCTAATCTTGTGACATATTGAGGCTAAGATCCTTCTCAAATTCCAATAGCTGAGAGATGTCTGAAGTTGGAAAGAAAACTTGATAACCATGTTTGAAAAGTTCAAACATGCCATCTCTTGAGAGAAAAATTACCTCTTTCTTGATGATATTACTCCTCTTATCTTATAATGGACCAAATTCAAGTAAATAAAAACCTAAATGTAAGATATCAAATAAATCATAAGATTTGTTCTCATGAAGCTATGGTTCAATTAGAGACTTTTAAAACTAAAAGTCAGAAGCAAGCATATCAGCTTCTTGACCAAAAAACCTAAGCCTACAAGCCTTATTTTGACATCTCAAATTAGTCAATCAATATTGATTCCTTTTTAATATAAAGCTAATGATTGAGCATGCTCTTAATTTTATCTTGCCCTTCACCTACAAGATCTTGTTTTTCATGATAAATGGTAGCTTTTATGTTACCAAGGAACTCATGGAAAGCATCATCAACTTATCCAACAAGGACATCTTTATCTTATACATCAACAACTTCTTCCTCATGCACTTGTTCAAGCTCTACCTCAGATCTATTTTTCACTTGTTCTATCTTTTCATCATCATGGAAAACAAAAGCATGCTTGTATTTTCCAAGAGATGTCTCAATATTGATTTCTTATTCTTGGTCACCCAAGTCATCTTCATTTCCTACTTTATCTACATCTTCTTGATTTGCCTCATAGAGGAGAGGCTCTTTCTCAAAGAGTGGCATAATAGATCCTTGAAAATAATCAACAAGGTGAGAAAGGTCTAAAAATGCTACCAAAGGTACTTAATTTTCTTCTAAAGTTGCTCTTCTTAGATCATCTTCACCTCCTCTTCATAATTATTTGCCTCTTGAATGGCTCTTCATGAAGGAAAGGATTTGATATTTTTATGGGAAAGGAGTGGGGGATGTATGATCTCTTGTTTGACTTTCATAATCACACTTCCTCCATCTTCTACCTATTACTTTGAATGGATTTATAAGATGGAAATGACCTAGATTCTTGAGGAGGGAGGAATAGGGGTTGAATGAACTCATATTTTCTTGACTGCATGACTTGACTCCAAGATGGAAAAGGTAAAGGTTCTACTTTGACCCTTTGATCTTGGTTCTACTCTTTTCTCCTTATCTTTAGCTCTAGCTCTTTAATTTTCTTTGCTATATTATCTTGAAATAGCTCCTCTTTAAGGTGGTCAAGAACACAAGAAGTTTCTTGAAGAGGGATGATGAAGGTTGGTAGAGGTTCATATCCTTCTTTATCTTGTGCTCTCAATTCTAGATCTGGCCTTGTTTTCCCCACCCATAACTTCACCACTTGATTCCATATTGGAGCCTTAAAGGACTTCATAAGTGGTTCTTGAGGAAGGATGGAGTCTTGGACCCAAATAGCAGGTTATTCCACAACAAGATCTTTATTTCTTTGACATCTCCCTTGGATAAATTTCTTAGAAGGAAAGGTCTAAGGAACATATGAAGAACTTGGAACATTTAAAGGAACACTTGGAATGGTCTCTTGATGAGGAATGGATGGCATATAATAAGGCTAAGGTGGTGTATATGTACGCATAAAATGTTGGTGAGGTTAGACCTATTATTATTCAAGGCCTTTTAACTTGTCCTTAATGTTCTTACTATTTTTCCTCAAGGCCTTTTGATAATCTTGATCATTAACTCTGACCAGCTTATGCTCATTGGGTCTCTATCTAACAAGCTTCGTGAATGTGACACTTATCACTTATATGCTAACTCAAAGGTCCTTTTGACAATTTGAATTTATTTCATTCTATTAGATCATCTACATATGATGAAGTGTGGTTCATTGAATAAACTAGGATATATATTAAGTCTTAGACTTAGGAAAATATGAAGTCCTTTGATCGTTGCTTAGAGTAGGTAATTAATAAGAAAAGGGACCATTTTTTTCATAATGATGTAGAATTAAATTATAACTTAAGGTACCATTTGTTAGCTATACCACGTCAACATTAAAATAGAACTTTGCTTGTTGAGGCCATGGCTAAACCCTTAATATGCACAAATTATCAAACAAAATAGATAATCTAACTTTTTAGGAATGGTTCATAAAGCACAGATCACCATTTTTCTAAAACCAAACATCAAATAGAATTTGATTGAGTGTAGAAGACAGCCCCAAGAGTAATTTGTCTGAAACCTCTCCTACTGACCATACCAAGTACAAACTTGAAGACCACTTTCACTTTCCAAGCCTAGTGAAAGAAGAGAGAACTGGTTTTCTTCATTCATTGGAAAAATTAATCACTAGAAAAAGTGTGTGGAATACCCAGAGACACTACTAAAGTGTCCTCATATATAGGAGTGCCAATTTGACCTATAGGGTCAAATTTGGTCAACAAAATGGTCCTTAAAACCATTAGAATTAGCTTGGAAAATATAATGGCAAAAAATGAGACTAAGTTAAGTTTTTATGATGCTTGACCTTCGTTGGTTAAAATTGGAAGTAGAGAAGAAGGTATAACAATAGTGGATCTTAGAGTGTAATCTAACATAAGAAAACCTAAGTCTAAAATGTATTGGTACCATATAAAATGACAATGATACCACAATCAGTCTTGCTCATCAAATTAGAATAAGGTCAAATGGTCTATGAAATCAAAGTATATGGCAAATGCAATAAAATCTAAGTTCAAACTTTAGAATAAAAATGGGTAGTGTAACTTCACAAAATTGAAAATAATGTTGAAAGGTATAGGAACTTATGGCATAGGTTAACACAAGAAAACTTAACTTTAAAATTGAAAATAAAATGGGAAGTATATTGGTACTAAGTGATAAAAAATAGTATTACTTCAAATGATAGATGTAATGTTGTGAAAAATGGCAAAGTATCAAATGGTAATGTGAAAACCATACCACCTCAATGTGTAAATAGATTTCAATGTGTAAAATATGGGAATAAGGATTACAATTGGGTAAATCTACACAATCAAATAAAATCTAATTGAAGTGATGCTACCCAAACCCAAAGAGTAATACACCCAAGCCCAAGTGATAGGCAAGTCTCAAGTGCAAACTAATTGTCCATAGATTGGATAATTTAAAATGGATTTTAAATTTGGTTTGAGATAATTTAGGACTTATTTTTTTGGTGTAACATGGTTATTTTATACTAAAAATGGAAGTAAATAATAAAAATCACCTAAGTTCATTCTCTTATGTTAAATTGACATAAGGTGTGCATAGTATCCACCAAACTTCCATCGATATACCACTTATTAAAAAGAATTAATTTTTAATCCAATAAACAAAGAGTGCATGTAGGTATAGTTTTTAAATTCCCCCTCTGTCTCTCAATAATTTATATGTATCATGAAAGTTAGAACATTAAAGAATTTAGCATTAGGAGGATAATCCATGGAAAATGGGTCAACTAATATAAATCAATTTATTGGCTTATCTAGATGGTCCACAAGTGCTTATAAATACTTGGGCACAATAAGTATCCATAATGGATTCAAATCAAAAAAAAAATTATGCAAGGGTATTGTCCATTGCACAAAAACTTCATCTATGTATTACTTAGTGAGGTCTAATGTCTAGACCATTGCTTGACCTAGGTCCTCTTTCATCTAGTTAGTTTAACTACTCAACCACTATCCCATCCATTTAGAACACTCGATTTGTATACCCGACTAGATAACTGGGGTTGGAATAACTTTGAGATATGAAATCTTAGGAAAAATTACATTTACAAAACCCATGAGGAGGTGGTGAACTCCTACTCATAATTTAAAAAGAAAAGAAAAAGAACTAGGCCATTTATGAGTCATCCAAATATCTAGGAACAAGGAGAGAACAAACATGACATTTCTTTAGGTAAACTCAATCAAACAAAAAATACAATATGTTTTTGTTAACCCAAGTTCCTTAAAGGGGACAAGGGGAGAGCATAGGCCCAAAGTTTTACTAAACCTACTCTAGTGTTCTGTAAAAAATGAAGAACAAAAAACAAAGTACTCTTTCGAGATTTAAGTCTAAATGTGAATGTTATTTTTAAATACTTGTGGAAATGTGATTCAAATTTGGACTTTTTTCAAATAAATTTGAAGTAACAAAAAGGAAATTTCTTCGCATAAGTTTTTAAATCACCAAAAGACAATGTGAAATGGTTTTGTTAATGTGTTAAAATCCTTATATTTTACTTAAGTCATTGCAAGAAGCATTATAGGATTGATTTATGCTTGATTAGATAATGAAGACTACATTTAAATAATCTTGAAACCATGAAAAATATTCCCTTTGAATTTCATAGTTACACAGGAAAGTGTAAACTACAAAATTATTAGTTAATAAAAGACACAAAAAAATAAAAAGTAGAGAAAACTTACAGAAATGATTTCATGTTTTTTGAATGATTTCACAAGTGATCTTGACAATTTTTCTACTCAATTAGATTATTTCATTATTTTGTCTTATGAATTTATAGTTCACCTCACCAATTTTTCTACTCAGTTAAATGATTTCATTATTATATCTTATGATTTCATATTTTTCCAATGATTTTAGAGTTATAAATTCATAAAATTTTATACTTATGTCTTTCAGTTTCATAATTTTTAGAAAACTTACAAACAACAAAGAAATAAAGTAGAACAATTTCATGATTTTATGTCATGATTTCATAGTTTTCCCAATTTCATAGTTGTGATTTCATATTATTTCAAAATTATGTCTTTCAATTTTGTAATTTATAGAAAAGCCTAAAAATAATGTAAAAATAAAGTAGAATGATTTCAAAAATTATATGACATGAAATTTCCATTAATTACTCCAAATTCACAAACACATAAAAATACAACAAAAACCCTAAAACTTTTAGAATAATTTCACAGTCACCACTCAAGATTTCACAACATAATTCTTTGAATTCATGATTTTATAAAGGAAACCCAAAATAGGGATGATTTCATAGTTTTTGGAGATAATTTCACTATTTCCTACAATTTTTTTATAGTGGTTCATTTTAAATTTGAGTTTTTGTAGCTAACATTTTCATAATTTTGTAGTCAACAAATCAAGAATAATTTTTTTTCAAGTTTTAGACAATTTAACAAAAGTTAGAAACAAAAACTGATCAAATAAGATGGTAAAAGGAAATTAGAAGAATGGTATGGGTTGCGGTCCCATCAAGTGTAGAAAAATGTATAATGTGACTATGAAGAAAGGATTTTCATATGTTTAAGAAATTAAAAAAATGACAAAGCATAAATAATCATTGTGTTAGGCCTACTCCCTCAAGCAACATGAATCAATGGAGTTAAGAAACTTAGACAATAAAATATAATTAATGCCTTCCCCAAGTGGTCCTCCTCTAAGATTGGTCCATTAATTGTGTTTGTTCCTAGATTTGGTGCTCCAAGTCTTTGTCAATATGGTAACATAGGAGTCTCCATACATTCCTCCTTAAACTAATGGATTTGGATATTGATTTGATCAATTTTGAAAGTATGAGTGAAGCTCTCTAGAGATATTTTTGCATGGTTTTTCTACACCAAAAAGAGCTTAAAGGTTATGGTCATGGCCCATGTACTTATATATTTTTAAAAATGAATAAACTAATCGATGGCCCTCCATCTCAAGATCAAGACAGAGGGTCACAAATCCATTTAAATTTGGAGGGATAAGAAATAAATATGGCCATGAATATTTGTAATAATGGAGCATTAATAAGTCATGGGTAGCCTTAATCCTAACATTTATCTGCATTAATACTTTGTGGATGAGATGTCATGGCCCAAATATTTTAAATTATGACTTTCCAATAATAGATATTCAATAACTTTCTATGGATTTCTCACTTAAGTTCTTAATCTAATTTGTTGTGTTTAATGATTTTACATAGTGTTATTTTAATTCCTAGAAATTGGTCACTTATGTTAAAAAAAATGGTCTAAAATGTCAATTTACTTAGTCATAATTTGACTGGAGTTGAATTAGAGGAAGGTGTCAATTGCATATAGGGTAATACCCTAATTAATGTAGTATATACTTGAATTAGCACATACACATGACGTGTGGAAATGAATTAGAGGATTTTATTCATCCAAAATGTCATTTTACTTGGTCATAACTTAACTCTATGTGAATTAGGATAAGATAACAATTCCATAAAATTCATTGCCCCAATCATGTATATATGGACATGATTGACACATGAACATTGTGTGTGAAGACAAATTAGAGAATTTTGGTGATTTTGGTCTAATTTATGAACTATTAAAAAAATTCATTTAGATTTCCATTTTTTGCATGACAGTGATAGGAATTGGATGTTTACATATTTGACTACAATTAATTTGGGATTAGATTCTTTAGTTAATAATGTCTTAAAAAATAAAAGTTTTATGTTACACTCTTTTGATTATTTTTTACTGACTCCACAAAATATTCCTTTTCACCATATTCATTTTCCCAAGTTGCGTCAATTAATCTATGGATTTCCATGACTAATCAAGGATCTTTAGGCACTAATTTACATTTTAAATAATTGAAATCTAAGTCTGTTTATGTTACATAGTCTATACACATGGGGACTTCTATCTAGTTATAGGTACCCATTATGCAATAACTCTAAACAAAGTCCTCAATTGTTTAAATGTATCAGACATTAGATTCAACCAAATACACTATTAGGATTCCTCCATAAATAAAAAGCTCGCGTTGGAGAAATGCTTTACATACCTTCCTTGAACCACCTTCATCCTCTAGTTTTTATTTCATGGATACCCCTATGTATTCACTAATGAGACCCTCATGTAACCCTCCACATTCCACTTCCTAGCCTCTAACCCAAGCCATTAAATAAAATGTAATTGTACTCCCTACATAGATAAAACAATTAGAAGAAGAAGAAACTATGAGGAAGGTCCTAGTCATTAGTGAGCAACCTATATTTCTTATGTAGTTTGAAAGAGTATTAAACATGTCAAAAAGTGTGACTAAGAGGACACTTATGGTGTATGGTAATCATGTTGATCTTGATAAATAATAATAATTGTTTTCATTGGCCAATAAAAGGAAAACAAAGCTTAGATACTTGGATGAATTTTAATAGAATCCCCTCATAGTGGTTAATGATTTTTGGGGAGTTATAATTCATATTTTCATGGGATTTTAGCATTATAACAATATATTTGAGGAACAAAGTGTTATTGAGGCTCTTAAGGATATAATTGATAATTTGTAGAGCTCTGTTATAAACTTCTTAAGCCATCTTGAGCATAATCAAAATTTCAAGAGCCTAATTTTTATTATTATGGGGAGATGTTGTTAAGTTTCATGAAAAAATAAAAGATTAATATTCTAAGTTAACATTCATAGGAAATTCAATAATAAATAAAGTATATTCACATTTGAATTTACTTTTAGCACCCTATGTCACCTTGGCACAGAATGCTATAAGTACTAGATGAGCCTATTTGTTTGAATGACACCAAGAGATGAAATGTTTAGTAAACTAATTTTATAATCAAGAATAGAAGACCATCAAATTATTTAGAAAAATAAGAATCATGGATGTGAATACACCATAGGGTTGAATAATCACCAAGATTTTTTTTTTTAATTTTACTATATATTTTTTATGATAGTTTTAAGGCAGAGGTGGAAAGCACCACCTATATAAAAAATGATTGAATAATATAGATAATCAAATTTTCTAGGGATAAAGTGGACCAGACAGAGACCCTCTATGCATCATTCAAATATTTTATGTCCATGCACAAAAATTTACTATACAAAGTTCCAATTTTGTTTAAATGATTGATTATTGATTTTTAAACTATTGAGTTAGACTTTGATGCAATTATGGATAAGTATAAGAAGTTACATGAACAAGGGGAGTTGTTTGCATCAGTGGGAGAATCTATAAATCAATATAAACCTTTAACACCTCCACCTATGGTTCCCATATATATTTTGGTATATACTAATACATGACCATATTTTGTTACCCTTCTAAACATAGTTCCTTCACTCTCATATTAGAGAGTTTATGTCAATTCAGTTTAAACTATAATGACTTCTATGAATTAAGATACCAATTCAATTCTAACTATGGTCATATTCACTACACATGGAGATGCCACATCATCAATGTATTTATTTGAGTTTTATTTAATTAGAAGGTCTAATGAAGAATTGGTTTCAATTTTGATCTATTCTTATTATTATTAGCTACAAGCTTTTTCTAAAAGAACTTTCATGTCTAAATTAATAAATATGTTTACTCATATTATAAAACATGCATAATTTCATACTTTATTTTGAAATATATTTCTTATTTAAACACTTAAAATTAGACTAAGCTTTGAGGATGAGGCATCCCTATCCCAATCTATAAGTATATGTTTCTTAAACATTGTAAAGTGATGGGAATTTGACAATTAATAGAAGCAAGAAAGTTCTTGGATTGTTATGTAAGTTTTTGTTTAACTATTATATCTTACAAATTTACTATATTACTAAGAATTTCCATAAAATTAATATAGTATATAATAACTTGTATGGCTATTTATTTCACAATTATTTAGATTAAATAAATTTTTAGTTTGAATCTTCACTAATTATTGATCATACTTATTACTAGTTAGATGTATGGATGTGATATATAGTCTATTTATAACCATATATTTGATAATAATTATTGTATATTATAGTTATTTCCTTTGATGATTAATTATACCTATATGTCAACTATGTTAATGACAACTTACAATAGGTATTAGTTATTGTAAATTTATTCAACCTAGGATAAAAAAGTTGGATTCAAAGGGTTTTGTTCATTTGGGTTTTTTGAACACCAAATAATATTATGAGTTAGCCTCTAATGATTTAATATCACTAAAAAATATTCACTCCAAGGTATGAGTTTCAAGGTATTAAGTTTTATAAAAACCTAATAGTGGAATCGTTATGAGCAAAGTAGTTGTTTACCTCATATGGCTTATATATGATGTGATTCTATACCTAATTGATATTAGTGGATGGGTGAATCTAACCTAAATTGTGTAGGATCAAGAAACTCAAAAAATAATGAAGGGTAGAGTAAAAAAAAAGGTTTGTGAATCAAAGTTAGAATTAAACCCTTATAAACTAGATACTACACTATGGATTGGAGAAGTAGTCAAAAAACTAATGTTTGTTGCAAGTTATTTCTATCACAAAAAATATACAAACACATTTAAGATTTTAAGGGAATTAGATAAAATAAACTTTAATGCTCATAATCAAATATTTTTTAATTTTTAAGACTACAATAACACATCTACAAATAAAGATTATGTTTATTAAAAACAAATCATTAAAATTAGATATTGCACAACATGAATAACTAGATAAAATAACACTCCAACACAATCTAACTATGAAAATATCAAAATAATGGAACTTCTTCAAAGAATCATAGGTTTTAAGAAGATTAAAAAAATGCACATCTAGACAAACTTGTAGAATAATATGTAGAATTTCTTACTTATCTTGATATCCTGAAATTATCCTCCCTTTGGAATTAGAAGGATATATATATATATATATATATATATATATATATATATATATATATATATATATATATATATATATATATATATATATATATATATATATATATATATATATATATATATATATATATATATATATATATATGTGATGGGTTTCCTCATCCTTAAATCAATGTCTATTTTTACAATTCTAATTACATAATTCATGTCAAGTATGACTGTGCATGGTATAAATAAAATATTTAGACAAAATTGAATAATTATAATATAAATATGCATATGCTAAAAATAGAACACATATTTGAATCTCTATTATAATAGAGTACTCAAAAAAAATTATTATATTTAACTATGGTTCCATGTATAAGCTACCCAAAAAGGGGGGTTTCATGAGTTTTTTTAGTGACTAAAGTAGTTTAAAGCCTAGCATATGGAAAAATAGTTGAAGCAATAATCAATAGTGATGTGACAATGGTTTTTATTTGAAAAGCACTAGTGGCCCTAGTAGAATTCTACAATTTTGTATGAACTACCATTTGAGGTTAAGTTCATGCAAGTGTGTTTTGTATGGTGGAAACAACTTTCTCAATAGACTTAAGTTATTCATATAATGCATATGGGTGTAAAATTTTATATTGATAATATCAAAATTGAGCATGGGTGTTTTAAATACTCATGGAATTTCATCCATTAGTCTTTTGTGCTCAATTTTTGAAGCTTTAAATCCATCTTCAAATGTTTATGCCTTGGTCACTTTATCTTTAGAATAATTAATTAATTTTAAAATTTCTTCACTATCCTAATACATGTGCCTTTGAATTTATATTTCAAGTTCTCTATAGTTGGTTTAAATAATACCTTAAAATTATCACATTGATGAATCTCATAAATCTCAAAATTTCAATTTACTCTCTTTATCGATATGAATTATGCCACACTAAATTGAAATGGGATAGGTTATGAGTAAAATTTATCTCTAAAAATAAATATCTATATGGGGTAGGGGTGTCCTCCAGGACTTTCCTTTCATATCCTATCTCTACCTAGAAATAAAATGGGGTAGGGGTACCCTCTGGTCCTTTCCTTTCCTACCTCTACCTAGAGACTAAATGGGGTAGGGGTTCCCTCTAGGCATTCCCATCCTAATATAAATATATATGGATTAGCTTTTGGTGATAATTATAGGCACTATCACTCCTAGAGATCACATAATTTAAAACCCATATAGCCTCTTGGGTAATCATGATATTGAGGTGAGTGTATGAACTAATTTTGGCATAGGATACCAATAATGTGAGCCTCTTTTCCAATTATTTCAATTGGTTCCAAAAATATATCACCCTTTCCCATTGAATTTGGGGTTTACCCCAAGAATATCTTGTAGTGTTTAGGATGTCATATAACATCTTAGTTATGCTCTTAACATTGTTTATTATCTCTCTTAGGTATTGAATGATATGGCTCTATAATAGACTTTATCTAGATTTCTCTTGGATTCTATGCATTTATTTCATGTCCTCCCCTATTTTATCCACGCAAAAAACTCCTTATACATATTCATCATGGTCATCAAGGTTAATTTTATACTTCTTTACCAATGAAAATAAATTCTCCCTTTACTCCAATATTACTTCTTCCTCTCTCATGTCCATTGTATTTCTCTTCCTCACCCTATGTATAGTTTCAAATTTTTTTTCAAAGCATGTGTTTATTTTAGGAAAATATATAATAACTAGGCCATTTTGTCATTTTTATTCTCTTAGGACTCCTTAACCCAATAAGGGACAATGATTTCTCCTCGCTTCTTAGGATGACTAGTTTGTGCAGATATGGTAGGTGGGAAAAATCCTAGAGGAAGCATTGAAGCACTTATTTAAATTTTCACTTGAATATGTTTTTAATTGACCATTTACCATCTTGAGATGTCCCTCAGGGTGTAGTCTCCACCACATACTTGGTATATATATCAGAGTTTTAAAAATTGTCATTATGGAAGATAGAGCTTCAATAGACTGAGTGATGGCCATGTTCAATTGGGCAGAGGGTCTAGGTGATGCTTAGGGATTTAAAATAGTAATAGACACAAATTATTAAAAATTCACATTATTTTTAGGGTATAATGCTTGACCATTATTGAGGTAGTGGTTCAAGTAATTAAAGAATTGAAAGAATAAGAGGTTTGTGGCCTAGTTTTATCAATAAGAGCATGGGCATAGAATGAGTTGGTTTTTAAATAATATTTATGTAGTTATTCAATATGAGAAAGGGATACAAAAATTGAAATATTATATGAAATAATAATAATGTGAGTATTTAAAATTATAACTGAGGGAGTAGGGGATGACATTACCTCATTCCAAGCATGTTTTTCTTATTTTAAAAAATATATGTGCTTTGACTAGCTTTTAGTGTCTCTACTAGACTAGATGATTCTATAACAGTAGATTCAAGAGAGGAACTTGGATCTATGGTTGTAGATGCATTATTAAGTGTGAGAGTAACATATTCTTTCAATATAAATTATGTGTCTGACTTTAATGTCTTATCTTCTTCCAATAATTTAGTAGATGTTGAATCATTATTTTATACTCCACTTCTCCCTCAACTTATAAATTTATTATCTCACTTAATTCCACCTCTTCAACCACTCTTAATATGTTAGTATCTCTAAATTTATTTTATTCCTCCCCATATTCATCTATTTCTTCAAAAAAATTGTGTCTTCTTTAGGTTTTGTGTCCTCTTTAGAAAACCACTCTTATTCAATCCAGTGCTCTCATTATTAAACACTATCCAACACCTTGATAAGATCCACTTATTTTTATTTTCCTTTTTATTGATCCTTTTCCTCATTTGATTCCTTATATTGAAGGCCCCTTTTGTAAATGCACTTTCATAGTTATTTCTTCTAGTTACATATTTTCAAGATATATAGGATGACTATTGGACTTTCTCTTGTAAGTTAATATGTATGGTTGGTTAGAAATAAAACCTTGCCCTAAAATGGATGGGACATGAGATGAAGGGGATTAAATATATGGGGGTGAAGTGGGAATTTAAGAAGTTTAATGAGGTGAAGGAACTAATACTATAGGTGGTAGAGTAACAAAATAACTTTGGAATAATGCAAGAAGACTTGTATGTTTAACTATAGTTAATGAAGGCAAGGGTGCCAAAGAAATTATTGTTACTTATTTACATGTAGGAGATAATTTCCTTGCAATTTTTATGGGGAATTAAATTTTAACTATTTGTTATGGATTTGGGAGTCCCTTAAAAATATTCTCCTAATTTGGGGACCTAACTCACATTCATATAATAGATCCATTTTTCACTTATTATGGAGAGGAAGGATGACTATTCTCTTATGATAATTTATATTTAGTTTGGAACCATTGATGGCTTGCAAATTTATCTACCTCCTACACAATTTTATTTTCATGTTCCATAATGATTTAAAAATAATATTGGATTTGTTGGGCTACTAACATTAGCATCTTAGGTTGATTCATTTAAATATAGACTTGTGAATAATCTGCAACACTAATGAAAATTTGATCATGTTCAAAACTCTTATGTCCATAAGGACTATGAATTTTTTTTCTTAACGTCATTGAGGTATTGTCTCACTCTATTTCTAGGATCTTAATCTTAGTATTGTTCTTATTTTAAACCATATTGGGCCTTGATCTTATCAACTTAATTAAGGTGCCTCTTCAGTGAGTATTGAATTTGGCCAATGGTTAGAGGAATATTGTGATAGTACCCTTCGTGTTTAGTACTAATATATTCATCCACACTATTATATATTTTATAATAAATTTCCTACTCTACCACATTTTTTCAAACAAAATGAGACAAATTCAAATGAGAGGCCCTAGCTCCCTCTATCATGATTATAGTGAAATTAAGATAATACCACTAGTTTCCCATATTTTAAATTCTTTGTATTATGTTATAAAAAAGCCTATGCATGGATCACACATATATGTCTTGGTATAGTAATAGGTAAATGTATTCTATAAATTTATTTATTTCCCTTATAAACCTATAAACATGGAGTATGGGAAACTTATCATAGACATTGTTGTTTAAATATTTTTTAGATGGTTCCCAGGGTTGTTCATAGGTTATGTTCATTGTTCCCATAATTGCATTGACTACATAATACATCATATTAAAACTACCATAAGATGGAATTTCATCAATTTTGAACATCTGTGCCCTAAGCTTGACATTGATAAATTAATTGAGTGCCAAAATTTTATTATAAGTCAAAATTATGTCTAACAAGGGCACCCATGCCTCATGTACATAAGTGATGCTATAAAATCCATACAACATGTTCAACAAGGCCATATATATTCTAATATTTAACCTAAATTTGGTTATGGGAACCATGGAAATAACTCTTTAAACATTTAATTTTACATTTTTATTGAGTGACTACTTGAGTTTACCTTTAATTATGTTATGGTCTAACTAAAAATTGACTACAACCTAGTTATAAGTTTTACAAGAACTAGTACGGGAAGATACCTTTCTAAGGATTCCCTATAAATATAGGCTATCACATTCCTGTAAAGTCTAGATTGTAAAAAAGGTAATAGTGCCATTAAGAAATAAATCTCAAATCAAGTCTATGCACACCATTACCTCAGACTTCACCACTACATTAGCCAACCCTAGTGTTTTTACTAGTAACAAATCATCCATGTATCTTATCTTATCTTCATCTAATTGGTTTTGGGATACATATGGTTTGATGTCATCTATCTCATCTTAGAGAGTAGAGTAATGAGTAAATGATAATGCTCCTTTGTTAAATAATGTGTCCAAATACTTAGTCATTCCTATGATAGAATATTCATAGGGAGGTTTGTTAGATTCTTGAGATGAGTAATCCATTGTTACTATATATTTTCTTATTGGGTTGATTCATAAATTCACTAGTAGGAAAATTAGGGATTTTGATAACTTGGTGGCCCAAATTTATAGTTTTTTGATTAATGGAAAATTGATTTCATATCCTTAAGATTTTTCCTATATTGATTAAATATTTATATATGAATGCTAATTTTTCACAAAGTTAATGAAATAATGGATTTTATCTCTATTTACCATTTTGATTTCAAATGTGTAAGTCAAATTTGGTAGGTGTCTTTTGCCATGTGGTAGCTTTTTATTTATGATGAATACTTAGTCATCCTCATGAGCCAAGTGTCTATTTATCTTGTATTATACTTTACTTAAATGTCAAATATTTCATTGGTATTACGTTTATGCATATAATACATTTTGACACTTGTTTTGATCTTTGATTACCTAGGGTTATTTAACCTTTTTTCAATTCTACTTTGTATGCTCAACGAGATCTGAATTACCAATATTTTTTTACTTGCCATGATCTTGAGGCTCCAAGAATCTTCAAAATTTAAATTATGTAATTATCCTAGTGAGATAATGTGCATGGGATGGTGCTACATAGAGCCATATCAGGGTACCGAGTTTCATATAACTCTAGTGTTGGAAATATTGTCATTGATGTCAAAGGTCTAACATTATTGGTGATAAAGGCCCCATAGAATTTAATGGTGTTTTTAATGTTCATATATTGGCTAATGTGTGTTAATATTTATTTAATATTAATGAATATATTTTTGGTTACATAAAATTCAAAAAAGGTCCCATAGATAATTCAAAGAGTCATGGGGTAAATATAAAAGAGGAATAGGACACATTTTACCATGAAGAGTCATTTTGAGGAATTCCAAGAGTCATGAAGTGAAAAAAAAAGGGTATGGTGCATTTTTCTATGGAGAGTCACCTTAAGGAATTTGAAAGGTCACTAAGATAAAGACAAATGAGGAAAGGATGAATTTGCTTATGAAGGGTCAACATATGGCTTTTTAAATACAAGGATTCAAAGGGTTATGCAAGTTTGGTGTCATTTTCCATGAGGAGTGAAGGGTCGCAAAGGGTGAATGCCAAAGGTCATTTGGAAAGATATAAATAAAGGCTTGATAATCCATTTGGATGATGTAAGAGAGTGCATGGTTTGTAATTGTTTTATATAAGAAAAGAGGAGAGAATATAAATATATATTGTAGAGTTATATCATTTGTTAAGAAAGAAACATTGAGAGATAGTTGTGTTTTATGCAAAAGAAGGGTTAGTATTCCTATGGGTTGGTGCTCACAAATAGTTTCTATGTTGGTGTTTGGCAAAGGGGTTGGTGCTCCTACAAGTTGGTCCTTGAGAACTTTGTAATTTGAGTTGGTACTCTTTCATATATTTTAGATTATTCTATATGGTTTTTTTCCACTTTGGGTGTCCAACTAAAAATTTGATCTCTCTCTCTCTCTCTCTCTCTCTCTCTCTCTCTCTCTCTCTCTCTCTCTCTCTCTCTCTCTCTCTCTCTCTCTCTCTCTCTCTCTCTCTCTCTCTCTCTTGTCTGGTGCATATTATTTCATTTTTATTGCATATCTTAAATGTATGGTTAAGTGGAGTTTGATTACGTAAAATATTTATAAGATATATGATATATTGATTCACCCCCCCAACCTCTTAGTATGTCCCATGCTTAATAATTGGTATCAGAGCAGGTTATTTTGGAAAGAGTTTTACATCTTGAAGGTAGATCAAAAAAGCATGTTGGCTATATCACATGAAGGTTTTTATATAAATAAGGCACCTTTGTTTGATGGGACAAATTATGCTTTTTGGAGCATAAAGATGAGGACTTATTTGATGTCTTTTGGATTCAACATTTGACAAGCAATTGTGGAGGAATATGAAGAGCCACAGACACTTGTGATTAATCTGGCAAAAAAGAAGGCAAGTGAAAATAATGCTAAAGCTTTAAATGCTATTTTATGTGGTTTATGTGAATCAAAATTCATTAAAGTTATGCAATGCAAATATACTCATGAGACTTGGGTAAATCTTGAAAATGTTTGCAAAGGTGATGGAAAGGTTTAGCAAGCTAAGCTCTAGACTTTTAGAAGATAGTTTGAGAGTTTGAAAATAGAAGAGGGAGAAAATATAGTGAGTTATCTTCTACAAGTTGATCAAATAGTTAATCATATTCAAGGTCTTGGAGAAAAGTTAAAAGAATCAGTGGTGGTGTAAAAGATTTTGAGATCTCTACCAATGAGATATGATGCAAAAGTTTTAGCAATCACAAAGATGGATGAACTATATGGTATTCTTATGGCATATGAGATGTGGAATAAACAAGAGAAACCCTCAAAAAGGGAAGCTACTTTCAAGACATCAAATAAAGATAAGGCTAAGATTCAAGAATCAAGTGACATATCTTAGAGATGATAAAGATGATAATGGAGCTCTATTCATCCACAAGCCAAAAAAGGTCATAGGTAAATATCAAGGAAAATTACCTTTTAAATGTTTTAACTATGGAAAGATTGGACATTTTGCAATGAAGTGCCTAGATGAGAGTAATGGTGATAATGAATAATGAAGGTCTACATACAAGAATAATTTCAAACGTAAATTAAAGAAGAGATTCAAGGAGAAGATTTTATACTCTAAATATCCTAGCTTAGCCAAAGATATTGGAGTCAATGATTCAGATGAAGAATAGATTATATTCATGACCATACATGAAGATGCATCTACAAGCAAAAGAATAAATTATCAATAAGAAGAACAAGATGAATTTGAGGTGAATCTATAAGGAGAACTCATTTGTGTCTTAGAAGAATTAAAAACTCTTGAGAAGAAGAATAAAAAATTGAAGTGTCAAATCAAGAAAAATAAAAAGGAGTCAAAAGAAATAATTGAAGATCTACAATCACACATTTAAGAAGCCAAAAAGATTGAATAAGATCTAACAACTCATTTACGAAAAAAATAAATAAAGAATGTGAAAGGTATGTTGTTGAAATTACCTCATTAATAGTAGATCTTGAGAAAAAAAATAAAGCAATCAATGATAAAGCAGCCAATAATTCAAAATTTGAGAATAACACTAATATGTTGAATAAGATATTATAAATTCAAAGATTAATGTTAGATAAGATAGGCATTATATTTTAAAAAGAGAAAGAAGAGGCCACTACTTTCACAGACAAGGTTAACATAGAAAAAGGAAAGAGATACGTTGAATCTCTTACAAAAGAGGAAATGAAAAAGGAAGAAGTTAAGAATATAGAGGACACCTCAAACAAAGAAGGTTGGAAGGAGTAGAGCTAAAAAAGGCAATCAAGTCAAAGATACATAAACAGGTTCTATTTTTATAGTTATTATTTTTATTGTAATGGATATGGTCATAAAAAAATAGAATGTCAAAAAAGGGCTAACAATTTCAAAAATAAGGAGAAAGAAACTCATAAAGAATCAAGCAGAAGTCACAACTCTTTTTTTCCTCTGTCATAATTTAATGAAGAGGTCATAATATATTACAAGTTAAATAACTTTGGACACATAGCCTAGTATTGTAGAAGCATGTTTGATTTAGTCAATAAGGGCCAAAGTTTTAAAGCTTCATTCATCAAGAAGAAAGTTTAGATAGGTTCATGGTAGAAGAAACAACCTAAAATTTTTATGTTGGTCTAGATAGCTTTGCACACAAGAAATGAAGAAGCCATGGTTCATTGATAGCAAATGTTCAAGGCACATGACATGAGACAAGAGCAAGTTCATAACCTTGAATAAGATCAATGGTGGCATAGTGAAATTTGGAGATAATACTACTACCAAAAATGATAGAAAAATTAATCTAAGATTGGATAATGGTAGAATTAAGATTGAAAATGTTTTGTATGTAAAATTTCTTAAGCATAGTCTTTTGAGTGTACATCAAATGTGTGATTAGGGACACACACTAAAGTTTTATGTAGAAGTTTGTGAAATTAGGAAAAATATTCAAATGTGTTGATTGCAAATGTTTAGAGAATATGTAATAATTTGTATATATTATCAGATATCAAAGGTCAATAATGTTGTTTGAGTCAAGTTGAGGAAAGTTGGTTATGACATAGGAGAATGGAACACATAAATTTTGACAATCTTGTAAACATCACAAGAAACAAGTAGTTAGAAATCTTATAAAGATTATAAAACCCTCTTACACACTTTCTGAACCATGTCAAAATGGGAAGCAGGTTAGAAGATGATTCAAAATAAAAGAATACTTGACCACTCAGATGTTAGAGCTTGTTCACACTAATTTGTGTAGATTTATGAGAACTTAAAGTACTCAAGGTTATAAATATTTCATATTTATTATTGATGATTTTACATGCATGACTTGGGTGATGTTTTTGAAGAAAAAATCATAAGCTTTCAGCCACTTCAAAGCATTCAAGGCTTTTGTTGAGAATGAAACTGATTTGAAGATTAAGTGCATGAGATTAGATCAAAGGAGGAGAATTCATGTTAGATGAGTTTATTGAGTAATTTGAGATTAGATAAAAGGAGGATAATTCATTTTAGATGAGTTTATTGATTACTTTGAAGACCATGGGATAAAGAGACATTATTCAACAATCAAAACTCCATAACAAAATGGAGTAGTTGAGAAAAAATAGAATAGTTTAGGAGAGGGTGAAGATAATGCTAAATGAATCCAAGATACTAGATAAATATTAGAGAGAGGTAGTATGTACAACAATACACATATAGAATAGAACATTGTTAAGATTAAGAAGTGATAAGAATCCATATGAGATATGAAAAGACAAACCAATTATAGATGATTATTTTAGAGTTTTTGGTAGTAGATGCTTAATGAAGAGAACTGATGAAAAATTGGGTGTGTTTGAATCTAGAATAGATGAAGGTATATTTCTTGGATATTATTAAAAAAGTAAAGCTTATAAATGTTATAATAAAATAACAAAGAATATTTTTGAAAGTGTAAGTGTTAGGATAGATGAATATATAGAACAAAGAGCCAATGATCCAATGGACACTCCTAAAATCATCGAAGAAGAAAATTCTAAAGAAATAGATGAGGATGAGAAGGAGTAAAAGGATACCATGACCCCATCCAAATATTTTCATAGAAATCATAATAAGAGTGACATCATTAGGAATATAAATGAAGGGATTAACACCAAAAGGATGATAGTAAGTGAATCTGAGAAAGTTAATTTTTCTTTGTTTTCCAAAATTTAGCCTAGAAATTTTTTAGAAGCTAGACATAATGAGCATTGGGTTAAGGTAATGGATGAAGAATTAAATCAAATATAAAATAATGCTACTTGGGAATTAGTCCCTAGAACAAAAGATCAAAATGTGATAGGAACAAAATGGGTATACATAAATAAGATGAATAAAGATGGTGAAGTTACCATGAATAAAGCTAGGTTGGTATGTAAAAGATATGCTCAAATTGAGGGTATAGATTTTGAAGAAATTTTTTCACTAGTAGCAAGGATAGAGTCTATTAGAATGTTTCTTGCATATACAGTGTTTAAAATTTTCAAAGTGTTTTAGATGGATGTCAAGTCTACCTTCTTGAATGGGAATCTGGAAGTACATTGAGTAGCTTGAGGGACTTATTCTCTCAAATGATAGTATCCATGTATGTAGATTGAAGAAAGCACTATATGGATTGAAACAAGCTCCCATAGCTTGGTATGCAAGACTTGATAAGTACCTACAAGATCAAGGTTTCAAGAGAGGTTTTGTTGAAAATAATCTCTACATCAAAATAGAAGGTGAGAATCAATTGATTATTGTGGTATATGTTGATAACATAATATTTGGAAGAAACATTAAAAATTTGACCAAAGAATTTTTTGATAATATGCAAAAATATTTTGAGATGTCTATGCTTGGAGAATTGTCATTTGTATTAAGGTTGCAAATAATTTAGTCAGATAAAGGAATTTTCATATCTCAAAGTAAAAATGCCAAGGAAATGTTGAAAAACTTTGGTTTTGAGAATTGTACACTAGTTGGCATAGGGAACAAGGTGAGTAAGGATGAAGATTCACCTATTACAAATCAATCTTTGTATATATCTCTGATTGGTAGTCTTTTATATTTGACGGCATCGAGGCTAGGCATCATGCATGTCATAGGCATGGTTATGAGATATCAAGCAACCCTTAAGGAGAGTCATGTTTAGTTGGTGAAAAGAGTATTTAGATATGTCAATGGGACATTAGATTATGGATAGTGATATACCATAGGTAGAGATTTCACTTTATTTGCTTATACAAATTCATATTGGGTAGGTTGCTTGGAGATAGAAATAGTATAAGTGGAAGATCTTTCTTCCTTGGTGATAGCTTAGTATTATGGCTAAGCAAAAAGTAGAATTTAGTATCACTTTCTATAGTTGAAGTAGAATATATTGTAGTGATATAATGTTGTACTCAAGTGCTTTAGATAAAGCAAACTTTGGAAGATATCAAGGTAAACTATGATGAACCTATTTCTATTTTTTGTAGCAACACAAGTGCTATTAATATTTCTAAGAATCTATTGATGCATTTAAGAACAAAACATATTCATATCAGATATCACTTCATGAGAGAGTAGGTTGTATACCATTAGGTTAAGATGGAATATATCAATACTATAGAATAGATTTTAGATATTTTCATAAAGGCACTACAAAAAGACACATTAAAGTATTTGTGGGATAAGTTGGGAGTAATTTCTTTTACTTCAACATCAATTAAGGGTACTAACTGTTAGCTCCAGGATAGGCCCTTTGCCATTGATGTCAAAGCAAGAAAAGAATAGAAATAGGTATAGGAAATAGGTACAAGAATAGGTATAGGGAATAGGTACAAAAATAGGTATAGGGAATAGGTACAGGATGTTACAATAAGTGGGAGTTATTATATGTTTTTTAAATAACAGTATGTATAGGTTGGCATGTGTAGTACAATTTCTAGGATGTGATAGTTTTAGTTTGAGGTTGCCATCAATGAGAAAGGGAGAAATTGTTAGAAATATTATCATTGATGTCAAAGGTCTATCATTATTGATGATAAAGGCTCCATAACATTTAATGGTATTTTTAATGTTCATATCTTAGCTAATGTGTGTTAATATTTATTTAATATTAATGAATATATTTTTGGTTACATAAAAATTAAAAAAGGGCCCATGGAGAAGTTAAAGAGTCATAGGGTATAGACAAACGTAGAATGGAATGCATTTTCCCATGAAGAGTCATCTTGAGGAATTCCAAGAGTCACAAAGTGAAACCAAAAGAGGATATGGTGCATTTTTCCATGAAGAGTCACCTTAATTAATTCAAAAGGTGACCAAGATTTAAAAAAAGGAAAGAATGCATTTGATTATGAAGGGTCACCATATGACTTTTCAAACACAAGGATTCGAAGGTTCATGCATGTTTGGTACCATTTTCCATGAGGAGTGAAGGGTCACAAAAGGTGAATGCCAAAGGTCATTTGTAAAGCTATATATAAAGGTTTGAGAAGCCATTTGGATGATGCAAGAGAGTGCATGGTTTTTAATTATTTTATATAAGAAAAGTGGAGAGAATATAAAGAGATATTATAGAGTTCTATCAGTTTTTGAGAATGCAACATTGAGAGATAGTTGTGTTTTATACACAAGAGGGATTGGTGATCATGTGGGTTAGTGCTCACAAATATTTGCAAGGGGTTGGTGCTCACAAATAGTTTCTATGCTGGTGTTCGGCAAAGGGGTTGGTGCTTCTAAAAATTGGATCTTGTGAACATTGTAATTTGATTTGGTGCTCTTTCATATATTTGAGATTTTTCTCTTTGGTTTTTTCCTACTTTGGGTTTCCATGTAAAAATTTGGTGCTTCTCTCTTGTGTGGTACATATTATTTAATTTGTATTGCATATCTTGAATGTATGGTTAAGTGGAGTTTGATTAAGTAAAATATTTATAAGATATATGATATAGTGATTCACCCACCCTCTTAGTATATCCTTTGCTTAACATCCAATATTGTAATTTTGAATGATAAGCTATGGGATTCTAAGATGATGACATGTGGATGAAACTTAGATCTCCCAAGACTGATATATTTTTATCATGTACGTTCCTTTTGACAAGTCTTAGCATTCCATGATGATGACATGTGAATGGCTCTTAGGAATATGGAGAAAATAGAACTCTAACAATGTACTTTTAACTAATAGGTTTTGATTTGATGAGATCATGCCATGTTTATGACTCTTGTTATCCCAATGACTTAGAACTTTTGGAATTGTACCTACAACTAATAAGGTCCTAGTGAATGATATTAAATCATATGTCATGATCTTATCTACCTAGCTAATAAGTAAATTTTAATATATTGAACTTTCCTTCAGCTTATAGGTTTTGAGTTAATAATATTGTGCCACAGGACATGATATCGAGGCTCTAAGAACTAATAAGACTTATAATTCTCATGAATACTGATTGAGTCTTGAGTTCACAATATTTTGACACATGAATAGAGAATGATGACTTGATAACTTTGAAAATATTTTTAAAGTTGAAAGTTAAGAGTGAAATGCGATGCTTCCACATGGAATGATATTAGGAATCTAGAATCTTGGAGGGACTTAGAGTATTTTTATTATAACTTCATATGACTATGATTAAATAGAATGTTGATGGTTGTCATGATCTAATGAACATGATGGAAATTTGAAGCCTGAGAACATGATGATAGACATCAAAGCTTAACTACAATAAAACATTTTTGTTAGTCATGTTAGTCCATAAAATTAAAATTGAAATTTGAACAAGCATTTGAAATATAAAAAAAAGAATCAAATCTGGTAAATAAATCATGAATGATGCCTAAACTCTAATTTTCATTATTTTTGAATTTTAAATGTAAATTAGACTTGAAAAAAAACCTTAGGATTATGTATATTAGATTAATATTATAATTACTAAGGTTGATATAGACCATGAAAGAATATTTATAGCAAAAAAGGGTCCCTATATTAAATATAAAAATGAGGTGTATTGGGGTATAACAAATAAAATCTTGCTGGGGAAATACTCTAGAGTATTTGAGAACCTATAATGTAAGGTAATGTATTATAACATATCTTCAACCTTTACTAGAAAAGAATAAATAGACCATTCATCTAAAATAGACTCAAACTTCCTCATGAAACATACTAACCCTTTTCATTCCTAAGGTCTATGTATGATTTTGTGGAATTATTTTTCCTGTTACTATGAGTTTTGATGAAGATCTACATGAAAATTATAGGTTTCACTTTGACTTTGGATTTTATAATAATAATAAGGGAAGCTAGGGCATTGTTTCACTACCATCCATGTATCCATATCCCTAATATAGATACCTTTAATTCCACTTTAAGCATTACTCTACTGCCACCCATTTATAAACCCAATAGAGATTACTTAAATCACCCTTATTTCATAAGCTTGTATGATTGATTATCCCCCTTTTATGGATAAACACAAATGTAATAAGGCTTGGGAACCACCATTAGTTAGGTTTATGTATAATAAAACTTATTTTTTTTATACGTACATATCAACATATATACATCTCAATGTTTAATCTCTCTCATCCAAGTTTTAGCATGTAATAGTGTCATTGATCCTTGGAAATGAAAAGTATTTATAAAATTTACATGAATATATCAGAGAAACTATAAACATATGGTGAATCTATTCCATCCAGACAAAAACTTGACTCCAAATGTAATACAAAACTAAAGGCTACTTCTGATAACCCTAAAGAATACAAAATCAAAGAGCAAAAGAAAATAAACATAGGAAAGCCAAAATAACTAGTTCTATGTGGATGAGATGTACTTGGAAAATTAGAAAGATGGGGTGACAAGTGCTATGTTAGACCAAATTACCAAGTCAAAATTTAGATTAAATTAGGTAATAAAAAAACCAAAGCTACTAAAGAGAAAAAATATCTAAAAATTAAATCTTAAGTAAGAAAGGAAAACTCACCAAGTCAAACCAAGGATACATGTCAAAAAGATGGTAATCAAACATATATGTGAAAGCACTAACAATCCTTACTTTAAAAAATATGGGGAAAAAAAAATGGTAAAATAACATTGATGAAAGAGTAATAACAATCCTTACTCAATAATTAATGGAAAAAGGTTCATAAAAGGGAAAACAACATTGATGAGTGAGAAGTAATAATCAAGCCTCACTCAACAATGGAATAAAAAGACATGAAAGTAGAAACTGACTTAGGTGTCCATAAAAAAGGGTCATAGAACAATGATAAATGGTAATAGAAAGCAAATCATGTCTATAAATGTAGAGCCATAGTATAAAGAAACTAATTCATAGTTGATAAAACATATTATTTTGCTCTAAGGATAGATGAAACTAAAACAAAGTAGTGCTAGCATGTTTTTAATATGTGAAGAAGAAGGAAGTATAGAATAAGGGAAAATAAATTTAGAATCACACTTTTCCTATCAAGGGGGGAAATGAAATGGGTGGAGGGGAGAATGAAGGAAAAGCCAAGGTAGAGGAACTCTTTATCAAAGTCAAGACAATAAAATTAGGTTTGTAAAAATAAGAGGAGTTTTGACCTTAAGGACTGTAAAGAACTTCTCTTAGCCACACATGTATTAGGTCAATAAAATGAAGTATGTATATCATCCCATGAAGGCTATATGCATGAAAGGTAATATGTACCTACCTTCTAGAGTCATCGATCTACTATGTTCCCCATTCCTCAAGACCCATTATAGAGTCATCGATCTACTATGAATATTGGGTACTTACATGAGAAAGTAGGTATCACCATAGAGTTTGATGAATTATCCTATTCCAATATGCTAGCCTATCATACCCCAATAGACCTCAACTCTATTTTGAGGCTAATTATGAAGTTTAATATTTGATTAGAGATAAGAGATGCACTTGTAATCACATCTTTTGGTGTGATTTTAAATTTTGAGATTTGTATATTGCCTTTTGTATATCATTGCCTTTTTTAAATTTCTTGATGTATTTTTCTATTATTCCTCCATAAGGATTTGGAAAACTAAACATGGGTACTAAATATGACTTTTATTTGAATACTTGGGACTTTGTTTCTAAGAGAGAGAGAACTTCAAAGAGCATGGTGTCTAAAAGTCTCATAAATCTAGGTGAAATAAAATTCCTATCTTGAATTCAACATTTTTTTTAAATCTATTATGGAGTGAACGGAAATGAAATCAAGAGGAATAAAAACATGAAATAATTTGAATTACTTCAAATCACAAAAAATGTGATAGAGGGTGGAAAAAGGGATACAATGACATTAAAGTGTGATTCCTTTTCATAAGAATGGGGGAAAGGGAGAAAAACATGTTAACATATATTTTTATACAAATCTATTCTATAAAAATAAGAAAAATTTAAAGATGAGAAAAAAGGTTAAGAAATTGTAACCATTACAAAACACATTTTAGAAAATGAATGACAAAATGAAAATTTTATGAGGAAGGCCAGGTTTTATTCATTGTCTTACATTACAACCCATAAAACAAAAACACTTGAGCATGCCAAAAAGGTATTGGAAAAATAAAAAAGGTAATAAAAAGAGGTACTTGTGAGGAAGTTCATGTCCTATCCAAAGGGTGCCAAAAAAGTAAGAAAAGAAAGAGGATAAAAGTATGTCATGAGGAAGTCTAGGTCCTATCCATGATTTTACAATGAAAATCATGGGAAAAATGTAAACCAAAAGACCAAAAAGGAAGGACTAATATTTTTTAAAAATATATAACTATGAAATAAGGTGAGACTCTTGTAAGTAGCCTACAAAAAGTGTTAGATTGATAGTGTTGACCAAATTTGACTTTTAGGTCAAATTGGAGCACCCATAGATTAAAAAATGACTTTTATATATTTTAGGGGCCCTATAAATATGTCAAAAGGTGTTTTATAGGTTAATTAATATCATTTTATGTTATACTAGCCTTGGTCCTTAGTCATTTTAACCCTTTTAGTGATTTTGAGGTAAAAAAGGTGTATTTAATGACTTATACAGATTTATTGGGAAGTGTACAGGTTAAAAAATGTGATGTCACATACAACGTGTCTTTAAATTTCTTAATCAACTGAAATAACTAAAAATTGGTAAGTTCATCACTAGAAAAGGTAATTTTATTGAGTAAAGAGAAGAAAATGGCACTTGTATAGCCTACGGGGAACTGTGCCACATGGTAAAATCTCATGGAATGTCCCTTAATCTTTCCAAAACTCATAATAATTTTTTATTTTATATTTAAGTGCAAATTTTGGCCCAAAACCTTTCTACTCCATCTTTGATTTCTTAGACATGTAAAAGTGACCTACAAGTTTTTCTCAATACAGATCACTGAAGAGGTTTCAAGTCAAATATTTTTGGTAGTTTATATTACACTCAATGACCTTGATTTAAATATAATTATTTTTAATAATGTTTTTTTTTGCTTCATTATAAATCTTCATGAATTTGATTATACTTTTCTACTTATTGTTTCATGCACCCTATGGGGTTTGCCTCATTTTTGGAAAGTTTGCACAAACTAGATGGTCATATTGGTTCTAGATGATTTTTGATTCATCATCATATTATATCCATTCTTTTTTTAAAGTTTCATATTGTTTTTATAGGTTGAGTACATCGACGTTGCAAGAAGATACACATTTCTAAGTTGCAGGCAATTTTTCACTATTTCCAGGAGCTTCATGGTTTTTCATGGTTTTAGGGGATTATGATAGGACATTACACATTTTTCCAATTCTCTAATGATTCATTTCACTTCTAAATCTCTTTTACCAAGGCAATGTTTCATGAAATTATAATCATATACAACTATTTTCCAGTTAGGCAGCCATGAACATGATAGCTTATAGGTGCTTAGATGAGAAATTCATGTTGAATAAGATGTTTTGACACTTGTTTAAGATAATATAAGGTGTGAATATTTAATTTATATATTTTAAATGGAAATTAAACTTATTTATGGCTAAATAATGCTCATTGTACACACTTGTACTCAGTCTGCCATGGAATTGCACCTACAAGTGCCATGAAAGAGGAGTTCATGTTGAAAATAAGGTGTTAACACTTATTTCATGTGTTTTAGGATGTGAAATATGTTTTTATAAGAATTTATATAGGTTTTAAATTCATAAAATATCAAAGGCAATGTACACTACCTACAATTCTCCTTACTGCTTGTACAGTGAAAACAAACCTATAGGTGACTTGACAGAGAGTTGGAAGAGTCAATTTAAAGTGTTAATATTGATGATGAAGCTCTCTTTTAGGTCCTAGTGTAAATTAATTATAATTACATACCATTTTGAGGGGGTGGATATCAAATAGAATTTTGGATCACCCTCAAACACAAATTAGCTAAGTTCAAGTCCCTTTTCCCTAAAGTTGAAAAATAGAAGTCCAAGAAGGTTTTGTAGATATAATATGACAAGGATATGAAGACCTTTGAGACATTATAAATGATTTTAATTGTATTATATATAATATAAAATAATTATAAAAAATTTTAATGGTATAAATCAATTGGAGATTGGTTTCTTATAGGCCCAAACTTGCCAATTTGTGACTGTTTCTAGGTAGTAAACTTTACAGGCTTAGTGATCCAAAGTGACCTGAGTACTTTAGGGTGATAAAAAGGCATAATTACATGTTTTTAATGGATTTAATGAGTGAAATTCAAACTAATAACATGAATATCATCAGGATTTGGTTGGTATATGATGTTTTGAACCCCACAATGCACCTATAGCTCCCCTATTCACCATAATAAAGCTTACAAGTTGGTTGTAGGGTTGTGAAAGGGACTAAATTTGATAACCTTGTTATATACCTTTTTTATAAGAATTAGTAGAGTTAATATAGTTCTATAATAGTTTTAAGTACTTAAAGGAGTACATTAGGCATGTAGATAAATCTTAAACATGCAATTCAACCTACAGTTGTGCCTAACTGTATGGAAAAGAACACTTATAGCCAACTATAAGACCACTCAGTATAACATGAAAGTTTGAGATAGAACCACCAAGGTTATCATATGTGAAATAATTTAAAGTGTTTAATTATTTACCAACTATGTGTCACCTTGCAAGGGAGGCAAATTCACCTATAGAGTTTCATTTTGCTCAACACAGTTGATTGTCACAACAGTGAGTAGAGAGGTAGTGCTATTGGTGTGAATAGGACATAATCATGAATAAAATGGATATATATAATCAAAACAATGTATTTATAATGTCAAGGATTTTTTGAGCATCATATCAAGGTCCAAAAACTACAAAATCACCTGTAGGTAGGGTTCCAAAAAAGCACCATAGTCAGGTAGGGTAACACCATTTTGTGAATTCAAGAGTATGAAGGGTGTATAAATGGGTAAAAGTGTTATAATGTTTATTAGATAAACTCTATTTTTATTATTAAAACATAAATAGGTCTCTTAACATTTATATGAAGTAAAGAAAGGGCTCAAAAAGAATAAAAACATAATCAAATTGGGAGAAACTTGCACAGAGTCCTTTCCTCACAGCTTGCTTGGGTTTTCATGCCTTTGACAGGTCTAATCACATAATCAAAGGCCAATTTTTTTTTTAGGGAACTTATATGAATTGATTAAATCCATAAAATTCTCATTTTCCTTGAGAGAACATGGGAAGTACCCCCTATTTTGTCTTAGACAGGGGGTACTTCCCCTCATGCCAAAACTCATAGATTTGGGGAGAAGGTAATAAAAGTGAGACTAGGATTTTAATAAACCTTTCAAGAAGGTGTATAAAAATTTAAAAAAAATTAGGTAATCATGATTAATCTAAAATATAAAGAGGAATCTTATCCAGATGCTCTAAACCTCCAAGGTTGTAGTCATGACTCTTGGGCAGGGTTTTGGCCTAAAGCTCAAACAATAGGTCATTTCACTTCTATCCCTAAGAGCGTTTTATAACTTGTTTAAAAATGTATATGGGGTAATTATGTATGTGTATAATCTTATGGAATGTAAGGAAATAAAATAGGATTATCTAAAATATCAAATTTGTAGGTAAGCCTATGGAATAAGGTTTAGGCTAAGACCAAATGGGGGTCATTCATCATTCTAGCATGAGATGTGCATTACAACTCATTTTGTAATGTTTTTAGGGTGAAGTTAAAAGTTCTAAATATTTAAGAGTGCAATTAAAACTAAAGAAAGCCATTTTTGGACCTTGGGACAACTAAGACCTATAGGAAAAGGTAAAAACAAGCTTGATAGGTTAAGTTAAATGCTCACATATTTTTGGAGGGCTTGCATGGAAGATAGATGAGTTTAGGTATTTTGATGAAGGTCTTTAACTATGAATTTATTTAATTGGTTTAAAATTCCAATGTTAAAGTTTTATGAACAAAGCTTAAGACTAAAAACTACCTAAAACCTTACTAAACCCTTAGCTAGGACCCGATGGAGAAAATAAGATTGGAGAGATGTCTAGATGACATATTTTGACCATTAAATCTATTTTAAATTTTTTAGTACTCACTTAAGATCCCTCACATGATTTTGAGTTATACTGAATTGTATGGATAGGGGGGAAAACACGGATTTCTTGACTATTTTGTGTGTTTTCCAAGTGTTAGAAAAGGTCTAAAGATGTAATAAAGTTTGGGAGGAATATATGGACTTATAATAACTCCATATAATCATTTTATTATAATAAAAAACTCCTAAGTGTTTAAACCATAGATTTCATCTCAACCAGTCAAAACTAGCATAATGAACATGAGGGTGAGAATTGTGAAAACCTCAAGTAGATGTCCTTTTAAGGTAAAAAAAATATTAAATCCATGGAGGGTCTTTTAAAGTGTAATTCAATACCTCCCATGGATTTTAATGGAAAATTAAAGCCAATTTTGAATCTAAGTGTGATGGGTGGTAGAAAAGAGGATTTTTTTAGACTACAGGTAGTGATGGTTTCCTTTTAGGATTTTTTAGATAAGTAGGAATAAAACCAATGAATGGAGATGAACTTTTTAAATCCTTACATATCATCCCAATTATAATGCCTACCACTAGTTAGTTTTGGCTATTCAAATATGTCCAAATTATGAAGGTAATTTTCTGAGCTAGAATGAAGGGTTTCATGCCATTTTTTATAAGTTTCATGACTTGTATGGATATTTTGACGTCTTTTCATTCCATGGTTTGTTTCACCCATATTTATCATGCATTTTAACCTCTTTTATCATATTTACAAGTGTCTAAGTGACCTTTGGACTTCCCTTGTCTTGCTCTTCTCCCAAAGGTTATAAATATTGACTCTTTTAGCTCTTTTAGGTAGCCTCCATTGGTTGATGGTGAAACCCTAGCCAATTTTTTACTTGGATGTCTCTTGAAGAAATAAATAAGTGAATTTTCCTACTTACATGCTGTAAAATTAAGTGTTATAAAATCTTTTTGGTCTTGTATAGTAGAAGATCATCTTTTCTAGCATGTTATCCTTGATTGTTCACCAATTGTGTAGAAGAGTAATTATTATATGTATTTTTTAGTTTTCTCTCTTAAGTGTATGTGTTTTTTATAAGTGTTTCATGAATTTATTCCAAAAATTAATTATCCATTACCATCCTAAGCATCAAAATACCTCTTGAACCTAGCATATGAAACATTGATGTGACAATCCATCTTGAGTTATGAGTTTTGTGTGAAATAAGCTTTCTTTAGCTCTAAGTAGTATAATTTTAGACAATAGGATTAAATTCAATATTGGTGAATCACCTTTAGTTTTTTAATTTTATCTTCTTAACCCTTTTCATGCAAATTTGATAGGTAAGATAGTGTTTCAAAGAGTGCATCAAGGGAACTAACCCTTCAAGAGATTCATCTCAATAAATTATTACCCATAATAAGAGATATTTTTCCATTTTGACACTTGGATGAGGAGAGATAGGCATATCTAAAAAGGGTGTAAATCCAAGTGATAATAGCTTTTGACATGCCAAGTGGGACTCTTGGTCCAAGAAGTTGAGAGATGTTTGGTGTTATCTCTCAACAATCAACCTTTGGAGGCATCTTTCAAAGCATCAATGGTGACTCCAAATATAAACTAGCTTGTCAAGTAACCTAGGTTACTTTTTAAAGATTTTTGGTACCATTTTTTCTATGTTCTTGATTTAAATTATGTTTCATGGCTAATTTTTGTGTTGAGATTTGTCTTACACAAGTTGGTAAGAAATTTAAAGCTTGTGCCATTCCCTATCAACAAGATCAAGTTATTAATCATCCTTGGTGTGATTTTTACTAGTATTTTAATGACCATTTCTAATCCCATCATTATCCTTATCAAAATTATATCTAGCCTCCTCAATATCTTACTTCTCCTAGTCAACCTAGAAACTTCTTAGCTCCATCCATTTCCACTTTCATGAAAACACTTTTGGGCTATGAGAGGTACATGTTGGATCTTGATACTCTAAGGGGATGTGGTTAATAGGTTCCTATTCATCTTGTTCATAACATGAGGGATTACTTATATTTAGTAAAAAGAGTGTGGGTACCTATTGAGAGAGATAATTGGAAAAGGCTCACAAGTGAGATGCTTGATGTGAGTGGCCTAGTTTCTTCCTTAGAGGATAGGCTAAGAGTTCATGAAAGGCAACCTCACCAAACCTCTTTGTCTTCATATCCACTTCTCCAAGTTTACTATCAACCATATCAGATCCCTAATCATGATCCCAATCAAGGATACCAAAGTCATCCTTTTCCCAATTAGCTGGAGGAGAGAGTTGAAAGGAGAAACCTTGTTTTTAAAGATAATATTGATAGGCAAATTGAGTTAGCTCATATGCATATGCAATATTCCATGTTAGTAGAAAAGGAAGTGGAATTCAATCCCTTATTTCCCTCTCACATTTAATCCCCACCACCTCAAAAAGAGACTTATAGTCCTAACATCCTAAGCTCGAGTAAGATAGTGGAATCATGGGGAAAGAAAGAAGATATAAGTTTGGTTGATAAGCAATGTGAAGTTGTGAATGAATTTGATGCTTTGTAAGTTCCTCACACCCTTCATCAAGAAACCTCTTATCCTCCATATGAATCCCCTTGTATTCTTCATCCTCATTATGATTCATATCAACTTTAAAATATACTTTTCCAAGAGAACCTAGCCAAGAAAATTGAAGATTTAGAGTCAAGGATGAAGCCACTAAGTCAAGGTGTGATGGAAGGTTTAGATCCAAAAGAATTTCCTATGGATAAACACACCCTAAACAACCTTCCTCAAGATATTAATCAAGATAAATTATATGTGAATGAAGTGATTTTCAAGTGGAAGGAATAAAATCAATCTATTTTAGCCCAAGGTTTGCCTCCCTTTCCTCAAGAGCTTCCAAAAGAGCCCCCTACATTTCACTCTCAATCTGATTTTGAGTTTTATGTGCCAACTCCACCAGCTATTTAATATTATCCTCACCCAATCACCCTTTTCCTTGATGGACATATAATATGGGAACCTAAAGAGAATCAGTTGGTTGATAAGAAAAGAGAAATCTTGCCTGAAGAAAACATACATCCCTGGCAGCCTCGTTGGGCTAGGTCACATGATTTTAAGATGCCTAGTCTTAACATCACTATGAAGGACAAAGAGATGGAAGATCTTGTATCCCTTTAAGAAGACTATACATTTGATCAAAATATTGTAGAATATCACCTCCATCATGAATATGAATGTGATATTAAGGATGGACAACAATTTCAAGTGATCTCCAAACAGGAGGAAGTCTTAGAAGAATCTCTTGAGAACAAGGTGGGAGTTGTTGCTCTTGAAGATGATACAATTACTCAACCAATTATTAAATCACCATTACATGTATTGGATATTGAAGAACACTAGCTTGATGACATAATACATCAAGAAGATAATATATAAGAGGTAGTAGCTCTAGATGATAAAGAGGATAAGGATGATTGGTAGCTACAAATGGAGCTCTTTCAAGAGATTGAAGAGCTTTACCAAGTTGAGTTCCAAGTGCATGACAAGGTGAATAAGGAATATTACATGGAGGACACTGATCAAGATTATATAGAGTATGTAAATCTCCCTTATGAAATATAATAACTTGTAGCTAAGAAGAAACCCAATCTTATTGAGAGCCCTATGGAAATCAAGAATGAGGTTGCAATTGAAGAGCCACATGAGAAGGTTGAGGATATTTGGATGAAAGAAGAGTTAATTTTTATATCCAACATATTTAAATATTCCTAGTTTTCAATGAACATCATGCCAACGAAGTTGGCAAACATCAAGAAAAAGTTGGAGGTATCAATGCTAAAGGAGAGAAAGCTACATGTGTGACTAAATCCTTGATGTCATGAAGTAAGAAGGGTTTCAAACTTCCCCTTTGATCTAGGAGGTATTTATCATATCAATTTAGTTATTATTTAATTTAGTTTGTTTAGTTTAATGTGTGTGTTCCATAAATGTTCATGAAGCATAAGTGTGTTCGTTTTTGCTTTGTGTGTGTCTTTTATTTGGTGTGTTGAGGTAGTCATTGGTCTTGTCTTGATAAAATTTTGTAGTCATTGATAAAAAAAATCTTGTTTGTCTCAGACTTTAGTTGAATCCTAAACCTAATGGACTGATAAGGGTACTGGTCTAGTTAGCATAGCAGGGATACAACCCATGTGAGTCACCAATTTGTTGACCAAATTTGACCTTTAGGTCAAATTAGAGCACCCCTAAGTAAAAACATGAATTTTAGATGTTTTAGGGGTCCAATAAATATGTCACAAGGTGTTTTATAGGCTATTTAATATCATTTTATGTTATATTAGCCTTAGTCTATAGTCATTTTATCCCTTTTAGTCATTTTGGGTCATTTTGATTTTAAAAAAGGTACATTTAATGACTTGTAAAAATTTATTGGGAAGTGTGAAGATTAAAAATGTGATGTAACATACCATGTGTCCTTATAGGTATTAATTAAGTAACATAACTAAAAAGTGCTAGTTTCATCAAAAGAAAAAGTAGCTTTCTTTAGAAAAGAGAAAAAATAACACTTATGCAACCCATGGGGAAGTGTGCCACATAGGAAAATATCATAAAATTTCCTTTAACATTCACCACACTTATCACAATGTTTCATTTTATTTTTAAGTTTCATTTTTGTCCCAAAATTGTTCAACTCCATCTTTGCTTTCTTAGACATACAGACTAACCTACGGGTTTTTCCTCAATACGGATAACTGAGCAAGTTTCAAGTCAAATGATTCTAGGAGGTTATATTAAACTCAAGGACCTTAATTTAAATATAATAATTTTTAATAATTATTATTTTTACTTCATGAACCATCCTCATAAAGTTTATTTTACTTTTATACCTTCTATTTCATACACCCTATGGGTTTTCCCTCAATTTGAGCAACTTTGTACAAACCAATTGGTAATATTGGTTCAAAATAATTTTGGATTAATAATAATTTTATATCCATTATTTTTTTCAAGTTTCATAATTTTTAGATAGGTCAAGTACATCAAGGTTACAATAAGATACACCTTTCTAAGTTGTAGGTAGTTTTTCACTATTTCCAGGAGCTTCATGCTTGTTCATGGTTTCAAGGGATTGTGATAGGAAATTTCACATGTTTAAAATTATCACATGATTAATTTTTCCTCTCAATCTCTTTTCCAAAGGCAACTATTCATGGAATTATAGTCATATGCAACTTTTTTTAGTTAGGCAGCCATGAACATGATTACTTACAAGTGTTTAGATGAGAAATTCTTGTCTAATAAGATGTGTTGACTCTTGTTTCAGATAATTTGAGGTGTGAATATTTTATTTATGGATTTAAAATTTATATACAACTCATTTAGGGATACATAATGCTCATTGTACATAATTGTACTTAGTCTATCATGAAATTGCACCTATAACTGCCATGAAGGAGGAGTTCATATTGAAAAGAAGGTGTTAGCACTTTTTTCATGTGTATTAGGATGTGAAATATGTGTTTAGAATAATTTATATAGATTTTAAATTCATAAAATATCAAAGGCAATGTACGCTACCTACAATTCTCCTTACTGCATGTACAGTGAAAACACAACTACAGGTGACTTGATAGAGAGTTGGAAGAGCCATTTTGAAGTGTTAATATTGATGATGAAGCTATCTTTGAGGTCCTAGTGTAAATTAAGGCTCATTATGGCCAATTGTTATGGGTTGGATAGAAAATATAAGTGTGGATCACCCTCAAACACAAATTGACTAAGTTTAGGCCCCTTTTCCCTAAAGTTGTAAAATAGAGGTCTAAGAAGGTTTTGTATATATCATATGACAAAGGCTATGAAGAGATAGAAGACATTATAATGTATTATAATTTTAGTATATATCATATATAGAACATATAAATTTTTTTAAGGGAATACATAAAGTGGAGATTAGTTTCTTAGAGGCCCAAACTTACCAATTTATGACTATTTCCAGGTAGTTTACTCTATAGGCTTAGTGATCAAAGTGACCTTAGTACCTCAGGGTGATAACAAGGAATAATTCCATGTTTTGAATGGACTTAATGAGTTAAAGTCACACTAATAACATTAATATCATTAGGATTAGGTTGTTATATGATGTTTTAAATCCCATGATGCACCTATAGGTACCATGTTCACCATAATAAAGCTCACAAGCTGGTTGTAGGGTTGTCAAAGGGACTGAGTTTGATAACCTTGTTATATACCTTTTTTACAATATAAGAGTGAACATAGTTTTATAATATTTTGAATGAATTAAAGGATGACATTATTCATGTAGATAAATCCTAGAACATGCAATTCAACCTACATCTATGCCTAACTCCATGGAAAAACACACCTATAGCCAACTGGAAGAGCACTTATCCCAACATGCAAGTTTGAGATTAAAAAAACCAAGGTTATTAGATGTGAAAATATTTAAATTATTTCTTGAGATTAAAAAATTATGTGTCAATGATGTGTCACCTTTCAAGGGAGGAAAATTCACCTATGAAGTTTAATTTTGCTCAACATAGTTGACTGTGTTGATTATCATAATAGTGAGCATAAAGGTAATTTTGTTGGTGTGGATAGGACATAATCATGAATAAAATGGATATATATAATTAAAAAAAGGTTTTTATAACTTCAATGAAGTTTTTATAATCATATCAAGATCCAAATATTACAAAATCACATACAGGTAGTGTTTTAAAAGAGCAACATAGTCAGGTAGGGTAACACCATCTTTTGAACTCAAGATTATGAAGGGTGTATAAAGGGGGTAGAGTGTTATAATATTTATTTTAGAAACTATATTTTGATTATGAAAACATAAATATGTCTCTCACAATGAATATAAATTAAAGGAAGGGCTCAAAAAGATGCAAAACATAATCAAATTGGGAAAAACCTACACACAATCCTTTCCTCATAGCTTGCTTGGGTTTTTATGCTATTTATGGGTATAATCACATAATAAAATGTTAAATTTTTATGTAGGGAACTTATATGACTTGATTAAATCCCTAAAATTCTCATTTTTCCTAAGAGAATAGGGTAAGTGCCCCTATTTTGTCTTAGTTAGGGGGTACTTCCCCTCATGCATAAACTAACAGATTTGGGGAGAAAGTAATGAAAGTGAGATAAGGAGTTAAATAAACATTAAAATAATGTGTATAAATATATAACACTTACAAGTAATCATGATAAACCAAAAACATAAATAGAAATCTTATCCAAATGCTCTAAAACACTAAGGTTGCAGTCTTGACTCTTGGGTAGGGTTTTGGCCTAAAGCTCAAACAATAAGTCAGTTTCACTTATATACCTAGGAGAGATTTATACCTTGTTAGAAAATGTCTATTGGGGTGTGTTATATGTGTATAAACTTATGAAATGTAAGGAAATAAAATAGGATGATATAAAACATAAACGTTGTAGGTAGGCCTATTGAACAAGGTTTAAGCCAAGACCAAATGGGGATCATTCACCATTCTAGCATGAGATGTTCATTATACTTCAATTTTTCATGTTTTTAGGGTGAATTAATAAGTTTTAAAGATTTTATATTGAAATTAAAACCAAATAAAGCTAGTTTTGGACCTTGAGACAACTTAGACCTATAAGAAAAGGTGAAAATAGGCTCGATAGGTCCAGTTCAAATGCTCACATATTTTTAGAGGGTTTTCATGGAGGATATAAGAGTTTATGGATCTTGATGAAGTTATTTAACTATGAATTTATGAAATTGTTTGGTATTTCCAATGTTAGAGATTTATGAACAAAACTTAAGACTAAAAACTACCTAAAACCCTACTAAATCCTCAACCAAGACCCGTTGGAGAAAACAAGCTTGGAGAGTTATCCAAATGACATAGTTTAACCATGAAATATATTTTTAATTACATAATACTCACTTAGGATCCCTCAAATGCTTTTTATTTTTATCGAATTATACATATAGGGGGTAAAATAGGTCTTTTTTTACCATTTTGTGTGTTTTGCATGTGTTAGAAAAGGTCTAAAGATGTTATAAAGTTTGAGAGGAATATATGGAATTGTATTATATCTTATGGTCATTTGATTTCAATAAAAAGTCTCCTAATTATTTAAACCATATCTTTCATCTTAGCCAATACAAATTAGCATAGTGAACATGAGGGTGAGAAGTGTGAAAACCTCAAGCAAATGTCCTTTTAAGGTGAACATGAGTAGTATAAGGATATGGAGGGTATTTAAAAGTGTCATTAACCCCCTACCATGTATTTTCATATAAACCTGAAGCCAATTTTGTAGCTAAGTGTGAGGGGTGGTAGAAAAGAGGAAGTTTTTAGACTTCAAGTAGTGATGGCTTCCTTATAAGAGTTTACAGATGAGTAGGACTACAATTAATGCATGGAGAGGCATGTTTGAAATCATTCCCTATCATCCAAGTAATTATGAATATCCCTATTCAGTTATGGGATGTTTGAATAGGTCCAAATCATGAAAGTAGTTTTTTGAGCTAGAATAAAGAGTTTCATGCCATTTTTCATAAGTTTCATTACTTGTATGGAGATTTAGACAACCTAAAATTGCATGGTTAATTTAACTCCTATTTATTATGAATCTTTAACCTATTTTATTATATTTAAAAGTGTCCAAGTGACCTTTGGACTTCCCTTGTCTTGATTTTCTCCTAAAGGCTATAAATATTGACTCTTTTGGCTCTTTTGGGTAGCCTCCATTTGTTGATGGTGAAACCCTAACCAATTTTGTACTTGAATATCTCTTGAAGAAATAAAACAAGTGACTTTATGTAATATTTTTGGTCTTGTTTATTCGAATATCATCTTTTCTAGCATGTGATCCTTGATTATTCACCAAAATGTGTAGAAGAGTAATTGGTGTAGGTCTTTATTAGTATTTTCTTTTAAGTGTATATGTATTTTAGAAGTGTTTCATGACTATATTCCATAAATTAATAATAAATTACCCTTTATAGCATCAGAATACCTCTTGAACCTAGCATATGAAACATTGATATGATAATTCATCTTAAGTTGTGAGTTTTGTGTGAAAGAAGCTTTGTTTAACTCTAAGTAGTACAAGTTTAGTCAATAGGAGGAAATTCAATATTGGTGTATCACCTTTAGTTTTATTAGTTCATATTCTTAACCCTTTCATTCAAATTTGATAGGTAAGAAAGTTTTTAAAAGAGAACATCAAGGGAACTATCCCTTCTAGAGATTCATCTCAACAAATTATTACCCATAACAAGAGAGAATTTTCCATTGTGCCACTTGGATGAGGAGAGCTAGGCATATCCTCAATGGGTGAAAATACAAGTGACAATAGGTAGAATATATATAGATTATGAAAAAAAAGGTAAGGATTAGGAAAAATACATCTTGAGGAATTACATGTTGGTGTGGTCTTTGAAAACATGTCCTTTATTGGTTTGAGGGTGATAGGTACTTAGACCAAGAATATATTTGACTAAATAAGGGCCCCACAATTTTTGGGCATATATACCTTATTTATCATGAATGTAGTATAATTCATGGATAATATCACCAACATTAAATGTGCAAGATTTAACTCATTTGTTATGTTGTTTGGCAATACAAGCCTTCTATTGGTGATTATGTTGCAAAATAGAAAGATAGTGTTCATCGAGGAGACTGAGAGTATGAAGGATAGCTTAACATAATTATTCATTAGGTATGTTGACATGAAGAGAGATATGGAGATATGGAATATAAAATTTTGATGGAAGGATAGACTCAGAACCATATACTAGATAAAATGACATTGCCCTAGTGGCATTAAGGTATTCTAGTATGATAGGCCCAAAGAGTAGGATAAAGATGAAGGTGTCAATACATACGGGTTTCATGATTATATTCTGGATAATTTTATTAAAAATTTTGTTGGTGGTCTTAGTTTTTTCTCTACATCATGGATGATAGGGTGTGGAAAATTTAAGATTGATTTTAAATTTAGCATAGAGCTATTTGACATCTTTTTTTAAAAAATTACCACCATTATTTGAAATGATAGTATGAGGGAAAGAATAAAATGATTTTATTAAGGATGAATTTTGAGATTTTGGTACTAATGAAATTAAAAATGGGTATATCCTCAACCCATTTGATGAAATATTTTGTGGTTGTGATTATAAATACATGCCCATCTTGAGATTGAGGGAGTTTGCCTATGAGATCTACAGGGAGATTCCATAGTTTAAAGCTTAGCTATAGGTGAATGAATTAAATCATCATGAATTTGGAAATGAGTACATGTTTTAGAAAAATTGATGGAATCATTTTAAAGAATGATAAAAAAATTATCCCATACATAGGGATTTGCAGGCTGTATCATGTCCACTATAGTGGCCATCATAAATTCTCCCATATGTTTATTCAAGAAGAGGAGGAACCTCATATTTCATAACATAATGGAGTAAGGTACCTTTAAAATTATGATAATAAATGATGTTGTATAAAAATACATACTTAAAATATTATTTATGAATGTGAGTCTTTTCACAAGAATTTATGTTGTGAGGATAAGTTTGGTGTTCCAAAAATTGAATGATGTCTTTGTAACCTGGGATTTGTCAAATGGTGACAGCTTCAATGTGGAAGATAAGTGAATCATGTGGTTGAATAGAAGATGGATATTTTATTATTTGGATAAGAAAATTGGGATAGGTGAAAAGTTGGTGTGGATGAAAAAGAGATCCTAAAGAAGTGAGAGAATGAGAAATATAATTTTGATCTCAAGGGATACGCTCAATTGTGAAAAAGATGAAATATTTGGTGAGAGTAGTTATAATATGATGATAAGAAATGAGGTTCTCACTTTTTCATTGGTAATCACCATTTACTTGGTTGAAGGAATCACCTAAAGCATGTATGTATTGTATATCTAAATCAAGAATATATATCTCATGCCTAAGATTAGAGCTTCATACTCTACCATATTTTTCATGACATCAAATGTTAAGAAAAATCTAAAGGGATGACTTTTTTGAGAGGAATAGTAAGAATACAACCTATCCCAACTCCTTGAAGGCATTTATCACCATAAAAGTGAATAGTCCAAGTATCCTTGTTTAATTCAACATTAATTTTAGTAAGTTCTATGATAACTACTTTTAGTTTAGTAGTATCAGGGAGGATAGTAGATTCATCAAGTTTGATTGCTTAAATATCCCTAGTGGATTTATGGAAGTAATATTTAAGATAAATGGATTGGTTGAGACCTTAAATATAGAGAATATTGTCATCAAGAAGACTATCTTGAAGATGATTGGTAGCATGCACAGGTGATACAACAAGTTGATCAACTATGATTTATCGTTTGTCAACTTTTGAGAAATAATTTAGATATCAAATTCCATAAGGAGGACCATCCACTTGTTAATTCTATCTCTAGGGAGAAAGGATTTAGAGAAGAAGTGATGAAGGGGGTTGAAATTAATGATGACATAAGTGGTTTGATAAAGCTCATAATGTCAAAGCTTTTTAGTTTAAAAATATATGGTGAGGCAATCACATTAAACTTTTGTGTAATGTTTTTCATAATCGATGAGGCCTCAAATAATGTATTAGATAGTGTACTCTCTTCCAGTATCATATTATTGGGGAAGCATTTCCCCAACTAATATGGGTGTGGAATTGGTATATAAGATTAAAGTTTGATCATTTAAAGGAGGAAAAATAGTAGGTGGGTGAAATAAATATTATTTAATATTATAAAATGATTTTTTACATGGATCCATCTATTCTAAAACATTCCCTTTCTTAAGAAGATAATTAATGGAGTGGATGCATTAAACCATTTTAGCAATGAATTGTCTAATTGCCCCAAGTTTACCGAGATAAGTGTTAATGTCTAAAATGGAATGATGAATTGGTATGTTGATGATAGCACTAAGCTTGGTAGGGATAGCATCAATGTCACATAGAGAGACCAAGAATCCTAATAGTTTGTCGAATGTAACACCAAAGACACATTTTAAGGATTTAATATAACTCTATATTTGAGAAGATGATCAAAGATGATGGCAAGATCAGAAAGATGAGTCTTGTGACTTTTAGATTTAGCAATGAGGTCATCCACATAGGTTTTAACAATTTGGTGGATAAGATCATGAAATATATGAGTCATTTCTCATTAATAATTTACTCTGGTATTTTTGAGGCCAAAGGGAATCTTAGCATAGCAATAAGCTCCCCATTCTATGGTGAAATTTGTCTTATGTTGGTCTTCAGGGGCAACATGAATTTGATTACAACCTAAGAAACCATCCATAAGAAATAACATTTCATAACCAGTTGTGGAATCGATAATGGAATCTATTGAAGGTAGAGAGAAATTATCCTTAAGACAATCAAGACTAATATTAAATAAATCAATGTAGATGTGAATGACCATAAGAATTTTTTTCCAAATGGGAACTATGTTACAATCTTATTTAGAATAGTCCACTAGTTTGATAAACTTAACATCAATAAGTTTGATGATTTCAATGTAACATAAGGTGGAAAATTTGGGTGGAAATTTTTGTTGATTTTGATGCATAGGTTTTCTATCATGATAAGTGATGATATTGTGCATCACAATACTATGGTAAATAGTAGGCATGTCCTCGTATGGCTAGGCAAAGATCTCATGATATTTATCAAAAAATAAACTAAAGTTACCATGTTCAGTAGATGAAAGTATATGAGAAATTTTAATTGATCGAGGCATGATGGAGTACCATATTCAATGCAAGTAGTTTCTTTGATAAGCATAACATTGCCATCTTGGAAATGGTATGGCACATTAGATAAATAATAAATTAGATTAGCTTTAAGATTGATGCTAGAGATGAAGTTGTTGAAACAAGGGGTTTTATTTTTGAAATACCCAAGTTCATGATGTTGCTAAAGAAGTTGATTTTTTTAGGCATAAAGTAATTCAAGAATAGATGCATCTCTATTAAAAGTGGGAAGAGGACCATGATACTCAATATCTACTTCAAGATTCATAGTTTGAATACCATGGAAATCATATTTAGAATCTATCTAATGGACATATGTGGCCTTGGCATCTAATGTAATCTTACGAGTATGAGAAGTAGAAGGATCAGATGGGATTGGTGTGTCATTAGTTACTTTGATGGGTGTAGAATCAGATGTAGTGATGGGATTTGTAGGGGGTAGAGAAGATGCAAAAAATTCTAGAGGTTTAAAAGGTATGATTTGTTTGACCACCCAAGGAGTATTAAGAAGTGTAAAATTAACAAGAAGCACATGACTTTTAGGATCTAATTCATGATCCATGGAAATGGTATAAGCAACCTAGTTAAAATCATGTATTTGAGATAAGGTATTTTGATAATGTTAAACATACAAGTCTCAAGATTGAGATTGGGCCATGATATAGTTATCATCATAGGTTATAGAAATGGTGCATTCTTGAGATTTAGGGGGAGTTTCAGAAGGTGAAATCCTAAAATTACTTAATCTATGTGGAGACATGATTAAAGGGTATTGAAATAATTTGGTCACTCCATAATAATTTTAGGTGAAGGCATCTTCTGGTATAGAAGTATCCTAAGTATTACATGGAGGGGAAAATTAGTGATCTCATCAATGAGAGGAATAGTACAGTCATAAGGCAATAAATAAAGAGGAAGCCACTCTAATATATAAGGAGATATATTGGTAATGTTGTAAGCATGTTGTAAGTCATTAGGTTCATCATCATTTGAATCAACAAGAGTGAATTATAAATATGTATTGATGTTGATGAACATAGGTAAGGGAGAAATATTGATGATAGGAATGGTAGGAATGTAATATTGATATTTTGGATTAGGAATTTGAATAATCCAAGGGTTGGAACCAGCCTCATGCTTATAAATTTTGCCATTATGTAAGAATTTGATCCATTGGATACTGAAAGAGGAGATGGCCCTTATTCTATGAGTAGATGGGCGACTAGTATGTTATAAGATAAAGGAAAATCAAGGACCATAAGTTTAGTTTCAATGGCCTTAGGTTAGATGGTTAGGGGAATCCAAATATAACCAAGTGTATTTTGATTAGTTTTATCAAATCCATGACAATTAAGGTGGGTTTGCTTGAGATGATCCTTATTATAACCAAGTTGTTAGATGATCCATAAAGATGTCACATTAATATTAGACCCTTCATCAAATAAAAATTTATGGTTAAGGGTATTATTAATGTTTGTTTTAATGAATAGTGATGTATCATTGACATGAAAAAGTATTGAATCATTAACCATGTCTTCTTAAATAAATTCAATATATGTTTTAGAAGGGCACACGATTTCAATTGTATGCACATTGGTAGGTTGAGGATCAATAGATGTTGGTTATTCATCTATAGAAGATGGATCTTCAATTTATTCTAATTATTGCATAAGGAAATTGTGATGATAAGGAGAGGTATAAATAACTCCATAATTGGAATTTTTCAAGGCATGGAGTTAAGTTATTAAAAAAAAATCCAATGGGATTTAGGAGGAGAAATTTTATGAGTTTTAGAACATAAGGTAGATTTTGAACGAATGGAAGTTGTTGGGGGTTTAGAAGGAGGTGGTGGTTCCTCATGGTATTTTAAAGCTAAATTATTAATTGTAGTATCTTTGAGAATTTGTTCTTCTAAAGATGATTTATTAGGTTTTGTGATAGTATCTTTATGAGCTATATTGTTAGGATAGTTTACCTTAGCAGTGTTAACATATTGAGAATTATTGTAATATTAGTCATAGTTAGCATCAATAACACAAACATCCTTTGTATTTTTTTGATTATTAGCTGTGGAAAAATATTTTTGGTTATTAGAAGAAGAATCCTTGGAATATTGTCATTTTTGAGAAGCGATGTTGTAATCTTGATGATAAATGTTGATCATGGCTTTGTGATTGAAGGAATCACCAAGAATGTAGGAGACAACAAACTTATTAATACATCTATAAGATTCATGGTAATGATCAATGTTAGAATAGAACCAACAAAATTTATTAGGGTCATACCACTTAAGAGGATTATTAGGATAAGTAAATGGCTTAAAAGACTATAAGAATTATTTCATTTAATGCATAGTGAGTGGTATGTGAGAAGATGAGGGAATGTTGGATTTGACAATTACTTGTTTGGTTTGTGGATTATTTTATGCTCTCATTGGTATAAGTTTGAAAATATCCTTTAAGTACTTTAAGATTAGGTTTGAATTGATTCATGAGAAATTCTTGATGTTTAGCTTGGTCAAGAGCTTCATTAAATGTTTGGGGAGTAAAATTTCAAACCTTATATTGAAGAGAAAGAGTTAAAGTAGTGATAAAGAGTTTAAAAAAAAATTCATTTATCATGCTATGGTCAACTTTATGATTCAAATATTTCCATCATTTGATAAAATCATGAGCTCATTTGGTGGGAGATTGCTTAACATTGATGAAATGGCTAATGAAATTTTTGGGAAGATCATTATGTTGAAAATATTTGACTAAAGGATTGACTAAATCCTCATGTTGCCAAATGGAATGTTGGTAAAGTTGGTTATACCATTCTAATACATCACTAGTGAGGTTTTTAAATAGAATTTTAGTTTTGGAGAAAGTATTAGTTTGGATCCACTCTTTGTAAATATTGTTAAAGGATTTGAGAAAGGATATAGGGTCTTTAGTCCCATCACACTTGATAGTTGGAGATATATTAATAATATCAATAGACATGATGAAAGAAGATAAAGGCTCAAATTGGATGTTTTGAAGCATTTTTTTATTCATGATAGGTTGAGGAATAACATTTTTTGAGGCATCTTTAAGACATGGAGGAAAAAAAATTGGGTTGCTTGAGGGTTGAGAGTCAGAGGTTAATTAGCCATATTGATCAAATGACATTGTAATTACATCATTTTAGAGATGTTACAAGTTTTCATTATGTTCATTTGTTTAATGACTTATGCAAGAAGTTGATTCATATCAATTGGTGGGTTGATGTTTGTAGGAGAACTCCTTGAATTGGTGTTAAGAGGATGGTTATTAGTGAGATTATTGGATGGACTTATGTAAATTTATCCCACATTATGTTAAAGATTTTAAATATGAGAATTGTCTTTATAGGTATAAAAAGGATTAGATCCACTTACTTCATCTTGGCATATGATTTGAATCATGTAACAAGCCATAGATCAAGGAGGGGAAGAGGTGCTCCAAGAGTGAGGGTTCCCTTCGGAGGAAAAGAGAGGGAGAAATGAACATCCCATATAACATCTATATGGATTTAGGTTGTCCAAGAAGATTCTAATGGGGGATTTCATTATGATTTGAGAAAAATGAATAGAATTCTAAGGAAAGAGAAACAAAGAACTAAATCAGATAGATAAGATAGGTAGTAAGATTACAAAGTTGACTGGGTTGATCTAGTACTACAAACTCAAAAAAAATAGAGTCTGATAAGAGTATAGATTTCAATTTGTCGACCTAGTACTATAATATAACTAGTAAAATATATGTAGAGTCAATTGGATCAACCTTGTACTATAGGTGGGAAGTAAAAATAGTCTATAAGATTTGTGTCAAACATAATGATATTGTACTAAAAATAGGGAATTTTTTTGAAATGTAATTGAAAGTAAGAAATAGAAGTAAGAACATAGTCAACTAGGTCAATGAGAATGATCTAATTGAGGCACAAAACACAAAAAAATGCACCAACATTAGTAATTCAAGGTTTTTCAATACAATGTATAATTAATAAAGAGAAAATAGTTAACTAAAAAGAAAATTCTAACTAAGTGGACATCTTGAATGTTATTAGATTATTATAAAGTGTTATATTAAGTATGATAGGGTAGTTGGCTAAAATTAGGGAACTAGAAAGAAATCTATGGATGGTTTCAAGATGATTAGGCTAAAAAGGATTTGTGTTGGTAATGGTAATGGATTGGTATTGGGGCCTTACCCCTTACTTCACAATCCCACAGTGATAAGGGTGTCGAGTGCTTTGAAAATATATACCATTAACCAGGTGTTTATACTTAGCTAGAAAACCAAGTCAGGTTCCCCCTTGGTGATGAAATCCAAGCAGGTAGGCCTTGGGTAGACAAATGTTTAAATGGGTTTTGAAATTATATGTTTCCATCATGTGTACAAGAAAGATAAAATTAGTGAAACTAAATGGTATATTGAAAAACAACCTAATTAGACTATGTGATCTATTCTAAGGATGCAAACAACTGAAAGTGAAAGTGTGAATTAATTACCAACATATAGTTGTTAATTCCTAATTTGTAATATATTATAGAGTCAATTCATATGATAGTGGATGAAAAAATTATATAAAATAGTCAATAATGTCCTCAAACTGTAATTCATCTTCATACAAATCAAACTTAACTTGTAGAGTCTGTAGTTTCTTAAAAGCTTTGAAAAATGGAGAATTTAATGCTCTGATATCAAAATTATGGAACTATCTTTGACTACTCTTACCAAATGATGCGTTGAAATTGGTGTGCTATCATTTTTGCATCAAACAGGGAATTAAAACACCTAAAGAATCTCCAACAAGTAAAAACAAAATACACACTGAACGACTCCTAGAAATGCAAGTTCAAATATAGATTCAATTGGATTGTACACAAGTTTCTACAACGTGCTGCAACCCTGCATAGACTTATTGCTAAGCTTCAATGCACAAGCTTCTTTGGTTTTGGTCGTTATAGGATTAAATGTTGATCAGCTCTTGCCCTTGCCTTGGCTTGAATGCAATAGATGCCGTCCACATGTTGGACAGACTTGGACTCGGTTCGACCAATTTTATTTTATTTTTGGTCTTAATAGACAAAGACTATAATACACAAGCAATCCTAGCTAAAAGAAACACGAACTAGGCTAGCATTACTTTATGGCCAAGAGCTACGGCTCATCTCTCAGCTGTTCAACATACTCCTTAGTATGGGGATCAATACATTTCAAGCTTTTGCAAAGTTCATTATTAATTCATTCAAGAAAAGCAATAATATTACCTCACACTTGGATGGTTCCCTCATGGTCCGTCCCTTTCTGAGTTTTATTTGCATCAAGCTCTATAGAATCATCAATGACAGCTCTGTCATCAATGGCAGCTCTATCATCGATACACAAAAATCTACCCTCACGAGTTCACAAGTTCTTGCAGTTTGCTCTTCAGTGCAGCACCAGAATCTATAGAAGTTTTGGCAGACCGAGGTGATTCATATATTTCTTTCACCATCTCAATGACTGTAGGACCAATAGACATTCCAAGACTAGTAGGAGCAGTTGTGTCTGCGTGCTTATGGAACCAGACACCTTGGCCACTTTGTTGGCCAATTTTAATGGATTAGCAGCTTCCAATGTATCTACAACCTTCCCATCCTTAAAGAAAATGAAAAATGGAACTGCTGAGATAGAATATGCCTCTGAAACTTCCAGTTGCTGTTCTGCTTCAACCTTAAGGAATTTTTCATAAGGTGTATCCGTGTAGAGATGGTAAAAGACTTGGTCCATCTACTTGGCTTCGCACCATTCTGCCTAGAAGTGTAAAATTACAGGCCCTCCTTGGTTTAGGATGGCATCTAACTCTGGCTTTGATTGGAGATTTGCATCCTCAACTTGACGTTGTCATCCCCTTCTAACTCAGCTTACTCAAAAACAAAATAATACAAGCCAAATGGCCTTCGTAACTCCCTCTTCTCCTTCCTAGAGATCCTCCTCAATGTTGCAGTGAAGAATTTACATATGGAAAGCTTTGAGAAATCATTTATCTTCACCCATGGCTCATTTTTTTTATACGTAGGTGCAACTTCATGTTCTCCATCTCTGCCTTAACACCTTGCTTGGGCTTTGGCTCATCGTCCCTCTCTTCTAAACTTTCATGAAAGTTTTATTTTTCTCTTTAGAAGAGATTCTCTTCTAACCTCTACACCCAACTTGGGCTTCGGTAAAACAACAAACAGTTTTTAATTTACCAGCATATTCTAATATGAGAAGATTTATCTCAAATGTTATCTTATGGTTGAAAGACTTCAACCATTCCCCTCATTTCCTCAACAGCTCAACAATCATTTTTTTTAATCCTTTCACTTTTTACAATTACTCCTCATTAACACATTTTGGAGGGAAAATACAATAATTTGGATTTAAATTTAATCATAACCATGTCTTGTGTAGATGCTCCTGCATCATACTCTCCCTGTAGAAAATATTTTAACCTTAGTTCAAATGTCATGCTTCCTCCTCACTTTAGTCTTCACTATATGCCTGGATCCCAAGGTCTTGTTACGAATACCAATGCTTGTCTTTGATAGTCTCTGTTTTTCATCTTGCTTTTCTTCCTCTTCTGGTATGTTCTTCTCCTCATCTCTTTCTCAACTGCCATCTCCTGCTTCCATGCTTCATTCTCATACATGTCTTCAAGATCTTCTTGATCTTCTTGGTTCAAAAATTTGTCCATTGAACTATGGACTTCATTCATCTCCACAACTTTAACACTTGCATTCAAAACATCAAAAGCAACCTTCATAGAAAAACATTGAGGCCATGAAGCCCCTTGATTATCTTCATGTTGTTCTTTGTCCAAATCTACCCTCACCATCTTTCTTTGTTCTTGTCTTGTTTCACTCTTCCCAATGGTGTCTTCACCATGGTTTGTACCTGTATGTAGCTCTCTTGAAGAACTAAAGAGTTCTTCCAACATTCTCATTTCTTCACTCAACACAAGCTCATCCAAATCTTCATGTCCTATATCAAACTTAGGACCAGATTGTCTTTCATCCTCTATAAGTACATTCATACACTTTATGGTTTCTTCATACAAATAAGCTTCTTCATCAACATCAATATACTTATCAAAAACAATAGGAGTACTATTACCTTGTCTCTCCTTACTATCTTCAATTGCTGCCTGAAGCCATCTTGTTTGTTCTACTACATATTCTTTCCTTTCCCCATCATCCATCCATTTTGGACTCTCTCCTTGCTGCATATTAGTCCTTACAGCCACTTTCCATTCTTCATTTTCCATAAAAAGATTATTAAATGATTCAAAAACATCATTATCCCATTTATTGCAAGCAATTAACTTACCTTTCCATGTACTTATGTCATCCTTCACCTTTTTCCATTGATTTCTTGCTGTTGCAGTCTCAACACTCACATCTTCTTCACTCTTAGCCTTCTTAGGCACCCACATTAGATTCTCCTTCTTATCATTTGATGATCCCTTGAGCCATTTTGGCACTTTGTAACCATGCTCTTGTGACAATACTGAAAAACCAATCTTATTTGTCCTTTTATTTTCTTGCACATCTACATTCATATTAGGAATATGAGAAAAATCAATCTTATAAGGTAAACTTGCCTGCTTGCTTACTTGTTGCTTGCTTGTGTGCTTCACCATCCGCTTAGGCATTATGTGGCCATGATTGACTGCTTTGTGTGAGGACTTCATCTTCCTCTTGCCTCTTCTAACTTGTGTATTAACATCTTCATGCTCACAATAACAATCAAAATCAGCACTTAACACTTCATTTACCTCTTGGATAGCTTATTCCATGGAGCAATCTTTCTCTTTCTTTATGCTTGGCTGCTCTCTTTCTTTTTCCTAGCATTCAATGGCATCTTGGAATTCAGCTTCATCTTCTACTTCTTCTCTTGCTTGTATAGGTTCTTCAACACCTCCATTATGCATTAACCAATGCATCTCTTCTTCTTTATCAATAGCAGCAAACTCTCTTCTCATTCCTGCACATTCACTTGTTTAATTGGTGTCTTCTCTTGCACCAATCTCTTCACTCTCCAAGGCCCTTCTCTTGACCTTCACAAGGCTACTCATACCTGCACTTACCCATTCAAAAACAGCATTAGAAATAAAAACAAGAGACCATAATGTCTCCATGAGTGTCCTCTTCACCAACACTCTCATCTTTTCAAGTGCTCTTCCTGGCACTTCCTCTTTTCTTTCTTCTCTCTTGTTCCCCTCAATGAGAACCTTCTTCACAACTTCCTCTTGCTGCTCACTTGGCAACTCTTTTATCTTCTTGCCTCTTTGGGCTTCCCTCTTCATGGTAATCTCATTTTGCCTTCTTTTCCTTTTCAATAGGAGATCTATAGGCCACTTTAACCTCCTCCTCATTGGCCATACCCATGCTTTCCTATTCAGTTGCATCCAAGACTCATACTCATCTTTAATCTTAGCTAACTCTTTCTTCAAACTAGCAATTTCTTTATCAAAATCAACATTAGTCATACCTTTGATGTTTGCTTTCTTCTTGCTGCCCTCATATACCTTGCTACTCTGTAGTGCCTTCAACAACACTGCCATCTCGGAGATCTTCACCCAAGTCTTTTCCACCTTGGTCTCTTAATCCCTTGTCTCACCCAAGCCTTTTTTCCTTGACTAGTCTGTTGACAATCTCCTTGATCTCACCTAGGCCTTTTGCATCCTAGTCTTTTGATCCTTTTCTCAATCCTGTAGCAACTCTCTAGACAACTCTTCAACAAACACAATTTACAAATCCAAGCTTACCTTGATTTGGATCTTCCTCTTGAGCATTCACTTGCTCTTCTTCTAGAGCTTCTCTAAGCTCTTCACTAAGCCTTCCTTGGCTTCTTCTCTTCTTGAGCCTCAATGGCTTGACTACCTTCCTCTTCACTTGTTTACTTCTCAAACATAATAAACTCAAATCAAATATCAAAGTTACTCATACCTTTCCTCTAGCAGATCCCAAGAGCTTCAAGCTTTGATACCAAATGATACATGGATTGTTGTCCTCAAACTATAATTCATCTTCATACAAATCAAACTTAACTTGCAGAGTCCGTAGTTTCTTAAAAGCTTTGAAAAATGGAGAATTTAATGCTTTGCTATCAAAATTATGAAACTGTCTTTGACTACTCTTACCAAATGATGTGTTGAAATTGGTGTGCTGTCATTTTTGCATCAAATAGGGAATTAAAACACCCAAAGCATCTCCAGTAAGTAAAAACAAAATACACACTGAACGACTCCCAGAAATGCAAGTTCAAATATAGATTTTATTGGATTGTACACAAGTTTGGATGACGTGTTGCAGCCCTACATAGACTTACTACTAAGCTTCAATGCACAAGCTTCTTTGGTTCTAGTCATTACAGGCTTGAATATTGATCAACTCTTGCCCTTGCCTTAGCTTGAATGCAATAGATGCCGTCCACATGTTGGACAGACTTGGACTCGGTTCGACCAATTTTATTTTATTTTTTGTCTTAACAGACAAAGACTATAATACACAAGCAATCCTAGCTAAAAGAAACATGAACTGGGCTAGCATTACTTTATGGCCAGGAGCTACGGCTCATCTCTCAGCCATTCAACATACTCCTTAGTATGGGGATCAATACATTTCAAGCTTTTGCAAAGTTCATTATTAATTCATTTAAGAAAAGCAATAATATTACCTCACACTCAGATGGTTCCCTCATGGTTCGTACCTTTCTGAGTCTTATTTGCGTCAGGCTCTACAGAATTAGCAATGGCGGCTCTGTCACCAGATCATCGATACTCAAAAATCTACCCTCGTGAGTTCACAAGTTCTTACAATTTGCTCTTCAGTGCATCACCAAAATCTGTAGAAGTTTTGGCAGACCGAGGTGATTCATATATTTCTTTCACCATCTCAATGACTGTAGGACCAACAGACATTCCAAGACTAGCAGGAGTAGCTGTGTCTATAGTGCTTATGGAACCAAACACCTTGGCCACTTTGTTGGCCAATTCTGATGGATTAGCACCTTCTAATGTATCTATAACCTTCCCATCCTTAAAGAAAATGAAAAATGGAACCGGCGAGACATAATACACCTCTGAAACTTTCAGTTGCTATTCTGCTTTGACCCTGAGGAATTTTGCATAAGGTGTATCTGTGCAGAGATGGTAAAAGACTTGGTCCATCTGCTTGGAGGCTTCATACCATTCTTCCCAGAAGTGTAAAATTACAGGCCCTCCTTGGTTTAGGATGGCGTCTAACTCTGGCTTTGATTGGAGATCTGCATCCTCAACTTGACGATGTCATCCCCTTCTAACTTGGCTTACGCAAAAATAAAATAATACAAGACAAATGGCCTTCATAACTCCCTCTTCTCCTTCTTGGAGATCTTCCTCAATGTTGCAGTGAAGAATTTACATATGGAAAGCTTTGAGAAATCATTTATCTTCACCCATGGCTCATTTTTTTTATACATAGGTGCAACTTCATGTTCTCCATCTCTGCCTTAACACCTTGCTTGGGCTTTGGCTCATCGTCCCTCTCTTCTAAACTTTCATGAAAGTTTTACTTTTCTCTTTAGACGAGATTCTCTTCTAACCTCTACGCCCAACTTGGGCTCAGGTAAAACAACAAATAGTTTTTAATTTACCAGCATATTCTAATATGAGAAGATTTATCTCAAATGTTATCTTACAGTTGAAAGATTTCAACCATTCCCCTCATTTCCTCAAAAACTCAACAATCATTTTTTTTTATCCTTTCACTTTTTACAATTACTCCTCATTAACACATTTTGGAGGGAAAATACAATAATTTGGATTTAAATTTAATCATAACCATGTCATGTGTAGATGCTCCTGCATCAATATAGTTGTTAATTCCTAATTTGAAATATATTATAGAATCAATTCATATGATAGTGGATGAAAAAATTATATAAAATAGTCAATAATGTCTCTATTATACTATATAATAAAGGGTCCTTAAGAAACAAGTCATCCAGGTTGACCTAATCTTTTAGACAAAAGATAAAAAATAAAACTAGGTCAACCTAGTTTACAGTATGATGGTACTTTTAAAGACTACAAACATTGCAAAATATAACTATAAGAAACCTTAGAAGGTTGAAATATGTTGAGGATTGTGAAATTTCTATTGAAATATCTTGAATGTTACATGTAAAATTTTCCAAATATGTCAACTCGGTCGACCTAGTTTTGCAATTCCCTATTTTCTGAAACCTGTTAAGATGACTATACCAGCCTGGTTAACCTATTATGTTTTATAAAAAAAATTCTAAAATAATATATCTACCTATTCAACCTAGTTTTATATTTTAGAGATGAATAATATTATTGTGTTGACATATTTGACCCAGTAACTTGTATTTGAGGAAGACTTGCATAGAAAGAATATAGTCATTTTTTATGCAACTATGTGTTAAACCTATGCTAAAAATTTAGAAAATATGCCAGCCCTATCGCCCTAATATCACAAATATATAATAATAATAAATAAAATTATATAAAATGAAAAACATGAAAGAAAACCTACAAAGGTTATATTCACATTGGGTTCACTAGAATGTATGCAATCAGAAATACATCAGATCTATAAATCAATCATAGCTCAGATACTATATATCCTATTTACACTTTTAATTGGGGATACATTAGATAATCAATAACATCACCAATATGTAGATCTACTTAGCCTAATTAGGGGATCTCTTACTACAACAAAATCACTTGGGAGGGTTCTAAAGCCTCTAGTCAATCAAAATTATACAATAACCCTAACTAAGTCCTATGTTTTCATAGTCACTAAACTAATAACAAGTAAAGTAAATATATCTAATCTAGTGCTCACCAAAGCTTATGGCATAATATGGGGGTTAGTAAATAAATAAAAGTAAACATGTAAAAGAGAATCCTAATTAATTTATGTACAGGTAAGACCCTAATGCATCAAGAAGAAAATTAATATTATTCAAAACCCATTACTTATGCTACTTCTATCTACTAAAGAGAGGAACAAAGTTAGAGATAATTAATTTAAAGATGAACCCATCGAGACTCAATCTCACCATTGGCCAATGGGATTCATAAGAGGTCATTGTGGTTTGTAAGGATCACTAAAAAATGCCAAAACATCCAAGGCTTCTCCACAAGACTAGATTCTCCAAGTAGAAACCCTGAGCTAAGACTCCTCAAGTATAATGGTGTAAGAATAGATTGTAAAGAATCTCAAATGAATTATAACTCTTTATGGCTCTCTAATAATGGTAAAATTAATGTCTTTATATAGGCAGATCTAACCCTAAATCCTCCCAAAAGTTCTAGCTAATAGCATTGACCCAGTCGACCTAGTATTGTTATTAACAAAATCTCACTAAATCATGGGCTAGGTCAGCCAAGAGCTAATCTAGACCCTTAATGAGTTTTACCAATAAGATCATAAGGTTTACCTATTCACTTAAACTATAAAAAGGGGTTTTAGGTTAGGAAAATGGCTATGGAAGGTGCTAAAATACTTGAGAAGTGTTCAAGAGAGGAGTAATAGCTTAGGGGAATGTTTTTATGAGTTAATTGGATTATTAATAAATGGAAATAAGGAGAAAGAATTTTTAAAGCACTAATGGTCTGCTAACCCCTTTCTTAGTGCACCCCTTAGGGCATGTGCTCAGTGAGATTTAGACTCAATGATTTCTTGGAAGATATAAAGCATCATTAATTGATAAAAGTTTGAAAATATTATGTGTATACATCTTCCATTTGGACTATGTTTAACAACCTGGATTGGACTTTCTCATATTATCCCATGTACTCTTGCATGAACTGATATGTTTATATTTTAAGAGTGATGGGAAAAATTAGTTTCTATCCATACACTAGCAAGAAGGTTGAGTATTGAGCGATTACTTATGTCTTATCCTATCTTCTCATAATGCATACTTCAGTAGTAGGTGCCATTCCCTAGGTTTTTATTGTGTTGGTTTCTTAATGGCATCCATCAAGTTTTTATTGGTGGTCTAACCAAGTCCATTCCCTTTGTGGATAATAGTTCGATGAAAATTTAATTGTAATCTAGTTTTCATGATCCCATTCTATAAATTTTACAAACTAAAATACTAGAGCATTGTTGTAAAACAACAAAATTGGGGTCCTAAACCTAGTGATTATGTTTTCTTTCAAAAATTTGATCACATTTTGGGATCTAGAATTATTTTTCTTCACAACCTCTACTCATCTAGTATAATAATCAAAGGTTTTTTTTATAAACTTATGTCCTTCCAAATATTTTGAATTGATCACTCCAACAAAGTCAAGACCCCATTGATCAAAGGGTCATCCCTCAATGATTGGCTGTAAATCCATGGCAGTATGTACTTCCATTTTTCCAAATACCTAGAATTTATGTCATGTACTAACATGATTATTTATGCATTTAAATTTTTTAGGTTAGTAGTATCCCATTCTCAAGATTTTATGAGCTATTGTATTCATATAAGGTGTCCACTACCTATTTTTTGATCCAAATTATCCAATATATCCAAAACTTCTTATCTTGAAACACACCTCAAGTACATTCCTTAATAAAAAATTTGTACAAGATCCCCTTGTATCATATAATGACTTGAGTTGAGCCTAAGGGCTCACATTATTTCTCTATTCAACTCAAGGGGACATGTACTTTTGAGTAAGTAGTGAATGATGTGGGAATACCAATCACCACCATCTACTTATGTTTCATTGATCTATTTTACATGAATGCATGGATATATTTTAGTCATGATATGAATTATCCCTTGTCCACATATAATCTTACTTGGTTTGATTCAAATATCACATTATTTTACTCTTTCCATCCACTTATGTCTTCTCTCTCCTAGTTTGTTCTAGCCAAGCATGAGCTTGATGGTTGGATTTGAAACAATGACATGTGTCTTGTTATTGATAATGTAATTCTTGTTAGATTAATTATAGATTTAATTAGTGCATACATATTTGTACATATCATATAATACATAAAATCTACACATTTTAGATTAGTACTCATGAAGGCAATTAGGTTTTCATTATCATCTACGTTTTGTGTGAGTAATGCTACTATAATGTGTTCTAAATAAAACAAATAAAATAAGTCCTTAGTAAATTTTGGGTTAATCATAACTAGATATTGAGTAATATCAGTACTAATATTCTTAAATGCATTCTTGGATTCAGTTATCCATTCCATTTTGGTGTCCTACTTCAACATGGAATCGGTGGCATGATAATCTCAGCAAATCCAAAAATAAATTTCCTCACAAAGTTTATATTTCCAAAGAAAGACTTCAATTATTTATTGTTTTTAGGAGTTATCTTTTAAATGGCCTAAATTCATTTTGGGTCAATGTAAATCATGTCCTTTAAAATGACATGACCTAACATTTTTCTTTTAGTAACTCCAAATATTCTCATCTTTGGATTTAATATTACTCAATATCTCTTGCTTCTATTGAATACCTTTTGTCTATGATATGCATGATCATTTATGTTATTAAAAAATATTGAGGTTATCCATTTAGATGATGATGTACTTTCCAATAATTCCCTAAAAATCATAGTCTGTGGCATGCTAGAAAATCGCTCCTACATTAAGTAGGCCAATACACATCCTTTTAAATGTAGAAGTTTCTCACTTGGTAATGAAAGTGGTCTCCATTCTATATTTTTATTCCATTGGTAATTTATTATATCATAAAATTACATATAGGAAGGACATAATTTCAGACCCACTAACCATATGAATCACCAAATCCAAGGAGAGAAAAAGATAGTAATCATTTTTGATGCTCTGTTTAGGTTCTTGAATTCAACACACAACCTGATTTCTCCATTATTTTTTCTAATAGGCATTGGGTTAGAAACCCAAATGGAATTCCTAATTGGAATAAAAATATTATCCTCCCATATCTTCTAAAACTTTGTATAAGTGAGGGGATATAAAATTAGATTTACTATCCTCTATCATTATTTAAAGGGCTTGTGTTTCATCTTCAATGGGATAGTATGTTTGATGACACTAGGATCAAAGATTTTAAGATATTCATATGTCCATGATATCATGTCATTGTATTATGTGAGTATATCCTTCCAAAAACATATCACTTTCATCGAAACTTAGACCAATATTGACATACTAAGGATGTTCATTAGTTGTTAAATTCTCTTTAGTTAAATATGATTCACTTACTTTGTATTGTTTCTTCTTTTGGGATTATGTATCCATGTCAAAATATCACTCTAATGAGGCCATTTACATAATTATATGATTCTCTTTTAAATGTAAGACACCTTATTCTCCTAACTATTCAATGTTCATAGGTTTGTAATCCTTTAATCTATTATTTGTGATTTAAAGATTTGAGAATTACTTATAAGTTGCATGATCTATTGACCATCATCAAATACATATAAGTTCTCAATGTTTTCTAGGATAAAAGGGAAGTGAATTAGCTATAAAAAAAAGTTTTTCATTTTATAATCCTAGAGTGGTGTTAAGTTGGTAGTTTAGGCTTATAGTGAATATAATATTTGACTAGCTTCTCTTGGAATAGCTATGATGTTGAATGCCTCAAATGATTATATCATATCCTAATATTTGTGTTTATACTTCTTGTAATCAATATTAAACTAATATCTCTTTGTGATCTAGCTAAAAACTAATTCTGAATCACCAAAAATATATAACTAATTAACATCATTATTTGGTACAAATTATATGTTGAGAATCAAATCTTCATACTCAACTTGATTACTGGTGCATGAGAATTCCAACCTATATGTATTTAATCTAGGTTAACCAAAGCTATGCCAACACTAGAACCTTGATTTGATATATCACCATTAAAGTGTATAGTTCATAACTGTGAAGGAATTGCAAATTCTTGTTCATGAGGTTAGTGCTTTCAAAGAACACCGTCCCCCCATAGTAGTTACAAAGCACCATTTTTGTCTTGGAAATGCTTATATTAATTTAAGGAGGTGGATCTTTATGATTTGGAAAACCTTCACACCTATCCATTTCCTTGTTAAAGATCTCCAACATAGTGTAGAATTATATATAGTCCTACTCACTATGTTGTTTTGTATTTTGGACTTGACACCAATAAGGAAGTGTTGTTTCCAATATGTTTATTTTAGAAATCTTGTTATGTGGAAATTTTTCTATGTTATTTATAGATCTATTTAATGGTTTTTGATACCTTCAATATGTAAAATTCTAATTGGTATTTTGTCCCATGTTGTTTCCTATTTTTTTCTTCATGCTAAAGAAATCATTGATTAGATTTTTCACCCTTCACTAGATAGCATCCAATTCTACTTTTTTATAATCAAAATTATTACATTGGATGGTATAAATATTGACTAGTATCAAATATTGCTTAATTTTTTTTAGTTAGGTGTAGACCCAAGATTGTTTAGAAATTTAAGGTGTTGGTTAGGTGGAACATGAGCTAGAGGTAATTGTGTATACATTTGGATCTGAATTTGAGCCACAACATTGAGATTAACATTTACAATAGGAATGAGGGATATAAAATTAGGATTAATATTAGGTGGAAAAAAAATCTTTTAACTAAGGATTCAATTGCCTATTAATATTCATGTCTTTGACATAGGCCAATGGTAGTGACGTGATGTTAGGTACTTTATGGAAAAAGACAATTATCATAGATTTTAAGTCATTCATGTACATCTCAAGGGATAATACAACATTAGTTTTATATTCATTGTCAACTCATTTATACCTCTCTTGGGATCTTGCATTAAAGGCTATAACTATATCATTAGGATCTCTCCTCATGCTTGTAAAATGTTGGTATATGACACTTAGGCTAGTGGCATACCTAAAATGTTCCAAAAAGGTTTCTTTGCATTGGTTATAAGAGGAAATTGAATATTATAAAATATTGAGGAACCTATTATAAGTGGTGTAATACAAAGTAAAAGGGAAGAATCAACATGCCACATATTTATGGGTTATGTTTACTATCCATAAATCAATCTTGAAATCCTTCATTTGTTCTTCAACAATCTTGTCTCTTAAGGAAGAAAATAAATGAATATACTTTTTAGGGTTCCTAGGTAGGTTATGCATGCCCCCTTGAATAAAATTAATATAACTAGATAGCCAAACTAGGGCCATTTTATGCAAAGGGAGATAACCTCTTCTGATTGGGGAATATGATTGATTTTGGGGTCACCTTAAGATACCTCTATCTGACCTAACTTTTCCATGGATCTATAAGGGTGGAAATAGTAAAACAATGTTAGAGATGGACCTTGTTAGTCTTATGGATATATCCAATGCAACTCAAATTATCTTTTAAATGAATGAAAAGGTGGACTTCCTTTTAGCACTAATATAATTCCTATTGATGTGGGTTTTGTGCACACTAACAAATCTTATGAGGTAGCCTCTGATGTTTTAGGATTGATTAAAAATATTCATTCCAAGGAATGAGTTATAGGCTATTAGGTTTTGTAAACAACCTAGTGGTGGAATAATAGTGAGTAGAGTAGTTATTTATCTTAGATGGTTTTGATATGAAGTGAGTTTATACTTACTTGAGATGGATGGATGGGTGAATCTAACCTAAAGTGGGAATGATCAATAAACTCAAAAAGGAAGGGTAGATCATACAAGAAGTTTCATGAATCAAAATTATATGAAACCCTTCTAAATTAGATCTTACACTATGGGTTGGAGAAGTAGTGAGAAAATTAATTATTAGTACAAGTTACTATTAGCACATAAAACAGACATAGTTAGGAATCTAAGGAAATTAGACATAGTAAACCTTGATGCTCATAATAAAAGGTTGTTGCATTTGTACAACTATAATAACACATATACAAAGGTAGATTATTATTATTATTATTATTAAATATAAAACATTCAAATTAACTAATGCACAATATGAATAATGAAATCAAATAACACTTCTACATAAATCAAAGAGGAAAATTCTAGAATAATGGAACTTATTTAATGAATCATAGGTTTGGAAAAGAATAGAAAATTACACATCTAGACAAATTTGCATAATAATCCATAGAATTTATTATTTATCTTAATATCAAAAAATTATTCTCCCTTTAGAATTAGGAGAATAAAAATAAATATAGTTTAGGGAGGGATTGCCTCATCCTCCAAGCAATCTCTAATTTTATAATTCTAATTATAGAATTCAAGTAAAGTATACATGTGTAGGATATATATATATATATATATATATATATAATATATATATATATAATATATATATATATATATTAAAGATAGCCAAACAAAATTACATAATTACGAAATAAATACACATATGCTAAAAATATAAAGGAGATCATAATATATTTTACAATAGAGAGCATGAAAACCTGTATGCTTATATGTAATTATGGTTATATCTAGGCACTACCCCAATAAAAATGGGGTTGCATGTTTGTCATAGTGACTGAAGTAGTTTTAATCTTGTCATGTGGAGAACTAGTTGAAGCAATAAATAATAGTGACATGGCAATGGTTTTTAATTTAGAATCACTAGTGGGCCTAGTATAAGTATACACCACTGTAAAAACTTCCAATTGAAGTTGAGTGTCTATAGGTGTGCTCTCTGTGGTAGTAGTAGCTTACATCCTTAAGTTGTTTGTATAAGGCATATCTGACATAAAATTTAACAATGATAAAACTAAAATGGAGCATGGATGGATTTAATATTATTGGAATCTCATCCATTAGTATTTTGTGCTCAAATTATAAAGATCTAAATCCAAATTTGAGGGATTTTACCTTTATCACTTTGTCTTTAGCAAAATTAATCAATTATAAAATTTCTTCACAATTCTAATACATATTACCTTTTAATTTAGCTTTGAATCTCTCTACATATGATTTAAGTAATCCATTAAAATTAGTCTTATTTACAAGCTTCCCTATAGGTTTTAATTTAGCTTTGAATCTCTCTTCACATTGGTGACTCTCATATCTCATAAAATCTCAATTTCCTCTCTTTCTTAATTTGTGAATTGTGCTAGTAAGGCTTTTACCTATTCGCACCAATTATAGGCATTGACTCTATTGAGGATCACATAATTTAAATCTCATATAACCTATTGGGTAATTATGAGGTTAAGTTTAATATATATACTAATTTTGGCATAATATAGAAAGAAGTTGACCATCTTTTCCAGTTCCTTCAACTGGTTCCAAAAATTTATCATCCTTCCCCATTGAGGTTGGGGTTCACCCCTAGAGGCTCTTATAATGTTTAATATGCCATATAAATTCTTAGATGCACTCTAAAAATTGTCTATTATCTCTCTCAAGGCTTGAATGATTTATCCATATAGTAGCCTTTGTCTAGATTGATTTTAACTTCTATACATTTATTTCCTTGCCTCCCCTATTTTATCGACAAAATAACAAAATTCTTCTACATATTCATTTTGGTCATTGGGGTTCATTTTATATTTCTTTGCCAAGGGAAATAAATTCTCCATTTTATCTGATATTAATTCTTACCCTCTCCCTCACCCTATGTATGGTGCTACTTTTATTTTCAAAATGTCTAATTATATTAGTAAATTACATAAAGACTAGGCCCATTCTATATTGTTTACAATCTTGGGACTCCTTAACCCAAGAGGGGATAATGAGTTTTTCTTTTTATTCAATCTAACAAGTCTATGTAGAGGTAATAGGTAGAAAACATCCTAGAGGAAGAATTGAAGAACTTATTTGAATTGGAACTTTAATTAGCTGGTTGACTAACCTTGTTACATCCTGAGAAGTCCATCTAGGGTGCAGTTTCCACCACACACATGTTCTATCTTAGAGTTTTTAAAATTATCATTATGGAATACTCAATTTAAGTAGACTAAGGGATGGACATGTCTAATTTGGTAGAGGTTCTAAGTGGTGCTCAAGGATTAAAAATAGAAATATCAAAAAGTATTCAAAATAAAACTTCCTTGTAGGGTCTTGGGGTTTGACCATTATTTATTTAATGGTTGATGCAATTAAAGAATCAAAAGAATCAGAGGTTTGTGGCCTAGGTTTCTCAATAGGAGCATGGGCATATAATGACTTGGTTTATGAAAAATATTTTTGAAATGATTCAAAATAAGAAAGGGATACATTAACTGAAATAGTAAATGACACATTGACCATGTGAGTATTTATTATTGTAATGGAGGAAGTAAGGGAAGACACTACCTCATCCAAAGCATGCCTTTCTTCTTTAGTAATATTATCTTTGATTTGACTGACATATGGTGTATCTACTAAAGTGGATGGTTATTTAATAATAATTTTAGGGGAGGAAATTGGATATATGGTCATAGATGCATGATTAATTCCTAGATTAGGAGATTCTTTCAACATAAACTATGTGCCTAACTCTAATGTATTATCTTCTTCCAATAATTAAGTAGATGTTGAATCACTATTTTCTCACTCCACTTCTCCCTTAGAATCTACAATTATTATTTCAAATTTTCCACCTCTTCACCCTCTCATATTTTAGTATCTCAAGATTCAATTTATTCCTCCTCATCTTCATTTATTTCCTCACAAAATTGTCTTGTTCAAGTTTTACGTCATCTTTAGATAACCACTCTTATTTAGTTTTCCATTATCCTTCTTCATCGTTATCCAACACCTAGATATGTTCTATTTATTTTGATTTTTCATTTTGATTACTCATGTGCCTCCTTTAATTACTCATCTAGAGGGTACTCTTTGGTAAATGGACCTTTAGTAGGTCTTTCTTTTACTTTCACATTTTGAGGAGATTCAATATAAGTCTTGAGATTTCTCATGTAATTCATTATGTATGGATAGGTAAAAATAGGGACTCACCATGAAATGCAAGGGATGGGAGATGAGGAGGATTTAGTAGATGGAGGTGAATTAGTAAAGGAAGAAGTGGTATGATTTTAAGGAACTAAAACTATAGGTGGTAGAGTCACATAATAACTCTACAAAAATGTAGGAAAACTTACATGTTCAACTATGGTTAATGGAGGTAAGGGTGACAAATAAATTTATACTAATTTTCAACCTATAAGAAGTGAATTCATCATAGTTATTATGGGGAATTGCATTATTGTTGTTGGTTTTGTGGTTGGGAGTCCCTTAATAATGCTCTTCATAATATGTGGATATACCTCCCTTTGAGAGGAACATTCCTCTCATAGGCTAGCTTCCACTTGTTGTGGAAACAAAGGATGACCATGATCTAGTGTTAATTGATCCTGAAATTAGGGCCATTAATGGTTTGCCTATTTATCTTCCTCCTCCACAATTTTAGTTTACCATTACCTTTTTACTGAAGGATCATATTAGATTTTCTAGGATACTACCATTGACATCTTATGTTGATTCATGGAAATGTATACTTCTAGATCATCTTCAATATTGATGAAAATTTGATCATGTTAAAAACTCCTATGTCCATAGGGAACATAAATTTCATTTTCTCTAATGTCATTGACATATTGCCTCACTTTATTTCTAGGTTCCCAATCTCTATATTATGATTGAATTAAACCATAATGGGCCTTGATATTACTAATTGAATTGAGTTACCTCTTTAATGAGTATTGAATTTGGCCAATGCTTATAGGAGTCTTGTGCTAGTACCATTGTGCTTAGCACTAAGATCCTTATCCACATTATTATATATTTGATAAGCTATCTCCTATTTTGACACCTTATCAAGAAAAAAATAAGGTAAATTCAAAGTAAGGTCCATAGTTCCATCTACTTTGATGTAATGTCCCCTTTTTAGTGGACATCTTCAGTCTTGATGATTAGCCTATTATGCGACCTTCATAGGCTGATAGGATGAATAGAGGGTCATGATGGAGATTGGCTTGGCTTTGATTTGTATAATTCCTATAGTTGGCTTTCATTCAGGTTATTTTAGACACATTTAGCCTGAGCTCCTATTATTTAGGGATATTTGACATGTAGCAGAGCGCCTTTATTTTGGTATGGTCATGTGTGGAATCACTCCCTGGTTCACTAGCTTTAAACAGTTCAAGGATCTGACATGTATTGAGGGAGATATTAATATTTGATTGATTTAATCAAATATTAATTATTTAGCCTATTTTTAATTAGAAACCCTAATTAGGGCAAGCATATCTTTTTGAGGGTATAAGGGTTTTTCATGGAGGCCATTATTGAGTATGCATTGATTATTGATTATTGATTTTGAAGAATTCTTTTGTGAAGACTGAGCCAAGGGTTTTAGGATTCCATTTGCATTGGAGAACATTCCCTCTTCAGTGTGTGTGATTCAGAGGCTATGAAATATTAGCTGATCTATTGCAAAATTGAGAGATAGCTTCATACAAAAGTTATCACAGAGATTTACATGGTTGAGAGATAACTTCACACAGAAGTTATCACATTATTTCAGGTATTTCTTTATTTAGTTTTGATCCAATAAGTTATACAGATATAGATCTTTTGTATTAGAATCATATATTATTGAGATCAGGTTATTCAGCTATCAAGGGTTGAAAATAGACAAGTTGTGCTTAATTGGTAGCCATACTAAGTCCGTATAGATCCGCTCAGACACCGACCTCTGCAGACAGTGATCCCCAGTGACCAACATCGGCCGACTGAAGACCGACGTCAGTAGAGAAGGACCTATAGAGACTGACGTCGGTAGTATATCAATCGACGCTGGTGACTGTGTGTTTGACACAGTAGGCTGAGATAGAATTTCTAGATTCAAGCTCAATTGCCAGATTTGCAAAAGCCCAGGGTTTTAAGATAGAATATTTCATATTATTTTATTTGTATGACAGAGATTCAATTGTGTAATCATCTAGAAGAACAAGTGATGAGATCTTTGATTTGCTATTGAGAGATTATATTGTGATTTATTTATTCTGCAAGATTGTATCTTTGTTCAGAACTATTTGTGTTTCTATATTCCCTGTTTGAAGGGGACATCACAGTGGTATCAAAGCTATTGCTTGGAAAAAGGAGGCCCTAAGTAAGGGACATCATAGTGGTATCAAAGTTGTTGCTTGGAAAAAGGAGGCCCTAAGTAAGGGACATCACATTTGATTACAATGCAATCAAGATAATACCAATAATATCCCATATTTCAATTTTTTATTATTATGTTGTTAGAAAGCCTAGGCGTCGAGTGCCCATAAATGCATTGTTAAAACAATGAGTACATTTCTTACATAATTTTATTTATTTCCTTTTTAAACCTATTAACATGGAGTATGTAAAATTCATCATAGATCCTTTGTTTACATATTATGTAGATGTTTACTAGGGTTTTCCATAGGTTGTGTGCACCATTCCAAAAAAAAATTATATTACATAAGACATAATATAAAAATTAACATCATATGGCCTTTCATTTTTTTGAACCTTTATTCTATAATCCTGATACTGATAACTTCATTAAGTTCCATAATTTATCATAATTCAAAATCATGTCTAGCAAGGGAACCAATGCCTCATGTACATAAGCAATGTTATAAATCCATACAACATATTCAATAAGGTCATTATTATTCTGATACATGGCGTAAATTTGGTTATGGGAATTGAGGAAACATCTCCTCGAATATTCAAATTTTCATCTTTTTCTATCCATTACTTGAGTTTACCTTCATCTATGTTATGGTCTTACCAAAAATTGGTCGTTACCTAGTTATAAGTTATTTTAGGTGATAGTTGTCATAGATACCTTTCAAATGCCTCCCCATAGATATAGGCTACCACTTTCTTATGAATCCTAAAGTGAAATAAATCTCCAATTTTCATGCCATTAATAAATAAATATCAAAGTAAGTATATGAATGGAATTACCTTATATTTAGTTTCAATGTTGTGTAACCCCATTGCTTTGAGTGGTAAAAACTCATCCAAGTATCTTCTCATGTATTCATTTAATTAGTCCTAGGCTGAATATGGTTTCATTTTGTCTATCTCATCCTAGAGAGAAAATTAATGATGGAATGGTAATGCTCCTTCATAAAAATTTGTGTCTAAATACTTAGTTTATTCTATGATAGAATATTAGGAGGGAGTTTGGTTAGATGCTTGAGATTAAGAATCCATTATTATACTATATAGTTTTTGATTGAATTGATTCACAAATTTTCTAGTAAGAAAATTAGGGATTTTGATAACTTTGTGGATCAAATTCATGGTTTTGAGTTCATTGATTAATGGAAAAGTGATTCAATATCCTTAGTATTTTGTATATATTGTTCAAATATTAAGACTTGAATTCTGAGTTCATGTAAAGTTAATTCAATAATGGCTTTCAGCTCTATTTCCTATTTTGATTTGAAATTTTCAAGTCAACTTTGGTGGACGTCCTTTTCCATGTCACAAATTTTCATTCGCCATGAATGGTTAGTCATCCTCACAATCCAAGTTTATATTCCCTATGTATTGGTCTTTGCCTAGCTGTCAAATCTTGCATTAGTATTGTGGTTATGCATCCTTGATATTATGACACTTGTTTCCATCTCACTTACCCAAGGGTCTTTAACAGTTTATAATAATATTTTCTAAGCTTAGAAGGCTATCAATTAATGAGATTTTTCCATTTGGCATGATCTTGGGGATCTAGGAATCTTAAAAATTTAAACTATATACTTCTCCTAGTGAACATTGTGTAAATGAGATCATTTGGTTTAGAGCCATATTGAGGCACTGAGGTTCATAAAACTCTAGCATTGTAATTTTAAATGATAATGTATAGTATTATAATATGATGACACATTGATGGATCTCAACTCTCTAAAAACTACTATACTTTTATATTTTACCTTCCTCTTTACAAATCCTAACTTCTAAGATGATGACACACAAATGACTCTCAACAATTTAGAGAAAATGGAACTCTAAAAATGTACATACAATTAATAGGTTTTGAGTTGATGAGATCATGCCATATGGATGACTCTCGTTAACTTGGGGACATATAAATTTTGGCATTGTACTTATAATTGATAGCACCCTAGTGATTGAGATTAGACCATATGTCATGATCTCATCTACTTGACTACCTAGGTTTTGAGTCAAATTAATTGTGAAATGTGGCATAATCTCAGGGCTCTAGGAACTTAGAAGACTTGAAAATCTCATGAAGACCAATTGAGTCCCAAGTTAACAAGATTTTGACACATGGATGAGTTATACTGACTTGGGAACTTTGAAAAATATTTTGAAAATTGAAAGTCATGATGGAATGATATGATCCCACATGGAATGATATTACTAATTTATATTCTTGGAAGGACTTAGAGTATTTATATTATAAATGTGGTTAGCTGTGAGTAAACAGAATGTTAATCACTATCATGATCTAGGAAAATTAATGAAAATTTGAATCTTGGGAACATGATGTTGCATATTAAAGCTTAAATAGGATAAATTTTATCATTAGTCACATTAGTAAATCAAATAAAAACCAAACTTCGGACAATAATTCTAAATATAAATAAATAATCAAAGGTGGTAAAGAAATCATGAATAATGCCCAAGTTATGATTGTCTTTCTTTTTGAACTATGCAATGTAAATTAGACTTTAAAAAAAAACCTTAGGCTTATGTATAGTAGATTAATATTGAAATTCCTAAGGTTCATATGGACCATGAATGAATATTTATAGAACAATGGGTCCCTATTTGAATTTTAAAAATGGGTTATTTTGGGTTAGAACATGTTTATTCCTTAGTTAAGTCATAGATATTTTTTCCCCTATCTTTCCCTCATTTTTTATTTTTCTAACGAAGTTCACATTAGGTTAGATCCACCTCAAGTAAATTTTACAATCACGTTATATCTAAATCATCTGAGGTGAAAAACCACTTCACTTACCTCTATTCTACCATGTGGTTATTTATAAAATTGATACCCACAACTCATACTTTAGAGTGAATCCTTTCATTGATTATAAAATGTTAGAGGTCCCTTCATAATATTCTATTGGTGTGAATAAATCATGCATCAATAGGAATTATTTTGAACTATAATAAGGGATTATAATAATTGATTATGTAAGATTCACTTCAGTTGTGTACACTAGATCCTCTAGTAAGGTTGACAATGTCCAATTCTAATTTTGGTTTATTATTACTATCACCTTTACACTTCCATAGAAGATCTGTATTAGATAGATATGTCCCTAAGAGTGTTAATACCCATCCAAATTCACTGACCCAAGAGAACCAACATCAACACTTTACTATGGCTTAGTTATTTGGTTCAACCATTTCCATAGTTGATTTTTCCCATGATCTACCTAGAAATCTAGAGAAGCACCTTCCTTCATTATCTCCCTCTTGGGGATGAAATTCATAAGAACACATGAAATATTTTAATATTTATATGGGTTTTTTAAACATAGTTCATGAGGATGTTCTATGGAGACTACTCCCATTCATAATGTAATATTTTGGGTATGATTGGTTCCTTAATCTCCCATAAAGTTCAACTACAACATGCACTAAATGTCATGACATTTTTATGGTACAATGTGTATAAGTTACTAGTATCAATGTGATATACTAAAATTTTACTAGTATGATAAGGGAACCCAATAAACTAGTTAGATACTTCAATGCGATATTTCAAAATATGCATAGTCATGTGGATACTACCTATAGACTTGATTTTTCCTTAACACTTTAAATATATATAAATTCCTTAAATCCTATGAATGTAGTACACTATTCCATAGGGATATCTACATTAAAAACTTATAAAGTTCCTATGATGAAGCTATCAACAATAATAGGTAGTTGAATACTCAAATGTAGACTATACCCAATATTTATTCAAATTTCCTAGTCTTGAATCCTATTCCAAATGCTAATCAAAATGTCATAGTAAAAAATAGAATCATGTTTTAAATCAATTTTCTCTAACTCATGTTGCATTGAATTATAACCTAATTTTTCATAACCATCCTAAACATGTGTCAAATAAACATAATAAGAATCATGATTTAGTCCTAGTCAACACCTCTACAACACATGGGACAACCTCTAATCCACTAAAACTAAGTTGGATGTCATCCAATGCGTGGTAAAAAAATGTAGCAATGAGTTTTTGAGTATGTATAAATATTAGGGAACATTATAGGAGATGTAGATAATAGGAAATTTTCATTACAAATATATAACAAACCATTCAATAGGTGAATTAAAAATTTAGGCCCTTAGCATAATAGATTACCTGAGATGAATATTTGTGAGGCAACCTTACCTAACTAATGTAGGGTCCATAACACTAACCAACATGGCAAACTAGATTGTATAGATTTTATGCCACTTTTTAAATATTTAAAAAGGATATGGAAAGATATGATGTAATCCAAAATCAACTTGATTCATCCACAGATGTTGCCTCCAATACTTCCATGGTATTTTAAACTATGATTTTCCATTTCCTATTGAGGTTGAAAATGAGGTAGAAGATAAGAAATATGAAATTCATGCATTTCAAAAATCTCAAAGGCAAAATTATAATCTATTAAATAGGAATCAACAACCTACCATAACTTCTACTCTTCTAAATAACAACTTAACCATTCCCCTAGATCTAAATGCTAATAACAATCCACCTTCTCCCTAATAAAATTATTAACAACACAAAGTTAATCTACACACTAAGATTGTTTATAATATAGTTTAGGATATGAATAAAATCAAGACTAATATTAATTTTCATGAGTTGGCTCAAATCACATAATAGAGAGATTTTGCTCAAATATTTGACTAGTAAGTCATCCAATAATAAGTCAAAATATACACATGAAAACGTGGTCATATACAAATATAAACTTGAGATTCTACCATTTTTATTGACGGTCATAATCCTTTGGGAAAATGTGTACAATTGCCTAGTTGACTCAAGTGCCTCAACTAATGTCATGCCCATGGGGATATACGAAAGAATAGAGTTGACCCTAGATAAGTTCAAAAGAGTATTTATATAGCTTGAAAAATATTTTGTCCTAATTGTCTAGGAGTTGTCAAATTTTCCCATGCAACTTGCCTCTAAACCGTATGTCCAACAATATATTGACATTTGAGTAGTTAACATTTTTTAGGCTTAAAATTTACTCTTAATCTATGATTGGTCAAAAACACTGAATGGATAAATGGATACTAAATTTTCACATATGTTTATACTTTTGAGAGTATCCAATTAGATCATATTTGATAGAGAACCAAAAATGAAGCATGTGATAACATAGTATAATGCTAATAATGAGATAATAAATTTTTTTAATCACATATAGGGGTGTATACCTTTACAAATAAGAATTAAAAACATTAATGATAATTTAAAGCTCCTTCAAAGTTTTGGACCTTATATTTTGATGGTGCTCAGTCTAAGAAAGGTTTTAGTGTAGGTATAACATTAACTTATCCTGATAGGAGGTAGTACCTTACTTTTTTTCAACTATAATTTCCATGCACTAATAATGATGAAAATTATGAATATGTAATTTTGGGGCTCTAATTTGCATTGAAACATAATTTCAAATAACTATTAATGTTTGGGGACTCATAAATGGTGGTTAACCAGATCAAGAGTTGCTACTAATTAAAATTGTCATATCTAAAGATGTATAAACACATAGTCTAGGATTCAATTGAATCATCTGAGGATTTCAACATTAAAAAAGTCCAAAGGGAGCATAATCAAATAGTTAATTCCCTAGCTAACTTTACATCCATTTTATCCCCACTCAATGAATAAATAACGTATACATTCTTTGTGGCTCTTCATAATGTGGATCACTTCTAGGTATTTGATGATGATCAACATATTATTCAAGCATGGGAAATTCTATTTCCTTTGAGTTACAAATTATTGATGAAAATTATTTTGATGCATTGAATCAATAAGACAAATAAAATAATAGTGTCTTCTAGTTGAAATAAAATAATATAACCTAAGGAGTGGTATTCATAGAATGGGTCTTGGACATGGACCGTCAAGCTAAGAAATAAAAGAAATCTAAGACTAATGAATCTAATTTTGAAAATATAAATTGAGGGATAGACAATCACCTCCACATAGTTAACATTGGGTTGAGTTGTATAGAATAATATAATTAAAGGCTAAGGAATATACTAACATAATATAAAGATTTTATCACTTGGAAATATAGAGATTTAAATTTTTTTCATAGAGTCAACACACACACTATACCCCTAAAATAAAAACACAAAAAAATCAGGTAGACATTGAGACCAGTAAATCATATTCTAGAAAATATCATTCCAAAATAAGTCCAAAATTTTCTAAAGGCTAAAATTATATTCTCCATCAGGTATTCTACTTGGGTATCCAACCTAGTCCATATATGAAATAAAAATGGAAAAAATAGATTGTATGTTGATTTTAATAACCTCAACCAAGCTTTAGAGAAGGATAAGTATCCCTTGCCTTCCCTAGATGAAGTAATTTAGATAATTAGTGGGTCATAGATGATGTCCTTTCTATATGGATTCTAAGGTTACAACTAGGTATTACTTAAATAATGATGAGCAAATGAATACTAGTTTGACCACCAAGTGGGAAAATTTTACATAAAAAAGAATGCCATTTGTACTAATCAATGAATGTGCTACTTTTAAATGGACCATGGATTTTGATTTTAAAGAACTTATTTGAAAATGAATTATCATCTATAAGGATGACATAATTGTATTTTTAATTGTATATTTGATCATGTGGATCACTTATAGAGAGTATTTGACATATGCCAAAAATATGGGATCTTTTTAAACCTTAAAAAAAAAAAAAAATTGGGGGTCACCAAAGGTAAATTCTAGGCCATATTATCACAAAATAAGGCATCTCTATTGATCTAGAGAGAGTTCAAGTCATTTTAAAAAATACATATCTAAATTACAAGAAAGGGATTAACTATTTTTCTTGGTAAAATCAAAATTTTCACAAGTTTATCTTAGGAATTGTAGAGGTTGTTAAGCCATTGAATGTTGTGTCAAAGTAGGATGAAAAAATATAATGGACAACATAAGTAAAGAAATCATTCTAGGATGTCAAGACTACCATTTCCCAAACTCTAGTTTTAATCAACCCAAATTTTAAGAATGAATTCTTCTTGTATTCTTTTTGTATCAAAACATACTATAGCAGTAATACTTACACATATCATAGATGATAGTGAATCATATTAACTTTATGATTACACATATGAAAGATGCATAACTAAATTATTACATGAAAGACAAACTTATTTATACTTTGATCAAGGTTGTAAATAAATTTAGACATTATATCATATGAAACAAGACATATGCCATTGTCTCAGGCCAAATAATCAAGCTTATGTTTGGTCAAAATGAGTTAAGAGAAATAAGGGGCAAGTGGATGGCCAAGTTTCAAAATTTTGACTTAGGAATCAAACATACTAAAATGGTAAGGGGGAAAGGTATCATTTAGATAATGGCTAGGACTGATATATGCATATACATTAAACAAATAAACTAGTCTCAATTAGCTAGAGGTGATAGGTATGTTTAGATTATTCATTATTTACTCATAGGCATGTGCCCTCCTAAATTAAACATAGAATAGAGATGAGAATTATGGCTTAATTCAACTCACTTTATGATAAATAAGGGTATGTTAAACTGTAAAATATATAAAGGCATATGTCATAGGTGTGTATCTAAATAATAATCTACGTAAATACTTGATAATTTTCACAAGAAGATTGGAAGTGGAAACCCTTTAGATAATTCTACTGCACAATGTTTTCTAAGGATGGGCTATTATTGGCCTACCATTTTTAAATATGCCCAAAACCATGTTATAAACTATCATCAATGTAAATTATTTATAAAAATTGAAGTACACATTATAATGCATTTTCATCCTATAATTGAAGGGCACCCCTTTGCACAATGGGGCATGGATTTCATAGGAATCATTAGTCCTAACTCTTTAGTAGGTCATAAGTTTTTATTGATAGCAATATAATATTATACCATAAGGATTGAAAATAAAGGATTATATATCCTAGGACATAATCATATTTATTGAATAAAACATCTTAATCATATTTGGAACACCTGTGTCCCTGATATGTGATAATGGTCTAGCTTTCCAATCTACCAAATTCATAGAATGGGCTTAAAAATAACCAGATTACCATCAATTTCTCTTCTAAATACTATATACAATGAAATATGTAGCCTAATATACAAATAATAACTTGATAGATGCCATAAACAATTTAGTAGAGGAAAAACCAAGAAAATGGCATATATTATTGAATTATGCACTACGGGAAGACATAACAAGACACAAACAAGACTTTAAGGCCTTACATTTCCTATTAGTGTATGGATATCATCATTTACTTCTCATCATTCTCAAGATTCCAATGTACCAATTCATGCAATAGTATATGGAAGAAGATAAGATAATTTAGTCATGATTACTAGACATTATCTAGATGTAATATTTATGAACATAATCATTTCATAGCTTTAGTAAAAACCATAATATTGTCAAGAGGTGGTTCAATATAAGTTTAAAAATCAAAGTTTTTATAATTTTAAACCTAGTTATCCTATGGGATAAATTACATGAAAATAAGGGACAACATGACAAGTTCACTCCTTTAAGGATTGAGCCTTATGAGATCTCAAAAATTATAAGTAACAATTATTTTCTCTTTAAAGACCTTTAAGGTATTGATTTAAATTTTCTAGTTAAGGGGTAGTTTCTAAAACATTATTTCATGGTTGTTCTGACTAGAGACATATCATAATGACTATGAGTTATAATTCAATGACAGGGATAGGGTATATTTCCTAAATTCATAGAGTATATTTCCTGCTATCGTGGATTAGATTTCTCACTTTCATAGAGTAGATTTATCACTTTCTTAGAATAGATTTCATGCTTTCACATATTATTTTTCCTAAATTTGGAGCAGTTAATATTACTCTTTGTGAAAAATTCACTAGAGTTATCCTAAAATGATTGGCCAAACCATATTTAGATGGTGTTTATGAAGATTAGTTTATATCTATTTTGAGGTCTTTGAGTTAAGACACATGTCATGGTTAAATTGAGAATTTATTCAAATAGAATAAGCTCACTAAGGCTATGGAAGTTTCTTTGATATTTTCTTATAAATTATATAAACTTCTCATTTTGAAATATCAATTAAACATTTACATGCTCAAAACTTGTTTGAGAGATAATAAACATTGATAAATACAATATATGAGTGAAATCTTTGATCTAAAATGAATTCATTCTTATAAACCCAATCAATGGTGGTTCCCAACCCTTATTCAAAGAAAGATTCAAAACAAATAAAATAATGAAACTCATAGAAGCATGACTCAAGTAATATCTATCAAGGATATGGACACTTGGATGATAGTAGATAAATATTAGAATTGAATAAAAGTTATCTCTATCAAGGCTATGGACACCTAAATGGCAATAAAGCAATGATCATCATTTTGAAACTTTATATATATAAAGAAGGGAGAATAAACCTCAAATTTTGTCTAATCTTTGTTAAAACTCCTATAAAAAGGGTAAATTATTTTCACATAATCACACACTATATGATAAATAAAAAGGGTTAGTATGTTGGATGGGTATGGAAAAGTCTCTCTCATATTTATAATTTATTTATTCATTTATTCTAAGTTTGTAATTTTGTCTTAACATGTGAAACTGAGCTTTTGGATTTTCAATTACTCTAGAGTGTTTCCCTACCAAGTCATCATTTTTTGTACCCAACATGCCCCATTTTCAAATGAGGACCTTTATTAAATTTAAAATTTCACGTTTATGTCTAATCTGGTATAAATACATTACAAGTTGAAGCTATAGGTTGCTCTATCAATTTGAATATTATCTCATGACCTTTAGTCTAAAATCCTAAATAAATATTATTGTCAAAAGTATTCTTATGCATCTATTTGGTTTTTAAATTTGATACATTTGGTGAATTTGAGTTTTAAATTTATGGATTAACGAATTTAAATGTAATTGGTTTGAAATTATTTTATATTTTTCATGTCACGTTAAATTTATAGGATGACATAGATTTTGGCCACATGTCTCTTTTACACCTAAAAGTTAGTAAATCAAAGAGTGGTTATTTATTTGGATAATTGAGAAAACAAAAAAAATAGATCATGTCACGTGTTTCAATATTTTTTACTCACTCCCTATGCATAAAATTCCCAATAATATATCTATCAATAAACATCCATATTCATGATATTTATCCACTTGTATTAATCCCACTTATTTATGCATTCATCTACGTTTTCATCATCAATGGTCATATGAAAAAATGACAACCATCCATGTGTTTTAATTATGCCAATTCATGGCCTATACACCAATAGTCTAGGCTTAGACACTCTTAAAATAAATGGATTAATGTGATGGTACCACTTTTCATCATTTCATGTACTTGCTTCTATCATTTTCAATATATTAGTCCTAAACATTCTTAAGGATATAGATTAATGAGATCACACCACATGTTTTCATCTCTTCACTTACAACTACACATTCAATCACACAATTGTAAATTCTTGGTGAGAATTTGTATAAATGATATCATGCCACTTGTCACAATAATTCTCAAACATGAATGATAATTTATTAAATAGTTTACAAGGTTACATGACTAAGTAGATTAACATGATTGTTCCACCTATCAATATCTTAGAGAATCGTAACTTGTTTAGTATCGGTACATAGTCAAAACCCAAGTATCATACAAAATAGTGACAACCATACAGTGGTGAAATCATGTTAACCCATAACCTACATATATGGGAAAGAAATTATAGATGATGAAACTAAGCAAATAAGACGTATCACACCACATGTTAGCATCTCACTAAACTGTGACCAAAGGTCTAAAAACTAAAATGTGAAGTTTGATAGAAAAAAACCAAATGAATACATGCCACATGTCACATTCCAAATAAAATAATATAAACAAATGAAATCAAGCCTCAATTCCATGACAAATGGAAATATGATAGAATAAATGAAATAATAAAATGAATAAGTAGCCAAAATTAGTCACAATGCACCACATGAAAAATAATCATGTGAAAGTTGAATTCATAAATTCAAATTCAAAAAATCAATTTGACAGGAGACCAAATGGTTGTCTACAATTAATTCCCATATGTGTACAATCAAAGGCATTGAGTTATTGATCCTAAAAAAATATTTGATATATTCAAGCCCAAAAGTAAAATTAAAACTAAATTGTCTATAGCTCACTCATGAATTAATATCAAAATTATGTTTTGATCAAAAGGGCCTAACTTTTATAAGTGCACAAAGAATGATACATAGGGATATAATGACATCATCATCTAGAGAACAATCCCTATATATATATATATATATATATATATATATATATGTATGTATATATATGTATGTATATATATATATATATATGTATGTATATATATATATATATATGTATGTATATATATATATGTATATATATATACATATATGTATATATATATATATATGTATGTATATATATATATATATATATATATATGTATATATATATATATGTATGTATGTATGTATATGTATATATATATATATATATATATATATATATATATATATATATGTATGTATGTATGTATGTATGTATGTATGTATGTATGTATGTATATATATATATATATATATGTATGTATGTATGTATATATGTATGTATATATATATATATATATATATGTATGTATGTATGTATATATATATATATATATATCATCTTGTTAGATGAATAAATACACAAATAAAATCTTTGAACTAATAACATTAGAGCATAAATTACATAATTATACAATAGTTTGGTTTGAGGTTGGTGGATCCAAGCCATGTGGCACAAAAAACAAGTTGTCTTTGTTCATTAAAATGTGCATTATCAATATATTTTCAATCAATGTAGATTTTTAACATATGAACATAATTAAAGCTAAGGTATTTCCATGTATTGATATCCTATTCAATTTATTTACTTCTAGGTAATTCTATAGAAACATCCTTTACTTTCCATGCAATCCAACTCTTATGGCTTATGTATCTAGAAATGTCTTCAAAAATTATTATACACCCTGTATAAGACATGACTTATAACTATACCATAGAATATGTCTAGTAATCAAAGAATAATATCAAGGACAAATTAAAGACTCGGTTATTATACCTAAATACTATTGTGTTAAGAAGTTAGACTGGTAGCACCCCAATTGTAAGATTTAAGCCTAGGGTGCAGTTAGCAATGCCTCTATTGAATAGGTTATATGGTTTCCTAGATATCACTTACATTGGGGAGATTTGGATCCCTTTACTCAACATAATTTTGAATATAAATGAAATTACAACTTCAGCATAAATAATTGGTTTCAAATTGAATTTTTAGATGAGTAAGGATAAGAATAGGCCCAATGGTAATTTTTATATGATTTAATATATTTTTTATGCAATAACAACTAATGTGACCCCCCTAGTAGGAACTATGATAACTTTATCCTAACTATCCGAATAATAGGATATGTGATGATTATACCATATTCCATATCTATAGGTTTAATGGTCAAATGGAAAGGATTTTTAATGTATTCTACCTGACAATATATCAAGGGATTAATGAGAAAATAATGCCCAAATTATTAAACCAAATGAAAATATATATCTAAAAAATTGGAGATTAATGGTTTTATCTAGACCATACAAAAATTATAATAAAAGGAACTTATGAATTCTTATTATATCTACCTCACTCAGTTCTAGATAAAGTGGTAGAGAAAGAAATTACTTCCCAATTATCCAATAGTGTGGACTAGAAATTGAAGGCATCTAGGCATGTTTTCATTCATAAACTTCTTCTCAAAATTGGTCACCATTAGAATAGAAAATGGGATCAATTTTATCATAAGGGTAGGGCCCACATTCATTATGTTTTTAACAAAGAAAATTCCATATTTTGGGATCCTAGGAATGTTATTTATGAGGCCCCTAAAAATGTAAGGCAATAAGGTCAAGATTTAATATGGACATGAATCTTATGATCATGACCCCATATGAATGAATTCATAGGATGATATTGAAGTGATGATAAATATGCATAAATACATAATTTCCATGAGTTTCACACAAATAATATAGTATGACCCTACCCTTACCCTTGAGAATGCTAAGGAAATAGATAAATAAGAAATAATTCTAGCTCAAGCAAGCATTCCTCATGTGAATGAAGGACAATAGACCATAGTTGAGATTGATAAGTAAATTATGACTAACATGTTTAGAGGTTTATCAAGACCACCAAAAAATGTTACCCCTTATCTTACAATAGATGTAGGAACATCTTTAACTCATAGGAAGTCTACTTAGCCAACAGAGGTCCCACAAGTAAGTGCCCCTCCTATCATACAACAAGTGATTTCCATTGTGGTATCTTCACTAGTATATAATTTTGTTATATCTTCATCAATAACTACTACTATGACTTCTCCACCTAAAATTTCTATTTCTCCTTCCCTACCAATTACTATTACTACTATTGATTCTTATCCTTCATTAGATACATTCAAAATAAAAGGAATGACTCTCTTGCCTTCTCTCTAAGCACCTAACATCACTAAAGAAGAGGAGAGACCTTAAGAGTATACAAGTGATAAACTTAACCATTTATATATCAAGAATGAGGATAATCATAGAAAATAAGATGACCTAGGAGGGGATATTAGACTCTATAATATTGGAGAAGATTTGACACAAGATTAGTCTAAATATCTTTCCCCTAGTCCCTCATTCCTTACTCCAAATATTGAAGAATCATAAGTAACTGAAGTCACAAGAACATGGCCTGACATTACTCTAGAACATATAAGGGAGGATATCCCTAAGGATTCCCCTACTTATAATATTATCTCTATAATAATCTATACTAGTTCCATCGGTGGTTCAATTATAAAACCTTCTATAATTTTAAATCCAATTATAGTTCAAATTTTGGATGACTCTACTATAAGAGATTCAAGACTAGATGTTCTAGTTGATAATGTCTTAACAAAGTATATTTATATATGACATTATTTACATTAATTTACTATTGACTCCATAAAATATTATTTTGCACCATATTCATTTGCCTAAGATGCATCAATTCATCCATGGCTTTCTATGGCTAGTCAAGGAGCTATTAGAACTAATGTACATTTTGAGGACTTGATATATAAGTCTTTCTTTGCTACACATTTAATTAACACATGGCCTTCCACCTAGTTATTGTTACCCATTACATAAGTCATTAGAATATAATCCTCAAATATTTTAATGTATAAGAATTTAGACTCAACCAAATACAGTATTAGGACTCCTCTACATATCAAAATCATATGTTAGATAAAGGCTCTACATACCTTCCTTGAACCACCTACATATTCCACTTTATCATGCATTGATACCCCTCCATATTCACTAATGAGACCCCTAGGTAACTATCCACCTTCTACATCCTCGCCTCTAACCCAATCCATTAGGCAAACTATAATGGTCCTCCATGCCTAAATATAATAATTAGAAGAAGTAAAAAATATGAGACGGGGTCTAGTCCTCATTCAAAAAGATAAATTTTATATGCACTTGGAAAGAGTCACAAAAACATTAAAAATGGTGAGGAAGATCATAATCATTTTAGATGGTATACCTGTTGATCTTGAGAAAAAATAAGAATTGTTTTTATTGACTAAGATTAGGAAAATAAAGCCTAAATACTTGAATTAATTTGAACAGGATTCCCTAATAGTGATTGATGCTACTAGGGGAGTTATAAATAATTTTTTAGGGGAATTAATTAGCCTAAAAATATAATTGAGGATCAGAGTGTGATTTAGGCTCCTAAGGATATAAATGACATTATGGATAACACTACTAGAAATTTGTACCACATCTTGAGCGCAATCAAAATTGGAAGATCAAAATATCAGCCATTATGGGGAGATGTAAATTTTCATGAAAAAATAAAATATTAGGTTTCTAAATTAACCTTTTATAGGAAAGGAAACAAAAAATAAAACATATTCACATTTGAATTTACTATTAGCACCTGATGTGGCTTTGGCACAAAACCATGTAAGTACCAAACATGCTTATTTGGTGGAATGGAACTAAGAAATGCAAGGATTAGTACAAAAATTTGATAATCAGTAATATAATACCATAAAAATCCTATAAGAAATAATAATAATAATAGGTGTGCATACACCATAAGTTGGAATAATCACCAAACATTTTTTTTGAAAATTTTCTACCGATTGTAGCTGATAGTTTTAAGGTATACATGGAAATCACCACCTACAAGAGAAAATGATAAAATGTTACAATTAATCACATTTTCCAAGGAAAAAATGGCTTAGACATAGACCCTCTATGTAATACTAAAATATTATATAGACATGCACAAAACTTTCATGGACAAAGTTCTAATTTTGATCAAAGATCTATTATTGATTTTGAAACTATTGAGTTAGACTTTGTTTCAAGCATGGATGAGTAAAAGAAGTTACAATGATAAGGAGAGTTATCTAATTAAACAAGATCATATTCAAATAAATCTCAACCTTCGACACCTCTACCTATGGGTCCCATATATACTATAATATATATACTACTATAAGACTAGTGTTTACTTCCCTAATATATAGATTGCCTTCATTGTCACCTTAAAACACTATTGTGACTTCAGTTCAAAATATATTACCTCCTTCGACTCTCTATACCATTTTATTTACAACTATAGTTACTATCAATATGCATGGAGATGCCACAATAGCAATGTAGTTCTTTGAATCAAGTTAAACTAGTTTTTTCAATGAAGACTTGGTTTCAATTTTGATCTATTCTTGTTATTATTAGCTATGTCTTATTTTGTAAAATAACTAATGTGTCTATATTAAGAATTATTTTTATTCATATTTTAATAAATTTATACCATGCATTATTTTCTAACATAAATTTATAATTTAGACACTCTAAATTTACATTGTGCTTAGAGGATGAGGCATCCCCATCCTAAGTTATAAGTATATGTTTCTTAAGCATTATAAAGTGAGGAGAAATTTATAATTAATACAAGCAAGAAATTTATTGGATTGTTTTGTAAGTTTTTGTTGAAGTGATGTCTCTTGCAAACTTTTTATTTCTTATTAAGAATTTATAATAAGTAAATATAAATTAGAATAGGTTGTATGCTTATATGTTTTACAATTATTCAGAGTGAACAAATTTTTAGTTGAAATGCTCGCTAATTATTGATAATACTTATTATTGGTTAGATGTAGAAAAGTGTTATGCAATATAGTTCTAACCATTTATTTATTAGTATTTTTTGAGTATATTTAAGTCATTTCCTTTGGTTATTAACTATGTATGTATGTCAATTGTGTTAATGGAAATTTACAATGAGTATTCATTCTTGGAAAATTTTCTAACCTAGGATAAAAGAAGATGGCTTGGAAGGGTTTATTCCTTATTTGAGTCATATATCTTATATTTTCCCCTACCTTTCCCTCATTTTAATCTTTTTTGACCAAGTAAACCTTAGGTTAGATCCACCCATCCACCTCAAATATATTTTAGATTTACAACATATCCAAACCATATGAGGTAAAAAACCACTTCACTCACCATTGTTCCACCACATGGTTATTTATAAAATTTATAACCACAAATTTTTCCTTGGTGTGAATCTTTTTACTAATCATAAAATGTTAGAGGTCTCCTCATAAGATTCCCCTTGTGTGCATAAATCCTACATCAACAATTTGTTCTATTATTTACTTTAACATTATGGATTTACTAACTAATAATACACAAACAATTATGTGATAATAGAGAAATTTAAAAAAATATATATATTTAGTGTTTTCAATAGCAATTTTATGAAATAAAAAAATATATTATTAATGCAATAGTCATGATGCCTCTAATTATGGATAATCCATTATTGTTGTAAATATTACTATAGAACATGCATTGTGAGATTTTGTTGGTACAATATGATGTGATCATATATAATGTAAAATTTATTACATCAAAGGTATAATTTTGGATTAAAAAAATTATAATGTGATGGAATTTGTGCATGGTTATTATTTTTTTAGAACATATGTTTTGAAATTGCATGCTTAACAAAAAGATACATGTCATTACAAAAGTGGATCCAATAAATTATGTCATGATAAAACCATATTTATTCGGATGTATAGATAAGTGGGTAATTTTATTTATTATATTTGATTTATATTATATAGCTCAAAATATTTCAAATGGATAAGTAATTATATACCAATTATGGGCAACACAATTACTTGGCACAACACCAATCAAAGATAATTTTCAAGATGATTTTACTACATATTTATGATGATACATGGACTATATTTTTATATATCTAAATTAACCACATAGTATGGGTTAGTAATAATTCTAATAATTCATTGGGACAACCTAAGACATTATCATAATGCTTAAGGTTCTCATGTATAAATAACATAGTGGAATATAAGGATTCAACTATAGGTTTAAAGTTTTTGTGCACATTAAATATAAAATATTATCAAGTATATGGGGATAATCAGCTTATATTCAACAAAGTTTTATATTTTTATTAGATAAAGGAGTAAAATATGATTCCTCATAGAGGTATGGTACAATTTTTAATGACATACTTTGATAAGATTAAGATCGAGAGAATACCTTGTCTAAATAATCGTCATACCAATGATATGGATAGTGAAGATTATCTTATTTATATTGATATAACTTACTATCAATATTTTTTTTTATCATGAATTATTTATAATAACTCTCAAATGTGATGGAAAAATAGACACCCTATCAATATTTTTTATTACACAAAGTGTAGTCAATTCAAAATGGTATAGTGATATCTCTAATTTATTATATAAGGTTATTTACATAGAATTTTTATTATGAAATGATGAGTTAAAATTGAAAATATATTAATTTTTTTATGTTATAATTAGAGGATATATTTCCAAATGATCATTTTAGAAATAATTTATTTGGTGTGTTATTTGTGTATAATCTTGGGTAGTTTTAAAAGAGGTACATGATAGTGAATGTGGGGGGTAGTGGGAAGGGGAGATGGGAATTAGAGTGAAATATGCACTAATAAAACTATAGGATCCCTCCTGAATTCCATTAACAAAATAAATCCATCATTTCCCATAAAAAATTTAGAAAAACAATTATGCATAATGTTTTCTCATTATTGCCTCAATAATAAAATGTAAAATATGTAGCATTCTCTCTACTAGTTTATGAGAAGCATAAGGAGTAACTAATAAATAGGAAAATGATTTTTTTTCATAATAATAACTTTATTATTGTTTTTAACTCAAAATATATTGGATTACCTAAATACGTTCACATTGAATATTTTTTGTCCACACAACAATCTGACAACTATAGAAAAATTAAAATCAAGCTTAATTCCATGTGAACATAGCTAAGATAAAAATTGGTTTGTAAATAACTCAAAATAATAGCTAGTTTGAAAATGACCATAATGAATCCCTCTCCTAAGTTTATAATATGGAATGGGAAAATAGATAGCAAAGAGATTGAATGGGTCTCAGTAGCTAGGCCTGATCATGTACCCATTTACAAAATCATGCTAAAATATTAAATGTACCCATGGTAACCAATCCATATTACCATAATACATGGATGTTGAGTTTTTATAGCCACCAAATAAAATAGGAATTGGTAATATTTATGAGGTTAACTTAGAAAAAAAAAAATCAACACTAAAAACTAGGGAAAAAGAGTCACCATGGTTGACAATTATCACCATAATGTACCAAAAACTAGTAAAAACAACAAAAAAAGTTGATAAGAGGATGTATGACGTAAGGCATCCCAAGAATAATGAATAAAAATATCAAAATAATGTTTTAGTAGATGCACTTGATGGAATGAATCCCATAAAAGAATACACTTAATCAACTACCTCCAATATAAAATGTGGTACACCAATGACTCACAAGGAGCACAAAAACATAAATAAATATATATACACACCCATCATAATGCTGAAATGTGTGTAGTGACTCAAATTATTATATTTATGTCAAAATCCCACTAATTAAACACTATAATATTGACACTAGGCTTCACCAGACTAGATACTTTTTAGAAGGAGAAAAAGCTCCACTAAAAATCTAAAGGAGACTATTAACATAAAAGGTTTAGATACATAATCTCTTAATAATATTTCCCCAATTGTGATAGGATAGTCAACAACTAAAAAATACAGTGCTCACCATGGATCATACACATATGAAGAAAAAAACTCCATGACTCTTATTGTGACTACAAAGATGGTCCAATCCAACAAACAATATCACCAAGTGACATGAAAAACTAAAAATTCTATCAAATAAACTATATATGAAATGAGAGATGCAATTTCTAAAAATCAAATCTACCTAACATAGAGCTCAAATAACTAATGAGCATCAAAAGGCAATAGGATAAATGTGTAGTTTAATAATATAAGTGGTCGATGAAGCTTACCTATAGATTCCTATCAAATAATGATGTCAACACTACCAAAAATAATAAAAGATCCACCCCAAATGAATATGAATGGTAGATTAATATGTGCACATATGAGTGGGTGAAAATTCCACTATTGAAGAATGTGAAAAAACATTCGAAAGTGTGTCAATTGGATCATGCCTAAAAAATATAATCTCAGGCTTTTCAAGCCTTAGTGAAGGAGTGGTATATCTCATATTAACCTCAATATATTCATCAAGAGTGGAGTGAGAAAAGGATGGATATCTATGATAGAATAATCTAAGTAAAGATGAAACACCTATGTCATAACCAATGCCATGCTGAGATATACACATAACAAAATAGATATGGGTAAAAATATTGTGTAGATGTTTACCAATGCCTAAAATTCTATTTTATTACCCATGTAATGAAGCATGAAAGAGATAAAGGTACTGTTATGCTTATCAAAATAATTAAAAATGTATGCATGTGGTACAAGATTGGGATATATAAAGTATATCGAAATATTAGGCCCAGAAGCATTAACTTCAACAAAATGAGCAACATGAATAATGTGTTTCTCAAGATATAGTACATCACATTATAAAAGTGCATCAAGTAGATATATATTAAAATTAGTATTACATGATGAACTAGGAACAAGGGCATGAATGTATAACATATTAGTATGATGTCATATCCCAATTCATTTTTTCTACATGGAGCATATGAGGGCATATTTTCCATGAATTAGGGAGTGCAAAAAAGAATTATCTTTCATCAATGTCTTTAATTATTCTTGTAGTATAATAAATGAGGCCATATGATTAATGTGTTGCTCAGGATCTAGTAGGGTATAGCCCAAAATCACACTAGAATCAAGAGTATGAGTAATAATTACAATATCAAAATGTGCATTAGTAGGTACATGAGGTGAAGAGATCTCATCCAAGTGATGAAAATTAATCAAATCTTTAACATGAGCAGTAGGAATAGGTGGTACAAGTGTCTCATCCTCAAGAAACAAGTCTTCACTAACAAAATAAGGAGGACAAGAACCAAGAATAAGAGGAAGAGATTTCAAATATACCTTATGCATATCACCCTCAATAATTACCCCCACAAAAATAGGATAAGATGGTGGAATAACATAAATAATGTCATCAACCTAAAAATCCTCACTAAAAGAGGGAGGAGAAAGAGGAGGAATAGTTGGAGCTGAAGTGACCTCTTCAAACAATGCTAAAATAACATCTAAAACTTCCTTCTAGTGATATGGCATGCAAAATTTGAGACTAAAAACTATCTAAATTATAAGGTTAAATGAATCAAAGTGTATCATCTTCCAAAGATTCAAGACACACAATATATTCCTCATTGGTAAAGCTAATAAAGTCACCAAGCATAAATCTCCAAAAGCATTTCATCTACAAGTACATTTACATATTAGTTTTCCATGTGGTGTATTTGGAAGAGCTAAGGGTTTCAAACATAAATGAATATATACCTAGAGACATGAAAAATAAATAATAGAAAAAATATCCAAATGAGAATAAAATGAAGTCCCTAGAATGGATGTCACTAACCACCAAAGATGTATTCATAAGAAAAATAAGTGTCACAAAAAAGACAATGTACACTAAAAAATGGGATGTCAAATTATGCCAAAAAAGTGTTTGATAGTGTGATGAGAGTGGCACAAGTGATACTAAAAGTGACCTCTAAGAATGAAAGTAAGGAAAGAAGGAAAAAGTAACATATTTGTTTTACCTGTGAGGGGTCTGACCTCCTACCAAATGAAACCTAACCCTCTATCTTTGACTATCGATATAAAAAGTGTGTTTGTTTAAAAAAGTAAAAAAAATGAAAATTTACAATATAGTTTTCTGAAATAATAATACTCAAAAGGTCACTTTACAATGATAATAAGCACTGCTTTTATTAAAAGTGGGCTTGGTAAAATAGTATACCTGCAAAAAAGGAATTACATCATCAGTTTGATAAAATGACCCCCATCAAAATAAATATTGCCTTTATATATATATATATATATATATATATATATATATATATATATATATATATATATATATATATATATATATATATATATATATATGTAATTTGATGGATTATTAATGAAGGCAAGATTTATTTTGATGGGGGTCATTTTATCAAAGTGATGATGTAATTCCTTTTTTCCAGGTATACTATTTTACCAAGCCCACTTTTAATAAAAGTGGTGCTTATTATCATTGCAAAGTGACCTTTTGAGTATTATTATTTCAGTATATATATATATATATATATATATATATATATATAGAACCACATTGTAATACTTGTATGTTGGGGCAATCACCAGAATGTGGTAGAAATTTTATTGAAAATGTCAAAGCCAACTAGGGTATGAATATTTTTAAAAGAAAATGTACAAGAGATTTTATTCAAACTTTCAAAATATGGTGTTTGAAATTAAAAATTAACTAACCTTTAAAGTGAGGCTTGTGGGTGGAGGCTTAGCAAGAGGGTCAATTACTATGGTGGTAGCAGGTGGTCGATGAGCTTAACTAGCACATGCCAACTCCCATTGTGTACTAGTCACTAGTGATTGATTACCATCAATGATGAATTGACTAACCCTTCATCAACTCAACTGATGATATAGTCTAAATTAACCTCTACATAAACTTAACTGATCACATCATCCGTTTTAGCTAACTACATTTTTAGCATTAACATTTTAACTAGCTCGATGTTAACTATGTGGTTTTATTGGGTGGGAAAAACAACTTGGGTGAGAAATCAAAATTTCTAAGACCTACACTCATTGCATTCATCATTTGATTCCTATGTCGAGTGTGAAACCTATTTGGATGTCTGCACATATCTTTTTCTTTGACATTGAAGTAGATCAAGCAATTATTTATCTTCTTTTAACATATGCTTAGTTAAATTGTCATTCTTTTCTACTAATCATGGTTTTTTGCCTCATTAAAAAAACATCAACTCTTTCATCCTTCCTCTCATGGAACCCTATAATACTTTGGAGCCCCATTTCAATAACCTCATCTACCAGATCTTCCAAGTGATTGACCTCCATTAAATGTAAAGGATATGAATTTTCTCAAGGCACTATCGAAAGAAACTATTTGAGATATATTTTTAATAGTTCCATATATTTCTCATTCAAATATTAGGGGTTTATGTAAGAGTAATAAATTTTAATGCAATAATTTCTATGATGATAGAAGTCACTTTGGAATGTCAAAAAAACATATATGATTGCTCTATAAGGATGACATTATTATATATGATCCCATACATAACTACTGGAAAAGGCTCCCTTCAATTCCTATAGGATTTCAAATTTCATGTTATTCTTAGTTTGTGTGTGTCAATAAGGTTAATTATTTTTAATGGGTTCAAAGTAAACTATAAGAATTTCATCAATTTTAAAAAACAAAACTCTAATATTGAGAAAATTTAGCTCAAATATATCCTCATATTGAAAGATATTCAATAATTAATACTAAGAATAAGATGGTTAACTCCACATAATTCCATTAAAATATTGTTTTCTCTATGCAGTCCCTCTAGAATCACTATCCTTGCTCATGTTTAGCTAAAATCCTAAATATGTATATAAGCTACACAAATTTTAAGAAATTTTGTTACATAAATAAGCCCTCACCAAATTTTAAGAATAGGTTTCCATACAAAATGTTGTTTTGAAAAACTATTCATCTTAATGTCATACTCAATAGACTGTGCCCAATAGTCATTATTGAGACATGTATCATTTGAATCTAATATGTACCTTCCATTTCATAGATAAATGTTGGATGAACATGCCTCTGTCTTGTCGAGAAGGGTAACTTTATCATTTATCATCAACACCATATGCATGACATAAATTCCTGAATTGCTAAGAAATAGCTCCCATAACCCATTATCCCTAGAGCTCTTTCCATTGCATCCCATCAAACAATAAAAGTTCAACAATACTATAATGATGATGTAGATGACTAGGTCTATGCAACCCTAATCCCTTCCCCTTCCCATGTTTTTATTTGTTTGTTTCTTAAATTATCTAAGGATGGAATTAATCTATATGATCTCGTACATACTCATGGAAAAGGCTCTCTTCAATTCTTAAAGGATTTAAAATTTCATGTTATTCTCAGTTTCTATGTGTTAATGGAAAATTGGTTTTATTAAGTTTAATGTAAATGATTTAAAATAAAAACTATGATTTTTGAAATAATGCAGTGGAATTGAAAGTGATGACTTACTATAATGAATCCCACTACATAAGCTTAATGGTATAACTAATCTCATTATTTCCCCTATATCATAAATTAGCTGCAAAATTTTATTTGTTTACTTCAAGTTTTTGAACCTCCCCTATAATCCAACCATATATTGCTTTACAAATGGTTTTACCCTAAAAGTCCCTATTTTTTATGCCACTACCATGCCTTTCAAACTAGAAACCTTATTTTAGGAGTTTCATATGCACCATTATCCTAAAAAGGTCTTAAATAAGTTAGGGATTACATTTTATGTAGGGTCATATGCACCATTATCTTTTATGCATGGTCATATGCACTACCATTATAATAAGGTAACATTGAGATTTTCTTTTCTTTTGTCCTTTAAAATGACCATATATTAAAGGATATTTTATGTTTCAACAATAAAACTCTATTTAACTCTACCTGCCAGGTAAAATTTTATTCAACATTACCCTTCTTATGTGATTTTGTAATGAAAAATGTTTTTTAATTACAAAAATATGATTTATTAAATCAATAGATTCTACTAGTTTATTCGAAATCTCCTACACTTGTGTTGGGTGTGTGTTATTAGGTTCACCATTAAGTATAATTCTAGATAGTTCAAATGCCAATCATTTCCCATTTGGGGTTGTAAATATGATCTAAAATAATTGGAAAATGATACCTGCTTGTAGAAAAAATTAAAATCAATGAGCTTTTGTAAAGGGTTATAATTATACGTGCTATATGTATTTCATCTATGGATGTTGCCTATGCCTGTGGGGCATATGCGAGTCATGTAGATTTCAAGATTGAGTATTATTTTTTTCTTTAAAATGTGATTGAAGCATGCCATTAACACTAAATGGTAAAAATAGTATTACTTTATTCAACATTTCCCTTCTTATGATCCATGTGCAAATCACATTTACAAGATGATCCATGTTCAAATCTCACAAATGGCATGTTCAATGGTAAGCAAGCATAAAACCTATATGACATTTTCTATTTTATGAATTGAAATATATTTGGCTATCCCCTTAATTTATGGGTCTTTTTTGCCTTTATTTTCCCCTTTTACTATCTTTTAAGTTAAAACCATGTGTATATATGCCCTTGAGGAGTGCGTGTCCACATGCACACACGCACGCACACACACACACACACACACACACACACACACACACAATGCTTAGTCATTTCATCATTTATATTCTCATTGAACCATATTATAAGTAGGGTCTCTTATGCTTATTTTACCATGTATTATCAAGAGGTCTTGACATTCAATCAAAGGAGTTATATATTGATTTAATTTTTCCCTTATATATCTAATGCCAAGTGATTGTATCAAATCAAGGTTATATTAAGAGCATGTAGTTGCATTGAATTATCTAAGATATGAGGTGAATCACTTTAAATCATGGTTGAGATTCCACTCACATGCACGTTATGGCTCCATCTTAGTATGGAGGCCCATAAAATATTTGTAAAGTACTAGTGTTGAATGTTAATCTTATATTTGTCATCTTGGTGGTTTGTGTGTTTGTTTGTAGTATGTCATTGTTTTCACAACCCATCTCCAATTGGAATTTCAATCACTTATGGAATTACCTAATCCAACTCAAAGATGTAACAGGAAGAGACTTAGATCAAATTGAAAATGAATTGAATGAAATTTTTAGTCAACCACCACCTTCTTGGGCTACTCATGCAAATCATGTTACCAGGATTTGGTAGGATACTAATAATGCTTTTACTTTAGATTTTTTAAAATCAAATTGGTCACATCAACAAATGGAAATGCTAGATTTAATTTTTAAGTCTAATCTTTTATTAGAATTAATTATTCCATATCATGAAATATCCTTAAATCCCATGATGAAAAGTTGGTTTGGCATGTACTTTGATAGAACTAGTTATGCAAAAAAAATTCCATAGACATTTCTTCATACATATCACCTTATAATTAGATTCAACTTTCAATGTGGGATGGTCTTCATGATAACTACGTGCAATTGTGGAATTCTCTAGATTCAAATCCTGAATTAGATCCCAAACATGTGTTGGATGAACAAACATACTAAGAAGCAATGGGGTGAAGAAGTAATTTACACACACCATCAGAAGAATATAAGGACAATATAAATGCTCATGATTAGGATGGGTATTACTCAGATTAGTTGTAAAAAATTGACATTTGATAGTGGTATAATTTTGTACATGTAATGAAGAAGAACCTTTTTGATCATGATAGCTTGTTGTATAATTTTGTACATGTAATGAATAAAAATCTTTCATTTATTTTCATAATTGTGTTCTCTCTTTTCTTGGGCCTCCCTAAATTTAGTGGCCAAAACTTATGGTTCAGTACATGGGAATTATGATAGTGGTGGTCTATGAGGAAATCATTTAAATAAAATTGGCATCCCATTTTTCCTACACTAAAGCTCTAATAACTAAATATGGTTTATGCCCTAACCTTAATATGGGTGATACGGTAACCTACCATTATAATTGAATGGGATAAATTGCATCCCATATGGACTTATATAATTTGTAATACACATATGTCATACAAATTTTTCTTGTGTCACCTACTAGGATTTCCTTTCATGCCCTACTCATAAATTACTAGTGTGTCCATGCTTCAAATTGAATACATCAAATGATTAGTTGATGGACAATGAGAATATCACGTGGGCTTCTTAACAATTTATCTTTTTTTTAATCCTTCCTTGATTCTATGGGATTAATAGAAAATTCCCTATTCTCCAACCTTTTCCTTCATTGTATGGGCTTCTTAATAATTTTTTTTAAAGCCCTTTCTTGAAGTTGTGAGCTTCGTAGTGAAATCACATTCTCAAGCCTAACCCATATGCACATAGTTAGTGTGTGCCACATAAGATCATCTATCAATGCAACTACCTTGTACATGCACTATTTTTTCCATTTATATGTTTTGATGCATTTATTTTCATATGTTTTATGAAGGGTTTTATATTGATATCAATAAAAAAAAAATTCCTCTGTAATACATGAAAACTTGCATTCACTCAAAATATGAAAAGTCCATTTCTAATTTGTTCAATGAAATGTTCTCCTTGTAGGCTATAATAGATGGCAAAAAGGTGGGAAGAAATAATGCACCTTGAACTATAGAAGCCAAACGAGGGTCCATTTGATTGTAGTTATATCAAGTGGGCCAATTTTCCTGACATCAATGAGGAAGACTTGTGGGATGCCTAGGTTGAGCAGGACAGGGTTGATGAATTCATCAAAGTCAAATCGAGAACGGCATTTTTCCCTACAAATTTTTGTGTTTCACATCGTAAGAGATATTCAAATTTTATTGGAAAGGATATCAAGATCACCACAGTCTCTAAATATGTCATGTGAGTCATGTCACACTATACATTTCAAGCCGATGTCTTGTTAGATGATATTATGTTCTATTCATTTACATTTTATTTTCATCTTGCATGATTGTATATTTGTTCAGCATAATCATGTATGTATTATTGTTCATACGGTTCCAATGACTTTTATGAAATTGATTACATGCCCAAAGACAAGTTTTTAATACCCAAATCAGGAAAGGGTAGCTAGTTGAGTTGAAGGCATATAAGGTGAGGTTTTCATTATCATTTTAGCACGTGATGCATGGTTTGTAGACCCAATCATGTGCTTCTCATATACAATAAAGTATAACACATAGAAAATGAGCATAACTATTACCATGACAAACAATATAAATAGTTCAAGGGAAAGAAATGTTTTTTTCTTCTCACATTAGCCCCCATCTCAATGAATGGGTTCATAGGATATTATTGTTGGGAATGCCTGCTAATGTTATCCACCTTAAACATTGATAGATGGTATCTGAGAAACTTGTTTTATTTAGTGGTGAAATAGAGCGAGATGATTTCTTGAGCAAGGATGACATATACAATAGAGAGTAATTAATCAAGGAGGGAAAATATGTGTACAACATTGATGATGCAATAAGTGTTTAGGAGTGGGCACTAGCCAGTCTTGATAAGTGTTTTTTCTATCAGGAATACAATGGGTGAGAGCTTGATGGGGATGGGGAAATCCCCCTCATCTTGGGCATCTAACACCCATAATAGCTGGAATGATTATTAAGATTTGGGAAGTATAGCTTATTGGTAATGGATGCCACATTTTGGATGAATGCAATGAAGGTATGTGCTATTTTTTTTAAGATTAGTTGATAATATTAGTTGTTCTGATGTTTGTAACAATAGTAGTTATTCCAATGTTTTTATTTTTTTATTTTACAATTCTAATTGTACACACTGTTGGTGTTTGATTCCAAACATGAAGGTGTGCCTATTGCATGGGTTATTATGTCTCGATCGTGTATTATTAACATAATACAATGGATGCAAATTATTATTAAAAGATTGCATTTGAAAGACATTAAATGGAAACTTAGTGCCTTCATGGTCGATGATGCTAGTGTAAATATAAAATATATTAGATGCATCATCATTATTAGTACATGAATTATGGACTTCATATTTATATTTTCATAGACACCATCACCAACTTATTCCATTTAATTATGTAAAAATATTGTGTTATTCATGGAGACATTCGACTGTGAGGTCTACTTATGCATTTGGCATGTTCATCGTGCATGGTTGAAGAATTTAATAGTAAATGTGAAAGATGATGATGTCAGATGTGCGATGTTTCAAGACTTGGGGTTCATAATGCATATTTGTGTCGATGAGGACATGGATATAAGGGATTATAAAAAATTTATAAAAATATATTGCTCCTCTTAGCCTACCTTTGTCAAATATTGGGAACAACACTAGGCATGTAGGGTTGGAATGTGGTCTTGATGTTGTCAGACACTTCTGCATGTTGGGCAAGACACTAATGCATCTATATAATCATATCATTCCCATTTGAGATGTCATTTCCTAAGCATAGTAAAGCCTTTTTCACATCACAAGGTGGATTGGTTGGTTCACCAACTAACAACATCAATTTACATACATTATTGGTGGTTACAGCTATACAAGGACACCAGATTCCACAAGAACCTCAAAGTAGAAATACATGAAAATATTTTATGGCTATGAGATTTAAACATCATATATTCTCATGTTACCTTTGACAATAGAGACCCTCATATGACATGGGTGTAAAGTATGAAAGATGAGACATTGCATTACAACATCTTTAATGTAACGCCTTTTATGTTGATATGAAATTGCTCATTTTTAATCTAAGGATATACTTGCAAGCATTTGATCAAGGTGGACCTAATGATAAAGATGAAAACTTAGGCAGTTATAGATGATGCAACCACAATGCATGGTGTTAATTAGAGCATCAAAAACATCAATGTTGAGTACCATGTAAGTTTTCTTTCCCCTACATACTATATGCATTGACAACTTTGAGGTCATTGTAGTTTGTGTAATATGTTTTCATTGCCTAGGTCAAGGATAATAGAGTTCAAATTCAAAATTAGGGACAAGGCATGGATGTCAAAGATTTTCACATTGAAATGCATAGTGTATCAGATATGGATATGCAAGGATCAAGCCATGAACTAGAATGTGTTGTAGTAAATCTAGCAGATGACATTCAAGATTAGCTGAGTGGGGATAATATTATAAGTCTAATAACTAGTTGCAGTCATATGTTTGTCATATTTTTTAACATTTTTGATTGAATGCTTTTCATTTTTTGAATAGATCTCATATACTACCAAAGTTGATGATGTTGAGGTCCTGATATGTGGAGCACAAGAGATATTTGATAGATTTTGTGTAGTGGATAGAAGCATAAAAACTATGAAATTCTTCAAAAATTATATGGTAGACATTTACAACAAGGTGTAGGGCGATATCAAATGCACAACACCCAATGCCACATCCATTCTAAAAAGCATAGGATTGGCATGAAGCTTCCACTTGTAGAAATAAATACTTCATAGAAAATATGAATAGACATAGATATCAGAGCATGTCGTAGGAGAGGACACATTTTCCAACCCCACTTTGTAGTAAATCTAACCATTGTTTTAAACATAAATTGAATTTATAAATATTATATAAATAAATTATGTTACTGAAATTATATAAATGAAGAATGCAATAGTTTTGAGGTTCATTTCATTTGTTAGTAGATTTAATACCTTGTTCATGCTTAGAAGAGCCTTCTACTTGGGTGACTCTACCACCAAATGATGATCATTTTCCTCCTTCCTCAGGTGTTTTATCTTATGCTTAAATTAGGTGTAGTTTTTTCAATTGTCATGTGTTTTTCAGCCTTTTTTTTTGTTTACTAATTTTTACATGTGTTCACCTAATTATTTTCCTCTGGCAAAGAGTTTAAGTCATAAATTATAAATGGATACTTTGATGTGTAACCTTTATGTATCATTATTATTATTTGTATAATATATAATATCTTGAAATATAAGATCACCAATTTTTATTTTAACAAACTTTACCAAAAAAATTATGTTGAGCATACCAAACAAAATAAAAATGACACAAATATGTACTCATGGAAATAAAAAGTGCATTTTACATAAGAATCCCAAGCAAAGCTCAGATAACTAAAATAAATCCATCACAAACACCAACATATGATTGAATAGATTATAATGTACTGTATAAACCCATGTACCACCACCTCATGCCTTAAACAAATTCAATAAAGCAACAACTAACATAATATAATTAAGTTCAATAAAAACAATAATATAGAAGAAATTAAAGTTCAATGGGTGATGAGAGTTATATTTTTAACTAATGAAATTTGAGAGCAATAAGTTTTGTTTCACGAAATAAAACTCTTTATAAAAATTCCCCAACTTATTTTGCATCAAATATCCTCTATTTTATTAGAACATCCTTCTATAATCAACATTAAATTATGACTGGTAGATGAATGAGGATTGTATGTTATGATTTATTGGCATGTTTGTATAAATTTAGTGTTTTTAATGTTAAGATTACATCTTCCTAATAGTTTTTAAAGAGACTCAAAAACCTTTTTGGCAAGAACATTTTGTGTATATCTTGTATTTATCATAATTCACGATAACATATTACGTTAAAAAATTTAAAGTCTCATCAATAACATTGTTTTGTGTAAATATTATAATCATAACATTCCATGATCCCAAATTTTATTCATAATTTTTTTAAATAATTTATATTTAATGTGTATGCTTCCAATTTTTCAATCCATGTCTACAAAGGCCCTTACACCCACAACATTTGATAAATATATTCTATTTATTATGCCTCAATGGATGTTCATAACTTACTTTAAGTATTCCATTTCTATTTTTAGACAAGGTGCAAGGATACTACCAAAGGTTATACAGAATAACAAACTTGAGACTTTTCAAACACCTCATTAGGAATAGAGGGAGATTGAAAGTGTAACTATATCTTGGTAAGAGGGCCTGGATTGGTCAGCCAATGGAAAATTGCTAAGAAAAAGGCTATAAGCCTTATAATGCAATTGAGAGCTTGATTATTGACAAAGGGTGTTAGGTGTATTGGAACCATCACAATGAGTGTGGATAGGTACATTATACTCCTTAAGTCCATAAACTGATAAAGAATGGAGTCATGGAACCTTCAACAAGATTTTAGACATTGAGACCTATGTGACTAGCCTAGTAAGAAGCTAATTAAAGAGAGTAAGATAGTTTAGCATGTGTAGCAAGTGGAATGAGATAATGTATGACTAGATGTGATTTAAGGAGGTATAAATCCATCATGAAGCCTCTAAAGAGTAAAAATATAGGGAAAATGGAATTAAACTAATCATTGTAATGAATAAGTGTATTGATTGACAAGGAAATGAAGTTTAGAAGATCAAATCAAGTAAAGAACAAATGACCAGTTGAATTGGGAATCATATCAATCTCCAACAAGAAAACTCAGCCATTCTTGACTATGCTCTAATGGCAGAAAATAGGGTAAGCAAGGGTTAATTAGGGTTTTGATAATTTCAATATTTCCAATAGTCTTTATAAACTCTATCAGGTGTGTTCCCATGTAACAAGACTATCTAAAGCCTTTATTAATAATTTTGGAATCTAAAACAAGTTTCAAGATAAAGAATATAGTATACAAATTCAGGGTTTTTGGTCTATATGTTATTACCAAGAAAGAAATTTGAGCACATAAAAACTTGCCACGTTTGACCTCATGAACATCACAAAAAATTCTCTCTAACACTTTATATGCACTCCATATCCACATTTACCATAGAAATGAATGAGAAAAAGATCAAATAGGCGCTTGCTCAAACTATATGATTACATTCATTGTTTGGCAGTCATGTCTATCATCTCAAGGGTAATATTCTTAAAATCCAACTCTTGTTATAGACTCCAGTTAGAGATTATAGTTGATAAAAAACAATATAAAAAATAACATAAACAACCACTCACCATATTGAATATTCTAACAAGAAAATTGCTTAATCTCAGTCATGTAATATCAATACATTCAGAAATTCATCAACACAATCCTCTTATTTATCAAAATTTATCTATTACATGACCATTATCTATAACATTTGAATGGATTTAATTAAGACAACATCAAAAACTAACTCTACCAAACTACTCCATGAAGCATAACTAAATCTTGGATCATTCCCATGTTGGGTTCATTGACCCTTAATTGAGTCTTCCCAATATTCACACCTTCTCATGCTTGTGTCAAGAAAACAACATTATTATAAACCATTATTTCACTTATATATGAGAAAACTTGACCTCCATACGTTGATTATGTTCCACTTTGTACCTTATAGGTCTTCTAACAATAATAGGGTTATGTATTCACGTGTCAAGTGTTTCATAATGCTTCCATAGGATTTCAAACCTATTTTGTTGAGAGGGCTACTTAACTATACCACTCCTTCATTGATTCAATTGACATGACAAATTAATAAGTCTTATCCCTCTATACAATATGTCTATCAACCCAAGAAAGGCTCTCACTAACCCTTTTCTTTGGCATATCTTGTACTCGGAAGTCATTATTTATTTGGAATCACTTGGTTTCATTACAATAAACACTAGTGAGCAATTTCCTTGTTTGTTAGTTTTGAAAAATTAGTGTTTAATTTCCTTGTTTGTATGAATTTCTAAATTATTTGAAGTGGCTTCTAATATATGGCTAAGTGATCTAGTATAAACTCTAATGTGTTCCTTCAGTAGGCAAATTTTGTGTCTCCAAGATTGAAGGTAAGAGTTTAATAGGAAAAGTTTCTTATTAGTCATTTAGAATATGTGTATTTGCTTATATAACATAAAAATATTACAATAATCATTATAAATTGTTACTTATTATGTTGGTGAAGGATGGTAAAAGTAGTTTCAAATAGTAGCCTATAATATTCTGTGTTTTCTTGATCAAACACCTTGCACAAGTGTTCACAGAGATAAAGAAGTATGGAAACATAAAGAGGGATCTAAGTCTTAAAAAGGAGTAAATATTTTACATTGACACATTACATTCAATGAATATGTTTAACATCATGTATATAGTGTGAGCAGATAAAAATAGACTCTCTAGTTACATAGTGAAAGAGACATCTACATGATTTTGAGTAATTGCATTGATTTGAGTGAAACTAAGTATTGTTTCAAAAGGATAGTGATTAAGAGAGGTGGATAAAGACACCTTAGAATTATTGAACCATAGAGGGAGAATTTAAAGGTACCAGGTGAGTAAAATAACTCTTATACCCTATTTTTTTGTTTGCAAACAGTGGTCTATGTTAACTATATAGTGGGAAATCTTGTTTAAAAGATGTTTTATGGTGAATCAATAAGGTCTGAAGGTTGGTAGAATTGTCTACATGCAAGGTAAACCTTATCTATGCATTATAGTGGAAAAAAATGATTTAAAAGAAATTTATGCTTCATATTTGTCTCTTGGGTAGTTACAGTAAAGGAAAACCTTGTTTCTAGGGGTTTGAATAAAAATGGATATACTGAGAGTTTGAACTGACCAATTTTTTTTTAAATTTGTCATTTGATTGGTATTAACAATTGACAAGGGATTTTATGGTTTTTAGGGTAACCCTATACGTGTCTATACTATAACAGGGGATTGTGAGTGAAAAGAGAGTAAACAAGCTTATTAGGCCTAAATAGAGAACTAGAAGGGATTGGTAAGATGGTTTAAGGCATGATTTGGGAAACAAAAATTTGTAGACAAGAAATTCATAAAGGGTGTTTGGAGATGAATGTATTTCCTTGAAAGGATTCCGTATAGAGTCATATTAGATTATTTTCTCCAATAAAAGGCTAGAAGACTGTGACAAGCTAGGTAGAGTTGTTATTTAATAGTGAGATGATGTTTAGAAGAGTGTGCACATTGAAATATTGGAACTTAAGGATGGTAAATAACACATACAAGGTGTCAATGAATACAAGTTAAGAAAGTGAATGTTAGATTTATCTCATGAATAATGCACTAATTACTATTTTGAAATAGGTGTTTAATCCATTGATAAAAAAGCAAATCTTGTAATAAGACAAAGGAAAAAAATGTTTTACAAGCTTTGCATCACCTCCGTACATTGATTATGTTCCACTTTGTAACTTGTAGGTCTTCTAACAATAGCAGGGTTGTGAATTCACATGTCAAGTCATATGAAGGACCTTTTTTGATTTCACAATAGTGTTATTATGTTCCTCAATACATTTTTATAGTGTCTTGATTTCAAAACTTTCTTTATTTAATAGTTTATCTTCTCTTTATTCAATAGTTAAGCGGAATGATTAACTAGAGTTTGTGATTTATTTTTGGAAATTATCACCAATTAATTTTTGTAATTGTGTGGTAAGTGGAATTAAGACTACATGGGGAGTGTGGTATAAATACGATAGGAATTCCATAAATTTATATGAAAGAAATCAAACGTACTAGAGCAGCTCAATGCAGAATGGTCTACATTGCATGAAATCTCATGTGTGGTGGCCAAGGTGATCAATTAGAGGAGGCTTAGAACCACATCAAATTTTAGGAAACCTAATGGATTGAATTGGGTCAATATTCCCCTCCACTACAACATGGTGTATCCTACCTACCATGTTTTATTGGTGGGCTATTATTACATGACACTCATAGACAAGCCTGATAATGATTTCTATATATAGTGGTCATATGAATGGCAACAGGATGATATTGTTTTTCCTAATGTGTGGGGTAATTTTGGCTTTATTCCAGCATATATTAGGCCCTTCTTGGAGAATTTATTACCAATGAAGGTGTCTAATGATCTGAATGTCTATGTGCATCCGAATCAAGTATAATATATTTTCATTGGTGTGAAACTACCTTTTGGAGTACATTTTAAACTATATAGTGTTCAGAATACCCTGTTTCAAGCATCTAGTCTTTGCCCAGTGTAGCCATATGTTGCATTGTGGAAGAGATTCATAATCTCCCACACCATATACTTTCCTCTCATATAACTAGGCCAAAGGATTTCAAGAATAGAACCGCTATTTTTTTACATGCATTTTCTAGAGGATGAAAATGATGATGACTATGATCCAATGGATGAAAGTGACAGTGCTAAAATTAAATAAAATATTTTTATTAGTTTTTGTTCTTAATTTTAGTTGTTGTTCTTGATGTTGATGTTAGTTCTTGATGTTGATGTTTAAATATTGATGTAGATTATAAGCTACTTATCTCAGACTTTGCCTTGTTCTTGATTGCATTTCTCTACAAAAGTTCACTAATTCATTTATCACTATGTGGTTTATGGTTCTTCAACATATCTGATGTAGAGGTTCCCTACAAAAATTTTCAACTTGTAACTCCTTCTCTAACACAATAGTCCTTTAGTCACTTCCTACTAGTCCTTTTGACCATGTTTCCTATTAAGTACAAAATAGTAGAATTGGATGTGGCTTAAAATCATCAAAATATAGTTTCCCCTATCCCAAGACACCTGTGTGTCAAATTTTGTATCACAACTCTTTGATTAGGTTCACTTTCACTTTTTAGGCCTGACCTACTAACCCTTTCTAGGCATGTTTCAACTCAGTCCTTGAGAAATCCATATGACATGTTCTATATGGTCATAGAAACTTGAAAATATATTATAAGACCTCAATAAGGTTAAGAATACAAAATTTTATGCAATTTTGATGATTCAAACATAAGCTATTGATACAACCCTAGTTTAGGGCTTTTTATGGCCTATGTCAACCCGTGAGCATTCAAAAATTCATTATGCATGTCTTAGAGTATTTAAAACTTACATTGTATTGTCTGTTTAGCCCTTGATTATATTTTCCAATTGTGTGTAAGTGCTGAACAATCTATTACACATGTTAACTAAACCAAAATATACTTGACTATGAACAATTATGACCATCTAAACGTCTGTATGCTTCTAAAATGGCTATGTTGTGTATAAAGTTCATTTAAATGTTAAGACAACTAAAAATATCAACAAATGACTCACCTAATGGCCTAAAATAATTGTATGAGTGATAGGAGGACCCTTCATGAATTGCCATCAACTTACACCATGCATTGATTGTTACAGTTTACAGGGTTGCTAATCAATTTAATAGCACCAAATGAGCTTCTTGAGTCTTTCCTTTATTCATACGCTTATTAAATAATTCTAAGCAATGGTATATACAAAATAACACAATTCCAAATAGTTCTAATGATCATTCATTCACCAAGAATACAATCAGACTGCACAAAAACAAAAATACTCCCAAAATAGGGGTTTGCCTTTTACTATCCTCCAACACTAATAAATGGATTATCAATCCTAAAAAATTGTAATCTCATAATACATCAATACTCTTTCATAAATTTGTAACATTGATATCTAATCCATTTATCATTCACAATCTACTATATAATCAAGAAACACAAAATAGGGGGTATGCTCACACTCTCCTTAAACATGGTCTTTTTCTTCTTCCTTTGAATATTGTCTTCAAATATACATGCATAACTAACTCCATTCAAAAAACCTCATATTTTTTATGAAAAAAACTGAGTGTAACTACATCCAAGAGGTTTTCCAACAATTATGAATCAAGTTTGAAAAGGGTGACTAGGACCAATATAAGAGAAATGAGAGAAACAACACCCAAACATGGGTCTACAAACATAGTCTTCAATACAGACACTTCCTTATTGATTATTTAAACTTGTATTCTCAAATATGTTATTTAAAATACCTTGGAAATGTATTTTCAAGCTATATACTCTTCAAGCATGTTTGGAAACTATTACTAGGCTCACTCTTTATTAATAAAACACTTATACTCAGCGATAAAAGTAATTACTCAAATAGGGAATATAAGTCTATAATAATTTTTCTATGGATTTCACTATGTTCTTTATCTCTTCCACATTTGAATGGAATAACTATCTACTCTTGCTAACTAACTCCAAACTCCTAGAAGAGGACACAACTGAATCTTGATTTCCCTTTTCCCACTTAAAGTTTTCTTACCAAAAATATTACATTATGACTTGATTATCACTATATGACATATCTATCAACATAAAAATAGAATCATAAGCATTTATAAACCTATTACCATGCCTAAATAGTTAGATACATTTATCATATCTTTCCACCTTTAGAAATTGCACAAAAGTCCTTAGACAAGATGAAGTAACTGGTGGAAAATAAACATCAATTTTGTAGATTAAAATGTGAATAAGCATGTGTTTTTATTGATTTACATAAAAATTCACAAGTTTACATCATGTAATACTAGACACATGAGTTGTTTCACAAAACTAATTATCATTGTTTGTGTATAGAATACCACATCTATTAGGAGACTTGACATTATCTTGTGCAAACAAGATATTGAAATCCGCCTTCAAAATCTGTAGTTGCTTCTCATATATGGAAATTATTCCTTTGTGCTTCATTTGCATGGCCTACACAATATCTTCCCTTGCATCTGGAGTGATTTTGTGTAGGCATGGACATCTTGTAGATTGACAAACTTTATTTCAGCATCCATCTTCTCATCTGTCAGTGTGAGAAGTGCATGGTGAAATTTCTCGACCTATTTGGTCTTGTCAACGAATGCAGTTTCCAACTTGATAACCTTTTCCCTTGCACCATCAATAATCTCATTTAAAAATTGGTTTTCCCTCTCGAGTTATTTTTTTGTAGTTGTTACTGACAGTTGAAAACCAAGATATTGTTTTGTGCCCATTACGTTCTGGGATCTCTTCCTTGCAAGAAGTTCTTACATGCCCTCAATCAATTGGGTAACCACATTATCTTATAAATTTGGGACTTTGTCTATAAAAATATGATACATGTGACATTTAATGATAACATTCAATATTTTTAGCAGTGAAAATCTAAAAAAAATCTAGACATAAACAACGGCCCATGAGAATATTTGAAAGATAATAACATCCAATTTTTTATAATTACAAATAGTTCCCTTACACACAATGAGTTTTCTAACTTAAATGAAAATAATGAAATCATTATATTGGAGTATGAAATATTTACCTATGGCATGGTCATTTTGATGTATTGGAGTGTTGTCATGTTCCTTCTCGCCACTCCTCCCATGCCTCAAACCATGGCCATAGGCATCGATAGTTGTGTCAATTTACTGAATAGCAAACACATGATATGACACAAATGAATGTTAGAGAGATAAGACATGCATACAAATCTTATATTTCACTCCTACCCACCATGGTTACTTTTATATAGACATGCAAACATGTGAACTTTGTCTCCAACATGTGAAAGAATGAAAGGAGAATAATGTATACATGTGAAGATGATAGATCACTAGTAAAAAAATAGCACATACCATACATGTAAAAAATATATGATGAATACATGGAAAAAACATTGCATCATCTAACCATGCATAATTGTGCACTATATAGGTAAATGCAAATTAACCACCAAACCATTACTTGAATCATACATAAACAAAAAACTATGTATCCAACACAAACTTGATATGAAACACTTGCATTCAAATATCCTGTCCAAATAATATGTTTGACCACACATCAAATATGTCATACATATTATGCCAAAATGTATGTATATAAATACTATTGTCTAAGGCAATACCCATAAGGCAATATCAATGTTCATGTTGTGGCCTTTAGGCCTCTAGAAATGGACAAAGAAGTGGATGCGGTCAACCACATGAATGCACATATATATATATGTCACCCTAGACACCTACATTTCAAAATGTGTAGTTTAAAAATCTCAACAAAATGTAAGAATTAAACACCAATATGAAGAATAAACTTTCTAGTTTTGGTAAATGAGAAGTAACTATCATACCTCTTAAACATGCTCCATCCATGCCTATGACTATGCCAACTTATCTCCACCAAAATCTTAAACACAATAAAAATATACATCACTATCAAAATATGTAATGGCAAGGTTGAAAGAAATGTATGGGAAATAAACAAGAGTGCATATAATACATAGTCATCATAAGAAGTACAATATCAATTTGCGAGGCAACTTATCATGCACACTTTCATTTATTACACCCCCTCGATGAACATATCTACCATTCCATAAATTCATTTCTCTCAAAGGAATGTGATCTTCATCACTAGAATGGGCTTGAGGGTCATCCCTCTATAATAAAAATGGTGATTGTTACAGAAATATCAATATTAATATTGAGCAAGCTAAATTGAACTTAACATTAACTTTGTGAAAAGCAATGAACATAATGTATTTAACCTAAGGTCCATTGTTGCATGCACCTTGTTGTTATTTCACCCTTTCTCTTTCTCACTCCATTTGTCAATGATATTCTCTTTGATGAGTGTAGGCTTCCCTTCTCCATGCCAAGTTTTCTCTCAAATCATATGTAGCCATCTCATCTTTGATAGAATACAAGGTTGTCTCGATGAGATAACATAACTTGGACACATCCTCCCTAACCATTCATGATCTTTCCAACCTATCTCGCTTGTTGACGCTTTGATTTTTCAAGAGTCAGTCTATTGGCCTCCTTTTTATTTTCCTTTTGTTCATTTATCTTCCCTTAGGCATACATTTCTCAGTTTTAGTATGTCCAGGGGGCCTCCTTGGAATGGGTTGCCGCCCATGAATCTTATGATGGTGAGTGTTAATCCTATCTCATGACCAAAATGGATGGCCACCATCAATTATAAATGTGTCACATGGACTCAACAAGCAAAGGTGCACATTATACCTTGCAATATCCCAATCCTCAATTTTGTAATCGCCTGCATACTATCATTCAATAAGGAAGAGATGTGAGGTTAAGATCATAAAGCAATAAACAAATTATAATGTCATCAAACACAATATAATGTTAAAATCATAAAACAATAAACATAAGATAATGTCATCAAAGACAATCAAATGTTCTTACAACATGGTTCCTCTTCCATTTTAGATTGCAAAGCATCTGAAAGCCAATCACCATCATCATCATCATCATCATCATCATCATCATCATCATCATCATCATCATCATCATCATCATCATCATCATCATCATCATCATCCTCATCATCCTCATCATGGTCATATGACTCCACCTCCTCCTGCCACATAGGTGGACATATACATGGGAGTCAAAATCTAGCCATATATGGAACAACAAACATAGGGCTATGAGCATGTCAAATGAAAGAGAGACTAGAAAAAATATGCATATTTTTAAGGATGGAGTCATTATGTAGGTGACTATCAGCCATGTCCACATGGCTCCGCTCTACCCCTTCCAACTAAAACACAAAATAAAAACAACATAGAAAAATGCATGGCATGTCAAGAGAATCCTAATCTTGATTGTTCTAAGAGGGAATAAAGAAACATTATTTAACATTAGGATCAATCAAACATTAAGGTCAACCAAAGGTTCACATATATCTCTTAAAAAATAGTCATTGGATGCTTTGGGGACACCTTCTTTACCTTCGGTTTGCTCCACCCCCTCCTCCTGTAGTATCAAAAAAGATATAACATATAAAAATAGGGATGCATGGTTTGTAATTATTGAGCATGGCAAATGAAAAAAAGAGTACAAATAATATGCACATTTGTAGGAATAGAGTCATTATGCAGGTGACTATCAACCATGTCCATGTGGCTCCACTCCACCCCTCCCAACTAAAACACAAAATGAAAAAAACATAGAAAAATGCATGGTGTGCCAGTTAAAAGTATTTTAATTTTGATTGTTGTAAGAGGGAAGAAAGATACATTATTTAACATGAGGAGCAATCAAACATTAAGGGCAGCCAAAGGTTCTCATACATCTATTGAGAAATTCATTGGGTGCTTTGGGGACACCCTCTTCACCTTCAGTCTACTCCGCCCATTCCTCTTACAGTATTAAAAAAGAACAATGTAACAAATCAAAAGAGGGATGTATGGTTCACAAATATTGAAAATTTTACATATGCAGCAAGAACATTAAATCAGACATTGAAAATACATGAACCATCAATAAAATTACATGTGTTATCCCTTTATTTGCATCTTTATTTGGTAAATATTCCATCTCACACTAGGATTGTACCCCTTGTTGTTCATGGGTAGGGGATGGTTGTCTCATAACAGTGGGAATAATATCCCCAATTGTTGATCCTCCATATAGCTTCCTCCTTCAATCTTCGAGGGGGTGAGGGAAACATCTAAACTAAGCACTTGCATGCAATAAGGACTTCCGACTGACTTGTTTTTCCTAACACAATGCATGTCACAAAGATTAGCATCAACAAAAAAAAAATACAACTCAAATTCATGTTCGAGTAGAGTAGCTGAAAATGCATACTATTTGTTCACTCTCAACATAAAGTTCTTTGAGGCAATCGTCTAATTCCCACTCATCCATCTTAAATCTATAACAGTTAACATTCATAGTATTTGTTGCAAATAAACAACAAATTGCATTCAAACAAGTCAAGAATATGATTTACAACACTAACCATTACCGATGAAATGATTATAGAAATCACCGTAAAGGTTGCTACAAGAGTACAATGGTGTGCCGATAGCCAGGGTAATTCGACTAGTTGGCAACGTAATGTAGTAGTCATGGAATAATTATGCCAACCACTGTTCATGAAATCGACACACTATATTGAAAGTATATATTGCGGGCCTCCATCAAGGAACTGTACATATGAGAAAGCTTTACATTTTTTGTAGATAGTGCAACGTTTGAAAGCATAGATTGTCTTTTCACATTATAGAAACTTAACATACCAATTCATTTCGAAACAATCTATATAATATGGCAATGCCTCATGTGGTGATTCAAGGACAAGCTAAACAAACCTTTGTATGTAGTAGATGAGATAGAGAAAATGTAATGGATACATTACATTTTGAAAACTTTAAAAGAACCAAAACATGCTTGTTGTAAATTTCAAAGGTTAGCAATAATATTTTTAAAGCCTTGAATATCAAGTCCATGGAGATTGTATGCAAAAATAATAATTTCAGTTGCACCTTCTATGAAAGACGTTGATGGCAATATTTAATAAGCTCACTGAACATTCTGAATAAAGAATTCAACAATAGTAAGTATACATTGCATAGTACAATGGGAGTGTTGTAAACACAAACATGGATTAACACACTCTTACTTTGTGGAAGTCTACACAAACACATGAAATATGATAAGAATAACACTTTCAATGTACTTGAAAGCACACATACATGATGACCCCATCACAAAGAATAGAGTACATTTCGGCACTCGCAAGCATAAATATATAGGAAATGGTGAATAAATACATAAGAATTGAAAATAGAGGCAAATAAATTAAAGCTTGGAAAATACTATAGAGACTCTTATACACCCTACAATGGGAGTACAACAAACATGTATTCACACACTGTTACTTTGTGGAATTTTGCACAAACACATGAAACATGATAAGAGTAACACTTTCAATGTACTTAAAAGCACACATACATGATGACCCCATCGCAAAGAATAGAGTACATTTAGGCACTTGCAAGCATAAATACACATGAAATGGTGAATAAAAACACATGAATTGAAGTCAGAGTTGAAGATATTAAAGCTTGGAAAATACTAGAGAGGCTCCTATGCACCTTGTTGTACCGTGTTGAACAACTTTCTTCCTCTAAATTTGTAGTGCATATGACCCTGCATAGAAGAGCTCATCTTTATGTATAAAAAAAACTTATTAACAAAGATAAAATCTTGGGCGAGCTTAACCTTATGTAGAGTGGTAATAGATTCCATGCCCTCTTTTTTGTATTTGTCATCACAGAAGGGTAAGTGGACATTGACTCAAGCTCTATCTACAAAGGATCCTAGTGCATTTGATCTTGAATATAAGAGCTTGTCTTTATTTATAAAAATAACTTATTAACAAAGACAAAATCCTAGGCGAGTTTAACCTTATGTATAATGGGGCTCTGCCAAAGAGAAACAGGGCCCCATAAATAGTAGGTATAGGTAAAATTGAAGATAGATGTCCTTTTAAAGGATTTATTACAATCTTCCACGCTTTTCTTTGCATTTTCATCTATATAATTGATGCAAAAGAGGCTTATGAACACACTGTGAATGTTCTTATATGAAGCATTTTCCTTTTTCCCCCATACCTATTCTTGCTTCCTATGTTTTCGATTAAGTCTGTGTTAATATGTTATGGATTCGATTTTTTTCACATTCATAAAAAACTCTAAGATTTTTTTCCTTGTTCAGCTTATTCAATGATCACTTGCCCTTTTGTGATCACAAATATGAACGAATATGTCCTAAATTAGGGATTGGGTTTTATGTAGGGTCATATGCACCATTATCTTTTACACAGGGTCATATGCACTACCTTTTTAATAAGGTAACATTGAGTTTTGCTTACTTTTGTCCTTTAAAATGACCGTCTATTAAAGGATATTCTATGTTTGAACAATACAACTCTGTTTCCTTTAAAAAGGATGAATGAGTATATGTTTTATATGGGAAGAACAACTTGTAAACTACGTCGAAACTCAATATATAGTCTAGTTATAAACAGAGTTCGTAAACATAGTTCACAATCATGCAAACCATTGTGCGTTAAGATAGAGTATAGAAAAGCAAGGGTAACCTTGAACAGGGGCATATGAAACCCTCAGATGGAAAGAAACGTTCACTGGAGAATGGTGAAAATGATAAAACCTTCCACAATTTACCTTGACATTCAACTAAACACCGACTTCTCCACTCTTATTAGGATTGCCTCCACTTGAACTATCTCCCTCCACCTTGAATCCAACAATGAGTGAATGGTGAAGGACATCTATTTAAACTTGGCATTACCCGATTAACAGTAAATTAACAAACCATGATTAAGGCAAAAATAATAAACCGTGATTATTTGCATGTTAGGGCATGATAATCTGGAATTACCAATGCCCTCATCATTCACATGCCATGCTTGCTAGGTCCGTGCCACGTGAAAATTGGTGGTGAAGTTTGCGGTGACCGCGGCATGGACGATTAGAAAAAAGCGGTGGCGTCGGCAATGATTTAACCCCCTCAAACCTGTGACTGCTGACCAACCCCCGACGATTGGCAACGACCAGCCCACGCCGGGAGTTGCGTGTGCTGGTTAAGCTCTGCCGCAGGTGGTTCGGTGGTGAATGAAAATGACGCTGAGCCTTTGCACAATGAACTCGTTGTGGAGCGCGAATGATCTATTTTCAATCTCAACAACGTCTATGGCAATGTTTGGCACGTCCACTATCAACACTCGATGACAGACATATGCAATGCTCAGGTTTATATTCTGTAACTCAAATTTCTTGTAGACTTAGTTTTCCTCTCGAATCTTCCCGCTAAGGAACCTCTCAAAAAAATGCAAATCATAAGATTACAGAGACTGCATTGATGGGCTGTTGAGGTGTCGAGGAGGGCGGTTGGGCGGGTGGCATCGAGTATTTTGAGGGTTCGTTCAAGCCAAGTTTTTGGCTGGATATTCCCTAAAGTTGATGGAAGAAGTGCTTTACGCTTCACATACAATGCCAATACTTTTTGAAGCACATAGAAGAGGAGGCCAAGTCAGGGCTCTCAAACATCTTGGTCTGGCGGATACATTGATTTCGAATTGGCATCCGAGTGCTTGACCAGCTACAGTGATGTCTTTCAACAGACAGAAGGAACATGCGATAGCCATGTTGTGGCAACCAAGGATCTGTATTGGGCAGTAGCTTACACAACATAACAAAGTTCGAATGGAATGGCGTTATGGTAAAACCAAAGTAAAACAACTAGCATAGAAAGAAGATATTTTCTTCATGAGAACAACCTGGTAGTCAAGAGGAGAAGATCAATGCAAAGGTGCAAGCCATGAATGTTGTAGCAGTCAATACAATACCCGTGGATGCATTTTAGACCACATAGATTACAAGTATGAAATGTCAAAGCCAATGCAAATAATCAGAGTGCAGTAATAAAAACCATCAGGTGGTGGCCAACCACTAAGAAATAGTAGAAGACCAACCTCATTCTAGTTGTATGTCCTCTGTGGCTGAGAAAATTAGAAAAGCTCAAATCATTTCAACGAAGTAATGGCTACTCGAAGAATCTCTAATATAATGTTTGAGTGCAATATGCACTCATAAAGCGGCAGGAATCTAGCAGGTCATTACAACAACGAATCCATCATTTCATACATACATAACAATCAGATAAAAAATTATTTACAGTAGTATCTCATTATTTCGTCAAAAAAGAAATGTACAGCCGGTAGCATCCTCTTGTTACTAGCTTAGGAGAAATAAAACGAGTACCTAGTAAATAGATTAATTACTTAGTTTCATAAAAATAAGTGGTTTTTATGATTCATTTGAAATAGATTGGATTGTCTAAATAAGTACACATTAAATATTATTCGTTCACACAAAAATCTAATAATTATAATAAAATCTAAATCAAGCTTAGTTCCATGAATGGGTGTGAATATGGTTAAGGCAAAAATTGATTTACAAATAATTAAAAGAACTAGTCAGTATGAACATGAACATTTTAATTAGAAAATAAATTTCATATAAGTTGGGTGCTTTTAGATTGAACACTGAATTTTTTTGGATAGAATTTTTAAATCACACTCCATGATTTATCATGAGGATAAGAATACATTGATTATGGAAATAAGACTTAGGTATTTATTTAAATATAATGATTGAATTCCAAAATTTAATAAATGTTATTTATTTCAATTTTAAAATTGTATAATAATTACAAAGAATTAATCCGGTGATGATAGCTTAATGTTGAGTAAGGTGAGTGTTAAAAGTGACAAGTTTCAGGGTCTATTCTCTGAGATGACCACTATTTAATATTATTTTCACACTAAATAATGACAGGTTATTCATGAAATATATCTAATACAATGGACTACCAGTTTGTTATTCAATGTAATGGGGGTTAGCATGTGACTTGAAATCTATGTTCAACGTGATAAAGCAAGTCCACAACTCATATCTAGGGATATAATTCACCGCTAGTTTGGGCATTCCGGTTATAAAAATGTCTATAACCAAAAAGTTTTGGATCCAATGATGATAACTTAGTAGTGAGTGAGATGAGTGTTAGAAGTAGGTCTCAGGATTTATTACCTGTGATGACGACTCTCTAGCATCGTTCCTACACTAAACTATGGCGGGTTATTCATAAAAAGTATCTAATAGAATGGATTATTAGATCGGCATTCAATGCGTTGAGAGTCGGTATGTGGCATGAAACATGTGTTCAAGACGATGACACAAGTGTATAACCCATGGCTAGGGATGCAATTCAGCACTGGTTTGGGCATTCCAATTATAAAAATATCTGCACCCAAAATTTTAAGCTAGTGAGATATGGGTGAGTTGGTAAAGTGGTTTGGTTGTTTCAAGTCTCACCCAGGTTTAAATCTCATTAAGGTACATAAAACCAATAATCATTGTCGATATTTGTAAGTCAATTGTGGTCGTTATTAGTAATCTTATACTAGTTGTAACTGTTATTTGTATATCTATAATATACATGTGATAAATAGTCACTAAAAGATCTAGGCTCCCAATATTTCCTAAACCAATTCGTAACTTTGATTAAAAATGAATATCAATTAAAAAAAATTACCAAAAATAAATAAAAAATTCAAAAAAATAAAGAATAAATAAGTTAATTATTATTTTTTTAAATAATTTATTTTTGATAATAATTTTTGACATTTATTATAATAATAATATTTTTTGACATTTCTTATTAAAATTATTACTATTAATATAAATTATTATATTCATTAACTAATTTTTTTATTTTGAATTATATCATTCCAGATTGTAAGAATGCTATTAAATAATAATGATTACTACTGAATTGTTTATATTGTTTATATAGTCAATAATTCATAGAACTCAACGATACATCCATTAAACACCAAAAATATTATAACCTCTGTGGTTAAAAATAACTATAACTACTTACGTACTAAGTGAAACCCAATATTAAATTTATCAAAAACAAAAACACGTGATTTAAATGGTTACAATATAAAAGGGTATTTATGGTGTATAATTTACCTTTGTACCAACCATCAAAACATAAACAATGACAAATATAATTTTCTGGAAAATTTTATAAAAAATTGGTGACATTTAAATTATTGCAAATTAAATTTTTTTATGATTATTATTATTTAATCTATATATTAAATTTTTAGAATATTAATATTTTTGATTATTTTTAAGAGTTATGCATTTAAATTTCATCGAGGTAGAATAAGCGAAAAGGGTAGAATTTTCAAATCAGTGGGTAGGTGCGAAGGTTCAGGGGATGGCAAGGATGGTGAAGAGAGTGATGACGATCCAGAACCCATTCAAGGGGATTACGATGTTTTTCTCTATGGCATCAGACCTGCGTTGGGTAGTTGTTTTATCTCTTTAGAAAGGAAGAAAGTGGCAAACAATTATGGAGCATTTAATTTGGTCTGATGTGCTTAGACCTACTATTCTGTTGCAGTTTTGAACAAGACAGAGCTCCTTTTGTTTTGTCCTTAACCTTTTAGTTATAGGTTGACCCTTTGGGTTTTGAAGAACCAATAAATGCACGTATACGATTATTTGGTTCCCATGCCCTATAATGGGCTCGAAGTCCTCTGTTGGGCACATTTTGTGAGCTATTTTAACAGTATTGAGAATCTGACCCTTAAGAAAAGTAAGCCCAGATTATCGATGGCTTCTGCTTGGATTCGTGGAGCTGGGATCTCTAGATCTATGGATATTTTGATAATGCTACTATAAGGTATTCCTCAACATTTAGAGGATTGTGATGTGCGAGAAACTTACCTTGGTAAGTTAACAGCTACTATCCTATTTTCTGAAAGCTTTAAGTGTTTTCCTCATGTGTTGTTTCAGTTCCATTTTAGTTCCTCCAGTGTTTTTTTTTTTGTTTCTCGGTTGAAGGGTTTAAGCTGCAACTAAAAACCCTAGTTTATGCTAGAACTGTTGTGACTAAATTTTATTTCCCCTTGGTTTGTGAGGAGGATGATTGTGACCCAAACTTTGAACAAGTTTTTGGAAAAAGACTAGCCCTGAATGTCGCTTGGATGAGGCTCGTTCCTTAGTAAAAGACTATTATAAAAGATCTTAATCTATTGGGAATGGAGAAGGGTTTGTCCCTTCTTGAAGACACATCATGGTTTGAGATCCTTTGGGAAGTCTTCGATCAGATTCAAAGAACCCTGAAGGATGGATCTGCAATGGTTTTGAAATAGAAAATGCAAATGCAATATTTGGCTTTGAGTAAAAGGGAGAGCTAGAACCATTACAATAAGTTTTTTTTGGTTTGTTTGGGGGACTATGTGGACATCTATAGATTTTCTAGTTTATTTCATCTTTTTTGGGATCATGGTCTCATTTATGGTTTTGCCCAGCCATTATTTTGCTAGTTGGAAATGATTTGTTTTCTTTTTTAGAACCATTCTCTGGAGATGGATTTGGGGGTTTGTTTCAAACCCATGTGGTTAGCATTGGAGCCCTAAGCCTCCCGTTGTGCCCAGACTGGGATTGGACCCAGGCAAATTCTAGCTTATTTTGATTTATGGGTCTACTCTAGATCTTTTTGGTTAGTGTGGTTTTCTCACTCTACTTCTAGCAACTCTCTATTCCAATTGGATCCCATTGGGGACCCTGAAAGGATTTTTCCCTCTTCATTGTTTCTGGAGACCTAGACTTCCAGTTGTGTCCAAGTTGGCTCCCAATCCAATCAAATCAGTTTGATGGTCTTCTATAAACTAATTAGTACTTTTGATCCCTGGGCTTCTTGCTTCATTAGCCCAGGTTAGTTTTTGGTCCAACTAAAACTGACTCAAGTTGAAATTTTGGAATGTTAGGTCCCTTGGAGGACCCAAATGGTTATTTCAGAGATCTAGGCCTCATGCTCCTTTAGACCAGAATGGTTGCTAGTCCATCTGAAACTGATAGGTATTTTATCCTTTTGGCTTCAATTAGGGTTTGGGTCCTTTGGATACCTTGATTTTTAGAGACATGGATCTCCTTCTATGTCTAGGCTGGTTCTTGACCTAGTCAAAATCAGATTGTTAGTCTTTTTGAGACTTGGGCCTCTGGCTCTTTTAGTCTAGGCTAGTTTTTGATCTAGTAAAAACTAGTTGGTTACCACACCTGTCAAATGTGGTAGTTGCCTTTTCTCTTTGGTTCCTCATCCAATCAAAATTAGATGTTTTGGTTTCCACTTCTGAGTCCTGGGCCTTTGCTCTCTTTGTCTATAATGGATCCCATACTAGTTACGAGATTGTTCCTTCATTTGTGTTAGGCTCCTCGTATGACCTTGTGGTCTTTTTTGGTTCTACCACTTTTGGGTCTCTCTTGGGTTTTGTCTTTGCTTTCTTGGTGATCTGTTTCCTTTTTATATTTTGATATCTAGGGGAAGAATCTAACCTTCGGGGTTGGAGCCCATGCCAAATATTAATGGTGGGTTTAACCTAATCTAAAAAATTATTACTATCTTTTTAAAATGACTTAAAATTTAGAAACATAGGAAAATCCATTAACTGAGTTCTAATAAATAATTAAGTTTATCATATCAATAATAAAATCTAATTATTATTACATATTTATTAATAATTCTATTAATATATGTGTTAATCAAACCATCTATTTTTTTTAACTAGTTCATAATTTAGAAACAAGAAGAAAGGAAGTTGGAGTAATAATACAAAAATGATTATTATAATAGATGACCATCTCCATTAAAGATACTAAGGATGTGAAGACCAAGGTTATAAATTAAATCATAAAGCAATAGGATAATAACAAGTAAGTAACCAAGAGAGAGAACTAAATAAAGAGGAAACCAAAGAGGTTCAATAACCCACTAAAATGTATAGACACTTAAAATTGGACACTATGTCGATTATAATTATTTCTTCTATTAACACTTTCAACATTACTAAAATCACTTTTCTTCTAATGGTTAATTAATTAACCTAATCTACTCCTACTAGAAAATTTTATGGATATGGAGATTATCTATTTTCTAAATTCAAAACTAGAATATTGCCTCACCTAAGGTGACATCATCATAACAAGTGTGCAAGTAAGAACTCTTACAAGCTCTTACACCCTAATAGCACACTTTTCCTCTTACACCCCTCTTACACACATAATGGGATCATGATTTTAATCTCTTACATTTATATGGCATACTCTACCCATTTTCATCCACACTCCATCTTTCTAATTTATGATAATGACTGAGTAATCTTGGCCCTTGATCTTCATCTCAAGATGGATGATCCACAATCATTTACTAAATCTATAAATGAAAGGGTCTACACACTTTCACAATGGTCAATTAAGGTGGTAAAGATTTGGTAAATATTAAGGCCATCATTCAACCAATTTTCACACCAAAGCCAAGCCAAATCCAAAATCAAGTTTAGACAAGGAGAGGTGCTTGCCACACGAGGAATCAAGTATTGACAAAGACTTAAACATCTAGAAACTGAGCTTGACCTCTTTATATCGCCTCTCAAAAAAAATTTCTAAATAGGTATACATGTTTGTTTTTATCTTTTGATATGCATTTCTTCCTTGTTTTCCACATAGATCAACTTAGGGATTAGGGTTGAGATGCTAGTTCTTCAAGTTCATTTTGATTTTATTCAATAATAGATTGACTAACCTCTATTGGATTCTTGATCTATAAAATGTACTTAAAGAAAAAAAAATGAGGATGAAATAATGAAACTTAAGAGGAAAAATTTACGTTGTGGTGTTTTTATATAATTAAATTATGCTTTTCCATGAAGGGTTTAAACCAAGGCCCACATCTCTATTCATATTGTTATCATGTTTACAAATATCCTCTACTTCCCTCAAATAATGCTTATAGAAATGATCTTATACAACTATAGATTTGGAATTCTCAATGCAAGCATGGTGTTTTGTTTTGAATTAATACTCTTCCAAGGATGAATTAATTACTCTTTCATTTTTAATTTCAATGATGTGTTCCTTAATCCTTACACTTATAAAACACGTCTTCTTACCAATGTATGAAATCAGACATGAATAGTCAATCTTACAGATCCAACTTGTAAGATTAGGTTTCATGTCATCATTATAATACTTTATCAATATACCAATCTTTCTATGAGGTAAGGAGGTATAATGTAAGTTCATACGTCTCAATTTTTGAAATATTTTTATAAATACCTTTAATGAAAGGGATAAAATTGACTAGGTTATCATCTCCAATATTAGATTTAATTTGTACATTCATAACTAATTTGAATGCCCTATTAATTTTTTTACTTTTGTAACCATTATTATTAAAAAATAACAATTTAAATTATTGATCTCCTCTTTTAATTGTTCCTCATCATAAACTTTAAAAGCAATAATAGTTGAATTTTTCAAAACCTTGAATCTTTTGTGAAAGGTAATGATGTGAATTAGATAGAAGATAGAGATTAGTGTGTGTATATTTTACAAATATTGTTAGGATGTGAAGTCACTATTCATGAATCATTATTCACAATCACTATTCATGGTCACTATTCATGGTGATTTGTCTTGATGGTGATGTGTATGGTTAGTGATGTGGGTAAGTGATGACTTGGCATGACCCACGGTGGGTGGTAGGCCCATGGAGCATTTTTAAAAGTCAAAAGAGGAGGTGAGAGAAATTTGGATACATTTGTCCACTATGTCACATGGGTTAGCTTGCGTGAAAGCATGTGAGGACATAATGATAGTGGATCACATGTTTTTAATTTAGGCATGTGTTGTGGGGTAAAATTATCTATGGGATCCTAGTAGGTGAGGTCAAAAGTGGGAATATTTTGAATCACACATGTGTGCACATGGAAAGCGGGAGACAAGGATCACTATGCAAGATTGAGGTCACATGTGGATTGGATGAACACATGGGTGTGCACATGGAGTGGTCAAATGGGCATGATGAGATGTCACTCAAAGACTTGAACTTTCAAATGGTGGGACATGATTCCCTATTGATGAATGGTCCTCCCACATGGAGTGTAGCATAATTTTCTCCTCTCTATCTATATTTTCTCTATGTTGTAAATGTTATTTAATAGTGTGAGCTCTCCTTTGTAAATCAATACTATCAGAGGATATATGAAAGCCTTGGGCTCGCATGCTTTGAGGTTCGATCTTATAGGCTAGATTACACTTGGTTCACAACATGAATGCTTTAGGTGGAAACATTGAGTACTTTATTTGTAAGCACTAAAGTAGTTGCTATGGAGAAGATATTATAGAAGAGAGTAATGATTTGTTTATTAATGAAGTCTAAAAGTTGTCATTTTTCCCATGGTTTTTCCTTGCACATTGCAAGGTTTCCATGTAATCTGAGTGTAATGTGCTCTCTTGCTTGTCTATGTTTTTTGTAGCTTGTATTCCACATTTATTTTATTTACACTATAGGATATAGTTCATTGATAAAACATATAGTAACAGGACTTTATTCTTAACAAATGTAGTATACTAAAAAAAAATCATCATATATTGTAAAAAGAGGACATCAAAAAAGGAAAAATTTCCATCTTGTTAACATTCTTTCATGAAATTCATGGTTTTCATAAAATTATTCACATGCTTATGTATTTCCTATAACATTTAAAAACCATATGTCCTATTTACATGTGTGTCATATACATACATCTTTCACCACTTAAGTATAAAATATTAATAATTGAAAGATAAGTCCTAGAAAAAAATCCATGAATAAAGTATAAACCATTAAAGAAAGTGTTGACCCCATTGTAACCCCATCTCTTTCTTCATAAATGATTACCCTAAATTAAAAGAATGGTAAACCTTAAACACAAATCCAATATTGGTGTAGTTTCTTTATCAGTATGTTTGCCTACCACTCTAATTACTTCTTGAATCAAAACATTCATGAAAGGAGACAGTACATCAAAACTAATTAGCATCTCCTCATTAGAAACCTTCTTTTCCAAAGCATTTTTCAAACTATGAATTTGAGTAATAAATGTTTGGATAAGTTTTGGTCTTATTTTTATTCCCTTTCAGGGTCTTTAGCTTATTTTATAGTCAAATAATAATATTGAGTCCCACTAGGTGAGCAAGTTTTTAAAAAAATAATTCAAAAATAAATCTTAAAAATACTTAAAGATTATTTAAAAATTTGGAAAAATATATCTACATTATATATATATATATATATATATATATATATATATAAAATTTAAAACACACACACACACATATATATATATATATATTAATATCAATCAACTAAACTAAATATATTTTAAAGGGATATTGGAAGTGAATGTGGCTTGTTTATACCAAAAATTGAGAAATCCTATAAAATCCACTCTAAGTCATATCTTTTTGGTGCATATTGAGAATCTATCTTTATTTAATAATAATACATATAGTATTAATATTGTATATAACATTAACAACATCAAGGATTTGTAAGTTAGTGTTTATTTTAAAATTATTTTTGAATGATTAAAATTGATGGGTGGAAGTGCATGGGGAACCTACCCCTGGTAAATCATTTTATTCTAGCTATAGTTTATGAAGTTTTATTATGGAGGATAATGTTATCTTTAATGTACATCCATGGAAGGAGATATATTTTATTTGACAAGTGATTTTAATCTTAGGGTTATGTTAATACCTTGTTTTAATCGAGGGTAACTGCTCAAAGTTGGGAGACAAAAAGGGGTTACTTGTGGACATAATTTTCTTGAAATTTTATAAAATTGAACTTGTATAGATAATTTGAAATAACTACACTCAAACTTTGAAGATGCTATAAGAACATGAATTGTAACACTTCAAGTCTAGTTTCCAAAACAGTAACACTTTTTATAAAAATAATTAATTATAACTAAGTCAAAAATCTTAAATTTTAATAGGAACCCTTATTTGTTTTAATAAAATAGAGTGGATAGATGACTGTGTGGCCCATCAATTTTTAAGCATCATTTAATATTGTTTAAAACACTTTAGTGAATATTTATATAAGATATTCTAGTTTGTGACCTATATTTTTTTATATTTTATCAATGAGTATTTATTATTATTCATTTATTAATTAAATAGATCCTAAAAACTAAAAAAGAATAGGTATTCGGTCATGTGCCCCCCTAACTATCTAAATAAAAATAAAAATATATTTTTTTTTGAATGAGTGGAGAATTAGGTCTAGTTTGTGACCATATAATTTTTTTTCTCTTGGATGAATGAAAAAAAATTACATTAACATGTATAGGCATGTATATTTATGGCTTGTGGTGGCCTAAAAAACTATATTTAAAAATCAATATAGTTTGTAACCTTAAAATAGTCCAAAAATTAATTAAAATAGCATATTTGAAAAGAGGAGAGCATGTTTGTCATCATGGTAATAATTTTTTTAATTTTGTTCTTTAATTACTAGCATATTTGGTGATGGAATTTGAAATTTGATGTTTTCTATAAAATCTCTCAGCTTCGCTATAGATTGATAGGTCGAAACATTTGGCTAGGGAATCCATGCCATTTCCAAACCAAAATACTTGGATTTTGAATTCAAACCTATAACATCTACATAATATGCTTTAATAAGTATGCATTAAGATAAGGTATACACCTTCAATAATGCATACGTGTTATACCATAATGTATACATATTATGATTGAATGCATATGAATTATAGTAATATGTATAGGTTATACTTAGTATATACAGAAACTTACTTTTTAATGGACATTTTTTACCCAATTCAAGAAATATGTTCACACAAACATTCTATGCATGATTTTGTAGTAATTTTAAGTTGAGAACAAGAGTTATCAAGTGATTTTTTAGACCCCACCTTTGAAAATATATCAATTATCAAATGGGTGATGGAACACATTCAAGAAAGAAAAATAAGTTGAATAAGAAAACACTAGAGAAAATACAAGAGGTGAGAGAAAAACCAAGGTATGAATGCAAACACTTCATTTAAAACAAGTTAAAAAAACTATCTTTGATGAGCCAAATGCCATAAACCATGATGAAATTTATAATAATGAATTGAATAATGATGAAAATGAAAATAATCAAATCAATAATGATGGAATTGACAATACGAAATTGAATAATGATGAAATTGGAAATAATGAAATAGATAATATTGAAAGCTCATATTCAAAGTATAATATTTTTATTATGTTGATGATGACTATATACATGATGCATTACCCCCCCTACCCCCACATCAATGACTATATTTTCATGGAAAGAAATATGATGAAATTAGCAATGAATATAAATTCATGGAAGCATATAATGAGGAAAGAAACAATGAAAAAAATGTTATCCCACCATTAATCAATGAAATTAATGATGATTTTGAAACACCTTCTCAACAAGTTCCACTAGTAATAACACCTCAAAGAATTGTATGTACAAAAGGTATGTAATTAATTGAATTTGATGAAAATATTTTGAAACTAATGCATAATAAAATTTCTAACCACCATTGAAGAATACTAGCTTTGGAAATTTGGGATATTTTCTTTCATAATTTGATGATGATAATAAAATATGTCAATTTTTTATTTTTAATATGAGACCAACCATGTACACATTAGGGATAAGAACAACTAATACAGATGATGAGAACTTAGAAATTGTTGACGACTTACATCATGTATATCATACTATAGGACCTGAATCACATAACAAAGATTGTAATGTTTCCCAATGTATAATCAAGATTTATGCAGTAAGTAATCAAATAGGGGAAAATGATTGATTTTAAAAAGCCAAATACTTGATATAAATAGAAAAAATTAATAAAAATAATTTCAAGACATAAAATAATTAATGAAACCAACACTAATGAGCTCTAGGCATTCTTTGGTCTAATTACACAAAAGGACAAGGATATAGTTGATGCTTTCAAAGAGTTATACAATTTTGGAAAGACAATACTATATTTTCATCCAATGCAAGAGATGTAGTCAAAAGAAGAGTTGGTTCCTATAACCATGAACTGTATTTGAAACATTTCTTAGATATGACTCAAACACAATTGTACTCAGAGTTTTTGGAAAAACATCCACAAATTTCTATTAATCAAAAATATTTTGAGATGACCAAACCTTTTTATGTAAAAATAAATGAAACATGCACTACTTGTGGTTGTAGGAAACATGTTGAATTTGCAATGCACTATGATATTTTATGCCATTTTCATTATACTTTGACTACTAACAATATTTTACAGGATTGTTTCTTAGAAGTTTTTCCAAAATCAATGAGGGAATTTATTCCAACCATTTTTTGTGAAAGAATGGATGGATAGTTATTTTATAACAAAGCATGTTTGGATGGAAATTGCAACATTTTTTGTGGATTACCTAAACTAAAAAATTATATCCATGAAGATGAAACAAGTGAAATTGGATAGGAATTCATTGGTTTGTGAAAATACAAATACATGAATTATCAAGTAATATATGTCAAAGAATATAAAAGGTGCTATCTTGTTACAAAATAGATACCCATTTAAAAATTTATGATCAAATTCAGGAAGAAAATTATTTATGAGTAGGCAAGGTAGACACATCGATTTAGATGGTTATATTAACATTTCAAGATATGCAAATACACATTCCCATTTAGTTTGATTATTTTAGTAGTCTACTTTATTGAAAATTACAAAATTAAACCACAAATATAAGTTTAGTTACAATATTATAACTCATCACAAGTTTCCATATTCCTGCATGCTCTTAATAGTATCGAGAAAGATAGAAAAATATTAAAGGAGTACCATTTATATATCAATGATGACTGATCACATTGTATAAACTATGTATAGTTGTTTTGAGAAGTTATATGGACAATTGATTGAGAGGAACATTCATTTTAGTGAGTATTACATTTGATTAGATAATTGCACATCATATTTCAAGAATACACAAATGTTTTATTGGTTGAGTATGATGCACATTACCACTAGTGTAGAACATATATGTATTTTCACTAAGGATTGCCATGGAAAAGGGGAAAATTATAGTGTTGTAACATGTGTAAAAATATCCATTTCAAGAGGATTTTAAATTTGATGAGGGTGTTGATTTAATTATTGCACAAAGCATGGTTGAATGGTATAATGATAATATGTGCCATGGTGCTCAACCAAATTCTACTATTAATAAAAATTTAGGGTTAATGGAGGAAGAAAATTGGGTAAAGTATGAGGATTACATGACTGTATATGTTCAAGAGAGCTCTAATCATTTCGTAGTTTAAATACAAGCTCTTAGACTATTCATATGAGACACTTGGTATGTTTTTATTCTATATGCATGGACTCTATTTGGAATGAGTGTGAGTCACAAGAGTGGGTGGATGAATATATTTATATACCTCTAATCCCAATAAACACATATCAAGTGATATGAGCATTACATTTTACATACATGGCATCTTCACATGACTTTGACCATGTATCTAATCTAGGTCGAATATTTTTCATCATGTAATATTTAATCCAATTATCTATATTGACATAGTGCCATTAAATATTATTCTTTGTGATACAGGGCTTATTTTTTTGGTTACAATATATGAGGATAATGAAGAGGGGACATATTACTACTTATGCCATTGTGTAGAGGAAAATAGAAAATTGGCTTCCATAGTCATAGATAGAAAAAACATCAAGTATCCTAATGGGTCTTTGGTAGTCACTAGAATTTGTATTCGATGATATCCAATAAAAATTTAGATATATGGTTATTTGAAGACTTTGAAACACATAGGAAGATACTTCATTATTCAAATTTGGTTCTTGTAATGAATATTCAATTGAAAAAATATCATGGGAGACCTTTAAACAAGAATTTATAAAAAAATTGTGAGTTAGACCATGAGGTTGTTCTTGTTACTATCAAGATTAGAGAATATCCTAGTGGTTATATGGATTGATATGTTTAGGTATGTTGACTTAAAAAATTTAGATATAATCACTTTTACCAAATATTTATGATTTTGTAGGTAGTACATATAAATTTCATTTTTCATTACTTACTAATAATTTTTTGTAGGTTAATGGTGTCATATATGCTTCCACCTTCATGTGGTTGGTACTATTATTAAATAATTTAATATTATCAAAAATAAGAGAAGATGAATTAAAATTACTTGTCATTTATCCTCTAAATGAGGTTGTTTTGCATGAAACAAGGCATAGAAGTAACATCATGGTTGTTTGAAGTGTTTGACATGGTCAAATTCCTTCATGAGTTGACCTATATTTGGGGATGGTGGTATCATTTATTCCATTTCGATATTAAATCACCATATATTTTATTTGTATGCTTCACTTCTTCTTCAACCAACTTGTTTTCAACTCCCATGAAGTAGTTACAATATTATAAAGTGGTTTAAAAGACCTTCAATGATTATTTAACTCCATCAAATGACTATTTGATTATTCAAGGTATAGGGGTAGCATGTTTTAAATTATTTAAATACTATTTCATATGATATCATGGCAAAATTTTCTCACCATTCAACATTTACTCATTCTTATTTGCATGTAAATGATTTTCAACTCCCAAGTTGGCACTCTCTCATTACATTCACTAGCATATTCATGATATTGCATGATTTTCAATGTAAGATCCCAAAAAATATCAATTACTCCACACTATCATGTTAAAAAAGTGTATGAATCATTTTAAGTCTTATTAAATCTCAAAAAATGATAAAACCCTCAAATTAGAGTCCTCTTTTCTTGGATAGGCAAACAAGCTCCTCTTGATTCTTGTCTAGACCAATCCACCTCATTACTCTAACCAATGTTGGTAGTGTATAGATAAATTTATTATAATAAAAATTAGGTATTCAATATTAAAATAAAAATATAATTCATATATTCAATCATTCCAACCTCTCACATTGGGTCATTATCACTTTGCTTGCAAGAATGTTCACTAGGCCACTAGCTTGCTAGGCCTATTTGGAGGTGGATGATGAGTAATATTGGAGATATAATATGAGAATAATATTTAAACATATGAAAAAAATTTAATACTCTTTTAAATCTTCTATTCCCATTATAATATATAATACATTCACAAAGTGATTACTTGTTACTCATCCTAGCTCATTTAGGCCTACAAACAAGGCCATATTTGCAAACAATCATGTAAAAATTTATTTTGATTGGATTTTAAGGATTCATAACACTTAAAAAATATTAAATACATAATTAATATCATTAAAATAAAATTTTATATAATTTGGATAAATATAACTTGACTTATAACACTTTTGGTCCTCTCTATTTATGATTTTCTTTCATTTTTGTATGTGCAAGCCTATGTTTTTTGTGTTTTGTATATATTCAGGTAAAATAAAAACATTAGAAAAATTTAAAAGTTATTAAATTTAAAACCATACGTATAATACAAATTTCAAGTTATTTGGAGCTATAAACCCTAATTTCTGGCCCTTTTGTGCAAACTAGGATCTACATGGCAACAAACACCACAATTTAGAAAATAATTTGTATCTTGAATTATGTAGTGTATCAAGAGCTCATTATTTTTTTTATAGGTGTGTGAAAACACACTCTATAACATCCAATCATTGGATGGGAATTTATAATCAATGAAAATCACCATAATCATACAATCTCAGTCCTATAGACTGTCTTTGTGGTTGCATGCATGCATTTGGGCTATGGAATTGACTTTGTAGGCCTAAATGACATGGAATGGATATTTTAATATATATTAGTCTTGTTTAAAGAATTTAATATGACCTTAAAATTTTTATGAATCACTTTGGAGTGTTCCCAAAGACTCAAGATCTCCAACCATTCACAAACATGTTGAAAACTTTTACTTTTTCACCTTGTGTATAAGCTTGTGACTGACCATTTCACCTTTGGTCATGGTGACCACTTGTTTACATGATTTTTTGGGTATATCCAATATCCTTTAAATATTCCAAGGACTTTAACATTCTTAGATCAGTCATAAGTACCCAAACTTGTCTCTTTTCAAGTGATTGTAGACCTCTTCATGTGAGCTCATATGCATGATAAACCGGTTTTAGGCTATACATGTAGGTGTTAAAAATTTGATAAGTCTTATGGATTGGTAGGAATCTCAAGATAAAAACACCATTATTTGTGTCTTGATCATATTTAATCTTTTCCAAGATTGGTATGCTCTGGTCTGAGTACTTTTTAATCCGCACCAAAATGGGTAGTGGGTTTGTCAATCAGGCATGATAAGAGGCCAAGTACGTAGTATTAGAAATTATAAACCCATATTAATGTGTTGGTAGTTCCATTTTTTAGTGAAGAAGGACCAAAAATGGATTTTTCAAACAACATCTTGAACTTTGACAACATTTATTGCCAATATTTTAATCCACTTGAACAATAGTGAAAATGTATTTCTAGATGGACTTCGACATCAAGCTCATGGAAACATGTGTAATTTAACTATCCAAACATTCTAAAATTTATAAAAAACTTGAGAGATTTGGTTGAAATATAATTCAAGGAACAAGAATAACACAATTGTGATAATGCTATCTTTGAAAAGAGATGTTTTATCAATCAAATTTGCACATCCAAACATATGCCTATCTCTGAGAAGAGATGTCTGATTACCTTTTTAGGATACATATATTTTTATACATAATTTTAAGGAAATAGGAGGATATGGAAGGTCACCAATCTCAAGGGAGATGAAGTGGTTTGACTTCCATGATTTACAACATTATAGAATTAGAGAAATTACTATTTTTTGAAACATACTATTTTTAGACTGCACTATTAAAATTGAAATTTAGTAAAATTCCATTAGGATTTTAGAGTTAAAAAACCATTGATCATAGCTCAATTCCATCTCATTTCATTCTCCTCATTCTTATCCTTCCAACGGTTCAAATGGGGAGTCAAATGAAGCTATGGTGCAAAAGTTATGGCTCTCGAAAGTTCTGCCACCAACTAGGGTAGAACCGTCACCTGAATTATCCCCTTAAATGTTTCTTGGATCAAAAAGTGACATATTTTTACCTATGGGTCTTGGAGATAAAAATGCATGTTGGAGATCGAGAAGTTCTCTTCACTGCCAAAAAGTTATATTTTAGGACTAGTTACTACAACTTATGCCATGAATTGCTCTCGAAGGTTCAACCAAAGTGATCTAGGATGAAATAATATTTTTTAGACACATATAGGAGGTATCTTATATTTCATAAAAATGACTTATAATTTATATTTTATACATGTCAAAAGTTTGACCAAAATTTACAAGATTAGGAAGAGCATTTTTTAGGCTAGAATGGGTGGTGGCTTTGTTGATTGGGTATGATGAGAGGCTTAGAGCATGTAATAAATTTTATCCTCTAATTAAAAAGTGTTGGTAGTGCCATTTTTCAATGAAGTAGCATCAAAAATTAAGTTCTTGAACAATAGCTCAAACTTTTATAACATTTGTTGTTAGTGTTTTCGCCCTCTTGAACAATAATTAGATTGTATTTTTAGGAGGACTTATATGGTAGGGTCATAGAAACATGTGTAATTTTCCTATATATATGTTTTATAAATGGTATATTTTCACCTATGGTTCCTGGAGGTAAAAGTGCTTATCGGATCTCGAGAAGCTACAACTTATGCCAAAAATTACTCTATAAGTTTAAGCCTAAATGATCTAGATTGAAATAAGTGTTATTATACATGTAAAGGAGGGGTCTTGTGGTTCATCAAAATAACATATAGTTTTTATTCTATGCATGTCTGAAGTTAGGCTAAAATTATACATTTTTCTTGTATTGAGAAGGGAGTTCTTGAGGCTAAAATGGTTGGTGAGTTTGTTGATTGAGCATGACAGGAGGCAATGAACATGGTCCTACACATTATCTACCCATCCAAACATTTTGGAAGTTCCATTTTGTATTGAATAATCACCGTAAATGAATTTCTTGAATAATATGTCAAACTTTAACAACATTTGTTGTTAATATTTCTCCCCTCCTAAATAGTAGTGAAAATGTAATTCTAGATAGACTTGGATGTCAAGGTAATGTAACAACATGTAATTTTCCTATTTTTAAATGATCCAAGTGATATTTTTCACTTAGGGGTCGTAGAGGAAAAAATGCTTGTTGGAGCTCAAGAAATTGTCTCTTCACTGCCAAAACATTGCATTTTAGGACTTGTTACTGCAACTTATGCCATGAATTTATCTCAGTGGTTCATCCAAAGTGTTTCAAGGTGAAAGAAGATTTTTCAAATACATAGAGGATAGATCTTATGGTTCATCAAAATGAATTATAGTTTCCATTCTATGCATGTCTGAAGTTAGGATACAATTTTGCATTTTTTCTTGAATTGGGAAGGGCATTCTTGAGGCCAAATTGGGTGGTGGGTTTGTTGATTGGGAATTATAAGAAGATAAAAAAATGGTACTAGACATTATCCACCCATCTAGAAATTTTTGAATTACAAGTTTGTAGTGAATAAGCATATATTTGCACTTCAGAATGATATGTTATAGTCATACACAATCCATTAGAACTACATTTGAAGGTTTGCATAATCTTGATTATACTATTATTAAAGTGAAATAATTCTATTTACCTCACTCTATAGGTGTTAGGAAGGTTATATAGTCCTTAGAATCTATGAACAAATAATGATAATCTCTCAGGTCTCATGGAATTGTATAAACCCTAAGACATACATAATGAAGAGAAATTGACCCTAGAAGGAAAAAGATTGAGAGAGAAGGTATAGAATGTGATATTCACTTATTTTAAGACCCTATTATTGTTATTATGAAGTGGGTTCTATGTTAAAATAACCTATGTATGTATTATATGACAATTTTAAGATTAAAAAATGTGTAGGGGTTAAGGTAATCAAGGTTTAGTATAAATAAAAAGGGTTATATCTATACATGTGATCCTTATGAGAGCATTGAAACTCTATGTAAGTGTATAAATGAGTGTGATATATGATTTAAAAAGGATTAATAGTCTTGGTAAGATAAAAGTAGCATGATATGAGGATAAATCTCAATCGCCTCTGAGAGACCAATATAAGTGGATCTATAAGAGAGGATAAGAAGATCTAGTAGAGGCCATAGATAGATTACTTTTAGTGGTGAATGGTTAAGCAATCAAAGAACTCAAAGTCATTTTTTTCAAACAAATTATTAAGGGTATGGGCCTAGTTTCATGAATTGGTTATAGAGATTTTGGGAGATTGCCATATGATGATAATATCATACCTTTCAAGCACTATCTTAGGATACTTTGAATCATACTCTTTTTTATTTACTTAGATTCACCATCAAAATAAAATTATACTCCATTAGACCCATCCTAATGATAGATGGTCCCTCACCCTCTCTAATTATGTCTTTGTAGCCTTTTATACTTTACTTATGGCTATTTATAAACCATTCTAATTTAACTTAGACTTCTGTCCATTTTAGGTCTACATTTTCATTATATTAGTCCTCGAAGATGAATCTATTTAAAATATTAATTAAGGTTTATTACTTATATCAATACACTTGGTTTACCTTAATTTCATCTCATTCATCAATTTTATCCTTCACTATAGATCCCTTGGTTACCACAATTTGATGTCAAGAAGGATCTTACAATTTACTCAATCTTCTAGTTGATCTGCTTAGAAGTCTACCACTTTAAATAATATGCCATGTTAAGCCTATTATTATTGACTTAATCACCTCAAAATGCCTATGAAAATTATTGAGGATTTTATAAAAGTTAAAAACACCAATTAGGTCTCCAAATGACCAAGAAAACTTGATTTAGTCCTAAAAACCTGTTACATGATTATGTGTATGCATTTTAAGACTTAAGAAATATGTGTATTATTTTAGTTTCCTCTCAATATCATATTTAATGACATATTTAATGGATATATATATATTTCATATAAAGGTTAGGAACCAACCTTTTTTCTATTGGTTTCTCAAAAGATTAACTTAATAACAACTCTACTCTTTAAGTTCTGTTTAGGCCTAGTTTTGCCTTCTTGAAGGAATTTGGGATTGATTCAATACTTATTGACTTTTTTTATACATTAAAATATTTTATATTAATCATAAAACCTTAATAAACCTTCATACGAAGTTTTGAGCCAAATAAAAAGACAAAACAATTGAATTCTTCCCTTTTGTAACCTTCTCAGTGACTACCTATAGGCAACCCTGCACATAGTTGTAAATGAATTTATATAAGTCCATTAAACTTTAAAACACTTTTATTATTTCCAAAAAACCTTTTATAAACTTTTTAATTTCTTTTTTAAATGTTTTAAAGGTTGAATATTCTGTTATGGGTCTTTTTGTCCAAGAAATTCTTATCTAGGGTTATCATTATTCATACATAGCCAAGAACTTGTTAATGGTGGTTCATAAAGATATTTTATTTTTAGTTAAAACTAACACATATAAAAAATACCTAACAACCTCTGCTTACCTTCCCAAATTGATAATCAATCTCATGCTCTTGTTTTCATGTGTTTTTGCTAATTGTATGACTATGTACACACAAATATATTTTTCAGGGGTTTTTAATACAAGAACATCAAATTGGTTATCAAATATTTATATAAATAATTAAACCTTAATTTTATCTTATAAATCAGCTAAAACAAGTATCCAAACCACAATCCTTTATATTCATGTAATAAAATGATGATCTTTACATAAAAACCTCAAAACTCTTAATGTCAGATTATCAATAACTCAAAGCTTGTAAACCATTGAAACATATAATAAAAATCAAGAGGACATAAAATATTTCACTTGATAATTTTCCTAGTTGAAGAGATTATTTAAACAAAATACCCTCATTTTATTAATCATTCTTCACACATACACATACAATCCTATAGACTACCAAGATAATATAGACCTAAAGGGCTTATTCCCTATTAATCTCCTATTATATCTTCCAAGACTTCATGATTAGACATTTATACATGTTTTTATTAGTGTAGGATTTATTTTTCCCTATTTATTAATTAGAGAAATTGTATTTCTTGTGCATGCATGGAGTTTTCCTACATTTGTGGGATAGGCTAGCTTATGTGGAGGTGTGTGTCATAGATGTGTCATAGGTGTCATAAGAATGTCATAAGTAACTCCCTTGATGGGAATTACTTCTCTATTCTTAGCACCTTGTCACCACCTTTCATGGAGGAATTATTGTCTATTCTTGGGGTGCCCTATCCACTTTTTGTGGAGGAATTACTTACATACTCTCCTATATGTATTCCTCACTTTGGCCATCTCATGTTAATTAGATTTTGGTTTTATCCATTTTGTCTTGTGAAATTTATCTTCTTTTATTATTTTCAAATCACTTTAGCATCTATGTGGTGTGCACTTGCTTCAACTCGTGTGATCACGTCTCCATTGCACTCGCATTATCTGGATTCTGGCAACAACTCCGATATGGTATCAGAGCAAGAATGGTAATTGTGTGCATGGTTATGCTTTTAGTTTATTTTGAAATCAAGAGGAGTGGAGTTCTCTTTGTTTTTTTTATTTTCTAGATTTGATCTAAAATAAAAAATATATATCATTTCTGGTTAGTTTCCTTGGAAATCTTTGGCCTTCGGGTGTCTTGGCTATTTTTACTTCAGGGGTTGGTTCATCTGTTTCTCTTCTTGGGTGCCATTGTTGTGTGGAGCAACAGAGGGAGGAGCAAAAACTCCAAACAGCAGTCCTTCCAGCCAAGCTTTTGTGCCTACCTTCACTCTGCACACCAAGCAGCAGCAAGGCGCCTTCAACAGGCCGTACGGCATCCTTTTTTTTGTCTGTTTCTATTTGCAAGTCCTTCTAAATTTTGCACCTAGCTTCTGGTATGCAAGTCTACTTCTATCCTTCTACCATGCCACAGCCATATGGCATCGCAGCTTCAACAAGCATTCTGTTCTGCCATACAAGCAAGCTGTATGGCGTCCAAGTCTGTTTTTCTACAAATGGCACATTTTTTTGATAAAACTGCTGTGTTGAATTCTGGAATCTCTTTGACCTTTTTTTCACCAGAAAATTTGAGATTCGCCCTCTTTTTTGGTGAAAACAAACTGCTATCTACTATTCTTTTGTCTTTTCTGAGTCAAAATTCTGGACTGTTTACTTTTGGACGCCCCTTACTTGGCATCCTATTTGGCACCCCTTGAACACGTGGCATTCATTATTCTATCTATGCTTCATTTGTTTTTAGTTAAAATTGACTTGATAAAAAAAAATCAGTCAATTTGGTTGAATATTCAGTTTTATAGACAGTTTGGTAATTTTGGGGGTTTTAATTTTAACTTGTATCTTCGATCTACGAAGACAAAGGGTGAGGCCTGAGTTAGCAGGAGGCCAATTCCCCCTCACACAAACCTCCTTTGGATTCCTTATTCCATGCCAAATCCAACCAGTAGTTGGAAGGCCACTTTCTCTCTCAAAATAGGCATTTTTTTAATGTTTTAGTGCTTTTTTTTTGCAAAAACACTATTTTACGAGAAAATTGAACCTTTAATATCTTGCAAACAGTAGTTCGAAGTTGGGTGCCATTTTTTGAAAAAGTGTTTTTAATTCAATTATCCACAGTGTAGGCTTGTTATTTGTTAAAAATGCACTAGTTTATAAAGTGCCAAAATTTTGGATCTCTCGAGATGCATTTTCGACTAAGTCCGACATCCTGTTTGCTTTAGTCTTGCACTGATTGCTCTTAGACGCATTCTTGGCTGAGTCTGACATCTTTTGAGTGTGCACTTGCATATTTGGGGGGGCTCAATATTTTTGGGGGGTATGATTGCTTTTCACAACTTGCAAACCTTTGCTTTCATTCTCCTTTTTGCATAATTTCACAACTTGCAATCAACACAACTTCACCTAAATTTAGCTAAAAATCATTTTTTATCAACTTAAACCCCTAACACCCTTCAAATATCATGAATGGAAGGCTAAAATTTCAATCATTATTAGAAGCAAAGGGTTGTATAGGATCACCTTGGGTACTGAAGTAGAACCCAACACTGATGCTGAAAATGTCAAGTGGTACATCTGTAGTGATGAGCCTATGAATTACTGAGCTTGTCTATGTCTCTAGAACTTCTCTTCGATCTAGAACCCTCCCAGACTCCCAGTGACATATGGGACACCTTAGAAAAATTATTTGGAAAGCTTGATGAGATGAGAGGTCATAAGCTCGAAAATGAACTCATAAGTCTAAGTCCTAGCAACTTTGACACCCTACAATTCTTCTTCACTAAGTTTAAGGCCCTTAGATTTTAATTGAAATAATTCAGGATAGAGAAGAAAGATGATCAACTCATACTTTCTATTCTCGCAAAGTTAGGTCCAAGCTATTCAATCTTTGTCTCCACTTTCCATGCCATAAAAAGTGCCCTTGGCACTACATGGAAAATGCCTTCTTTGGATTCATTCATTGCTGACTTGACTAGGGAGAAAGATAAGCTAATTCAAATGGGCACAATGAAGTCTACTCAAACCCAAGATTTGATAGCTGAAAATGGTAAGGACAAGACTTCAACAAAGGAGAAGAAGAAAAAGAATAAGGACTAGGAGAAGAAGAAAGAAACCACCAATCCTACCAAAAACAACACTGAGTCTTCATCCTCCAATGCTAAACCTAAGAAGGAGAAGGTTAAGTGTGCCTATTGTAAAAAGATAGGGCATGATGAACACAAATGCATGAAAAAACAAATAGATCACCTAACTCATCTTTTAGAGAATAACAACATAGGTGTTCTTGAGTCCATCAAGCAGAAGTCATCTACCCAAGATTCTACCAAGGTAAAAGGCAAGGGTAAGGAGAAAGAAAATGGCAAGGCCCTTATAGCTACAATAGCCTCCACATCTTTATGGGTCATCAACTCAGGTGCTTCTCACCACATGGGCTCTTCACTAGTTGAGTTTTCATCTTTAGAGCCTTGTAGCATGACTTGAATTAGTTTGGGTGATGACACATTAGTTTCCGTTGCAGAGAGAGGGTCAGTTGAAATGGAAGGAGGAACATTAAAAAATGTTATAAGTGTTCCTTCTCTTTCAACCAATCTCCTATCAGTGTACCAAATCACTCACATTGGTCAGGGTATGCGAGTTGATTTTTCACTAGATTCAGTGGCTATCAGGGAGTTGCATAGTGATACTATAATGGCAGTGGGAAGGGCAGATCACTAATCTAGGTTATACACCTTTTCACATTTTTCATCAGATTATTCTCTAATAGCATTGCTGACTCATTTAGATGGAGTTAAAAAATTGTGGCATGAGCGGTTTGGCCACCTTACCTAATGCTATCTTGAGCAACTTTGCAAAAATGACATGGTCATTGGCTTGCCTCGTGTCCAATTCTCAATAAGACTTTGCGAGGGGTGCTCCCTTGGGAAGCATCCCAAAGCAAAATTTGATAAAGGCAAAGCTTGAAGGGCTTCACAACCTTTGGAGTTAGTCCACAGTGATGTATTGGGACTCTTTCCCAAACCATCTTTCACAAGGGCCAAGTACATCCTCACTTTCATTGATGATTTCTTTAGGTACACTTGGATATATTTTCTCAAACAAAAGTCTAAAGTGTTTGAAAATTTTCTAGAATTCAAGGCTCCTGTTGAGAAATAGAGTGAGAAATCCATCAAGTTTCTTCAAACTGATAATGGAAGGGAGTATGTCAGTATCAAGTTTGAGTAGTTTTGCACCATAGAGGGGATTGATTTGCAGTGCACAGTCACCTACAGTCCTTCATAGAATGGGGTTGAAGAATGCAAGAATAGGTTCTTGAAAGAGATGGGTAACTGTATGATTCACTCCAAATCCTTAGCATCACAGTACTAGGCCGAAGCCATCAATTGTGCTTGCTACATTCAAAACAGGGTTCCTCACAAAGCTTTGAAAGGGATAACACCCTTTGAAGCTTGGCATAAAAGGAAACATGATGTTGAGCACCTTAGAGTTTTTAGATCCCCATTGATGGCCCACATTCTGAAGAAGAAACTCAAAGCTATGGAATGTCATTCCAAGCCTTGCATCCTTGTAGGATATCTGGATGGTATTAAGGGATATCGCCTTCTAGATCCAGTCACTCATGAGTTGTTCATTAAGAGAAGTGTCTATTTTCAGGAGAGTCTTAGAGACTCAACACTTGACACTTCTTCTCCCTCATCAGATCTACTTCTTCATGATGGTTTCTCATCAAATTCAGATCAGCCACAACAGGTTCTTGAGCCAGAGACATCTTCTTCTTCTTCTTCGAGTTCAGATAGTGAGGATAGTGATGCAGAGTCATCCACCTCTAGTCAGTCAGAGGATGAAGAGTTAGCACCTGACTCGCCCACTTTCGAGCCCCTTTGGGCTAGACAGACACTTGAGAGTGTTGGCACTTGGGTAGGAGATCTCGTAGATGATAGATGTACTAGGGGGATTTTTAGAGAGATCCACATGCCTTCTTTGCTACAATTTTAGATCCACAAACTTTTTGAGAGGCATCAGAGGTACCTGAGTGGGATAGTGCTATGGAGGAAGAATATTCTTCCTTAATCAAAAATCACACTTGGGACTTGACTTCAATTCCTAAGGGAAGAAAGATGGTTCGATGTAGGTGGATATATCAGACCAAGTTTGTAGAAAATGGGTCACTTGATAAGTACAAGGCACAATTGGTTGCCAAGGATTTCTCACAGGTGGCAGGCATTGACTACTCAGAGACCTTTGCACCTGTTGCAAAGATGACTTCTATCTGACTCACCTTGGCTATTTCCACAATACATGGTTGGGATGTGCATTAGATGGATGTGAAGAGTGCCTTTCTTCATGGAGACCTAGAGGAGGAGATCTACATGGAGTAGTCTCCAAGATTTGTTCAGGATTCTTCCTTAGTATGCAGACTTAGGAAATCTATCTATGGCCTCAAATAGGCCCCTCGGGCTTGGTATGCCAAGATGGATTCCTTCCTTATCACAGTAGGTTTCACTAGGTGCCATTTTGATCCTAATGTCTACTTCTTGTAGTAGGATGATTCACTCTTGATTTTGGTTCTATATGTTGATGACCTTTTGATCACTAAGAGTTCTTCATCGGCTATTGCAGCAGCGAAGGCATCTCTTCAAGATAGATTTGACATGACACACTTGGGTTTGTTGCATTACTTCTTTGGCATCGAGATCTCACAATCAAATTTAGGAATTTCTCTTACACAACCTATGTATGCTCTTGACTTATTGGCTCAGTTTCACACGACTGATTACAAGCCATCTCTGACTCCCTTTCTATCAAGAGTCAAGCTTGAGGCTGATTGTTCTTCACCATTGGTTGATGCCACTCGGTATCGACAACTTGTTGGTAGTCTCATCTACTTGACTCACACCAGGCCCAAAATATCATATACAGTGGGACTTGTTTCTAGATTCATGCAGGAACCTCATGAGCTACATTGGAAAGCAACTAAGAGGATCTTGCATTACATACAAGGTTCACATAGATACAAGATTAATTATAGATTTGGCATAAAGGTTGACTTGGTTAGATATATAGATTCAGACTGGGCTGGAGATTCATAGACTCACAAGTCCACTTTTGGTTACAGTTTCTCTCTAGGTTCTGGTCCTATTAGTTGGTCTAGCAAGAAGCAGAATGCTATTGCTATATCATCCACAAAGGTAGAGTATAAGGGAGCTGTTAATGTAGCTACTGAGGCTATTTGGCTTCAAGGGATTCTTTCTGAGTTTGGCATTTCTTTCAGGCAGCCCACCATCATTTATTGTGACAACTAGAGTACCATTTAGATTTGTAGGAATCTGGTTCAGTACCAATGGACCAAGCACATAGAGATTCACATGCATTTCATTTAGGAGCTTATTCATAGTCAGGTCATTGACTTGATATTTTGCTAGTCTTCAGAGCAGGTTACAGACATCTTCACCAAACTTTTCACTGAGAGCAATTTCATTCATCTATAAGCTCCTCTTGGGGTGCGGTCCACATCTGTAGCAGCATCATCTTCATGGGGGCCTTTCTAGCCTCTTCTTTTCTTTTATGTCTCTTTTTTAAGGGGGAGTTTTTTCTGACAAGTTTTCTCCTTTTCTCTATATTATGAGAGATTATATTTGTACATGGGTACCTCATCAGGCCTAGTTGCTGGGACCCATTTTGTATTTCCACACTACCCACCTAAGCTGCGCTTATGGAGGGGTATTAGTGTAGGTTTTTATTTTTCCCTATTTATTAATTAGGTAAATTGTATTTCTTGTGCATACATGGAGTTTTCCTAAATTCGTGGGATAGGCTAACTTATGTGGAGGTGTGCGTCATAGATGTGTCATAGGTGTCATAAGAATGTCATAAGTAACTCCCTTGATGGGAGTTACTTATCTATTCTTAGCACCTTGTCACCACCTTTCATGGAGGAGTTACTATCTATTCTTGGGGTGCCCTATCCACCTTTTGTGGAGGAGTTACTTACATACTCTCCTATATGTATTCCTCACTTTGGCCATCTCATGTTAATTAGATTTTGGTTTTCTCCATTTTGTCTTGTGCAATTTATCTTCTTGTGTTATTTTCAAATTGCTTTAGCATCTATGTGGTGTGCACTTGCTTCAAATTGTGTGATCACATCTCCATAGCACTCGCATTATCCGGATTTTGGCAACAACTCTGATAGTTTTACTTTATTTATTAAGCTCCTTGATTCAATGCTAATCTTATTATAATAATCATGTTAAACATAGTTACTTCTCCAAGATATTTTCCTCTTAGCCTTACATGCTAATAAAATATGTCTTCAACATAGGATATAGATTCTAAATAAGGTTCATAGAATGATTTACATTTACCTAGAGTGAATATACATTTTTAAGGAGATAATAGTCCCTTAGGATAATTATGTGTAATTACATGTCTTCTACAATGAATGATACCACTTAAAATCTTACAGAATATTTCAAACATTCAAATATACCCTTTTTTGGAGGGAAAACCCAAAGTATTGTAAAATTGACCTATGAAAAGACAAGTGAATCAACTAAGGATTCTTATTATCTTTACAAAGGTGCCTAGTATCCTAAAAGACTATGAAAAATTAACATATTTACATTGTTGAAAGGGTTCATATTTTGATACTCCTACATCACCATCAGAATGTAATTGGTAGGATAAATTTTAGTGGTGAATATTTATTAATTCAAGAATATTTCTATTTTTGAAATTTGGTTTTGGAAATTTTGGAGGGCCACTACATAGATCCAGGTCACATATAAATTAGGAATGTAAGATTTTTCCTGGCTTGGCTAACCAAATGTTTACAAAAAATTTATGGTTATCCATCCAATTCACCTTATATATAATAAACATGATGTCATGGGTAACCATCAAATTCTACTTTCAGTAACTACCCAATGATATCAAATAAATATCCTAATAGATTAACCAATATGCATTTGAATGCCATCTATTTTTTCTAGTTATACTGAATGACAGATCTAATCAACCATTTTTAATACACCACTAAACTATAATCTGGTCATCTAGCTACAACATTCAATTATACCATTGGATACACTATTGAACTACATTGTTTTATTGAACCATTAGGATACATCATCTAGTTTCACCTTTTAGTTGCATCATTTGGTAGTGTTTGCCCTATGTATCCAAATGGTTGTATAAGAAAACAAAAAAACCAAAATATTTGTCTCTCCTCCCAGTGGATTTGCCACCATGCATATCAAATTCTCCATGCCTATAAAACTATTATCCATAGATTTACCAAAAAAATCCAAGGGGTTTTTTTATAAGGTCTCTTAAAATTTACCTTAATAATTGGGATAATTTTAAAATCATTTTTATGAAAAATATGGGTATAAGATAAACTAAATTATGTAAATGAGAAGGTTCTCAAGTCAGGTATGGAGAGAAAATCATACCTAAAAAATAATGAATTAATGTCTAAGCTTTAATGAATCCATTCTAAATAAGATATATTTTAGAAATATAATTAAATGGTGAATTGGTTAAATGAAGGAGATAATAATGATTGTTTTTTTCCAAAATCTATTCAAAAAAAATTAAAACTCAAAAATAATATAAAATTCATAATGAAAAATATCATTAATGGGATTTTGCATATAATCTGATCATTATCATCAAAAGTTGCACCATTCAGGAAAGTGTTCAATCCTCCTAACTTAAGTGATAGCATGGAGACACCTCTAGGTTGTGGGTGGCCTAATCGATGAGGTGAATCTCTAAATAGGGTTAGCTCCCTTGATGTTATCACCCTTAGAAATATTGCTAGACCTACTACTTGCCTACAAGGGAAAAGGGATAGGAAGGACTAAAAACAAAGAAAAGAGAGGTGATCCACAAAATTTCACACCCTCCACTTTTATATACTACACTAAAAATATGAATAATAACTAAAATATATCACACTAACTCAATAAGGACCTTCAATCATGAGTGCTCCAACATGGAGGTCACAGATAATGTATTGAATTATAGTGTTAATCAAGAGGTCTAAAAAAGACACTAACAAATGAAATCCACTTCTAAACTATGAAAAGATATGTAGATTCACCATGTGACTTGGAATAAGACAATTCATTTTCAAAGAGGTAGGAGAGGATGAATGAGAGAGATCGAAGGCACTACTACTAGCATTCATCAACAATCAATCATTTGAGAAGGTAAAAAATAACTTTATTCAATATTCAAAGGCATAGTACAAGTGTTAAACTAAACAAGTCTTCACCATATGCAGAAAAAGGATCCATAACAAGCCTTTCAAGGAAATATATATATATATATATAGGGAAAATAGAGAGAGAGAGAGAGAGAGAGAGAGAGAGAGAGAGAGAGAGAGAGAGAGAGAGAGAGAGAGAGAGAGAGAGAGAGAGAGAGAGAGAGAGAGAGAGAGAGAGAGAGAGAGAGAGAGGCATAAGATATGCATAGTGGAGTGTCATCCACCTCAATTCATTTACAAGGCCAAATGGAAGATTCCAACTACTATATTTTCATCATCCTTAACATGTGTTACTCAACTTGATGATGAACTTCACCAAGTGGTGTAAGAGTTCTTGCTTAAAGAGTCACAATGCACTTCTTCAATGAGAAATTATAACCTATAAACTTGACACATGACATCTTGGCCTAATTAACAACCTCCACACCACTCTGGGATCTTCAAAACTTCTTCTTAATTGGTGAAAATGAAATCTTAAACTCAAGCTCCTTCATATTAATAAGAACTTGTATTTTCATGATGTGAGCTTGGTTGATTCAGAAGAGGCTATAAAAACTAGCCCATCTCTTCATTAATGGTCTATTCCTTGTATAGGACTACAATCACAAATTTATCACCTCCTAAGCATCCTTTATGGGATCTTTAGAATTGATATGTAGGTGCATATGGTTTATTAGGAACTCTTAATGACCTTAGTTGCCTACCAATAGATGCCTTGGGATATATTAAGGACATAAAAATAATATACATCACTTGAGTTCTCTTGGAGGGATTTTAGGGAGACCACTAGACCTCTTATCATGATCAACAAGTCTTCACTAGTGGTTTGACAAATTATACAGAGTCAAAACCCCTATAAATAAGCCTATAAAAGCATTTGTAGGCCATTTTCCATACCTTTTTAGTCGACACATGTGATTTAGTGAATCCAAAAAATTACCAAGAGTGTGTATATGTCATTCAAGGATTGTATATACCATTTCAATCCATTTGAAGCACTTAAGAAGCTAATCTCCTTCATCAAGTCTTTAGAAGGGTTTTAGTAGGGTTTAAGGTGATTTTCATTCTTAACAATGGTTCATATAGATAAGTGTTCTAATTCCATGGCTAATGCCACAAGTTTTGAGAACACAGAGGTACCTAATTTTACACAATATATTTTTATCCCATGCATTCCCTTGTAGACGTTCTATGCAAAATTTTAGGCCTTCTCGAGCTCCTCTTAAGGTAAAACATTATTTTTTACTACCACTCTTCCTTAATGATTGCTCATAGTGTATAAAACCTTTGAGGAATAACCAATGTTGAATTATTGGAGTGTTGTAACCTCCCTAACACCTCCAGTATCCAATCCTTCTCATTCATATCCTCCATGAAGTTATAAGCTCAAAATAGTAGCCTCTCGGGCATGATAGGTGTATGTGAGTGCATTTAGAGGTGTATCTTGACTATTTTGATCAAAACCTCTTAAAATATTCATTTATTACTTGGGAAGGCTTGTTAAGACTTGTAAAACCTCTCATGATAGAGTGCTAATGGTTATTATAAGTGTTTGACTCTTCAAATTCATTATAACTTCTAATAGCCCATTGTTAGGGTTTGGAGATAGTCTTTTGTGACCAACCATAATGACCTTGATTTAGCACTTTCCTATTATTATAGTGAGTCTAAAGATTTTATACATCTCTACAAAAAATTTCACCATATCTAGATTATTTTTAATCATCAAATACCCTCAAGACATACTAACCTCTTCATGTTCTTCACATAGGCCTGTAGGTATTCCTTATTAGCCTAAAACTTGTTGGAGCCCAAGAATTGGCCTTCTACTCATTATTTATCCTTATTTTACCTTGAATAAATATTATCATCTCATTTTAATGTATTTCACATTTTATTTTATCCTTATACCTCATATCCATTCAAGGTCATTCTCTTTGATTTGGGAATGTGGACCTACAGGTCTATAAACATCTAGGTCTATGTTCCTCTCATCTAGACCACTTATAACATGTCTCTTGGACCTTTTGAAAATGGAAATGGACCTAATAATTATATATAAACTTATTTATGCCTTTAATAGGCCTAAAATTTCGTGTTCTTCTTTAATCATCACCATACATGTGCCATTTTCTCTAACTCTACCTTCAACAAGCTTGTAGCTTCTTTTAGGCTTCGTGTTCCACTAGACCTTGAGAGTGCCCTTCCTATATAGTTACTTATTTAATTAAAAAAATCAATGAATTTAAGGATCAAATTGATTTCAATGTGCATATTTACATCAATATGAAGATGAGAAACCAATTCCATATTGATTTCTCCAAGATGGAAAACAAGATGACCATTGTTTAACACACACTCCAATCAAAGAAGATTATTGAATTATGTTCTACCTTCAAATAAAGGGTATTTAATATTATCAAAAAAAATTCCATATAATGTATACCCTTTTTAGTCCTCCTAGTGACAAATCAACTGCAAAGCTTGGCCTTTACTAGCTTATATTCTATGTATAGGCATGCAACCATAAAATATCTTATGTGAGGATAGGCCAATTAAATTTTGAGACACCAGATATGTATTTAAATTCTTTGATAAACATTTAGAGTGTTGAAATATTATGGGAATGACTTGATGTTCACCTATATGATCTAAGTGTTTCTCTTCTATAGAAACACAAACCTTACACTTGCTTGCATGATTGGTACCCATTACATCTTATTTCTTCACCATTGGCTTGATAACCCTGACCACAAGGTTCATATAATTTATATAATAGTGATGAGAACATAATAACATGACTTGACAAGTCCATATACACTTATATTACATTTGTTTAGGTATAAATGTTGATTTACAGGTCTGTAGACCTATAGTTTAACATTATATATCTTCACCTTGTTTTGAAGATATTATTTGAGGTTTTACATGTTTCCATCAATTGGAGAAGTAACCAAAATAGATCCAAGGGTTATTTGGATTATTTTAAGTCTCTTTTTGAAGCATGGATTTGAGTCTGTGGAGCTAGTATGAGCCTTGGAGAGGCTTGGACATCGCTTTTTAATGGAAATCCTCTACAAAAGACCTCCCAAAACATGATTTTTCCAATATTATACCTATTATTCCTTTTATAACTACTAGAGATGGTGAATCAAGTGACCCTTCACCTTCCCCTAAACTGTATAGACATGGAAGAGTGACAAAATATTTCATACCCTTTTTTGCCTACAAATCTCTCAATAACTCCTCATTTTTTTGTTGGAAAATGATAAATGGGCAGTTACAAAGGGAAATCCAACATTGGAAATCAATTATATAAGACCTTTGAAGGATGCGTAAAAATAATTATAAGTATGATGTCATAACATATGTGTTAGATGACTTAAAACATCCCTTATCTAAGGATAAAATATTTATATTTGCTCTTTACTAGTAAGTATCATTTCAACATTGAATGCACAATAGGACTAAAGTAATAAAATACCCTAATCTTGTCCAAAATAACTTAAACTCCCCAAACTTATTTAAAAATAATGTGATCAACTTAATTTTTTTGATTCTTTGACCAATTTGATCAGATTTGACCATGGTTGTCTCGGAAGGATCACCACTTTGTTCCCTTGAGCATAGTTCAAAAATTACTTGATTTCACACTTAACCTTAACTTTTTTAAAATTACTTTAAATAATGTTAAACACATAAATAAGACCACAATAAATTATCAATACATGACAAGACAAAGTGACTTGACTCAACTACCAACTAGACCATCTTAAATGACCTTGTAAGCTACCAAGAAAGACACTCTACCTATTGACCTAGACCATAAATGGATAACACAAGACATTCATAATGGATCTCAGAAAAATTTAAATTCAAATACATCAAAGTTTTAAATTATCCTTATTCATGGTATAATTTTTTTGGATAACATATTTGGTGACTTTCTAGGATTACATACCTACTATGCACCCTAGACCAGTTGCCTAGTCCATCCATTGGGCTATGGAGTCATCTTAGCTCAACACATAACATGAATTGACTTTGACACATGATTGTAAGCCTATTGAAACAACTAACTACGTTAAATAACATAATAATACAAAAATCAAACACACCAAAATAAAACACAAATAATAAAATGTTAAGACAAAACACTATGATACAAATCACTTAGGGGAATGACAAGACAAGAAACTACTATGTATAACTTAACCTTTCAAAATCAATCCTCTGGGATCAAAGTGAAGACTCCTTGAGTTTCCTTCATGTGATGATCAAGGATGATGTGTAAGCTACTGATCATGTTTTTTTCTTTCTTTACCAGCTCTTTTAGTGACCACCACCTTCTTTGGCATGACATCAAATGGATCTATAATAGAAAACATGTCTCCAACAAAGACAAATTCATCTTGATCTTCAACTCTTACCTCTTAATATTTTCCATCTTTGGCAATGTGAGATACCTCCAAAGAGACCATGGTTTGATTTATAAAGGTAGTAATAGACTCAACTTCTATTGGTTATTTTAACTCCATCTCTTGCTCACGTTTAAAAGTGTCATCTTCATCATAGGTTACCACATCATGATTTGGAGCATCTTGGTGATGACTAATAGGACTTTTTGGCTTGCTAGGATATTTTTAGTTCTCATTAATAACATCCTCTTGTTATTCTTAAGATGATAACCTACCAAGCTCTTAAAATTCCTTGAACATGTCCAAGTAGGAATTCCACGTGTCCTCAAAACCTCCTTAAACTTGTTCATGACACTTAAAAAGATCAACTACTATGATGTTCTTTTCAATAAATTTCTCATGCATGTCTTCATCATGTTTATTATGCAAGACAACAATCTTATTGTTCTCGTCATGGGCTATAGCTTCACTATCCAAACTAGAGCAAATTTTTTATATCTCTTCCCAAAAGGCATATTCTTGTCGGTCACTTAAAAATATGCCAAGTTCAATTTCAATATTTCCATTCTATTAAGGTAAAACATGTTGGTCAAATGATTAAGATTTTTTAATAGACTCATGACATGGATTCAAGTTGTCTTAATCAAATTCTATGTTTTTCCCTTGAGGTTCAACAAGACTAATAACCAAGATATATTCAAGGATACTTACCTCATGTTTAACTTCAACTTGTTCAACTACTACATATTCACCTTTCTCGTCATCAAGACTCAATCCATGAGAATTATATTGGTCTTATTCTTCCTCCATGAAGAATAGGATTTCATCTGCCCATTCAAGGTTTAATTCATCATGTCTATCTTATGTCAAACTTAATTTGTCCTCTATTAGGAAGCTACCGACTTCTATAACTTCATGTTGGAGTTCACCTTCACTTCTATAGGGATCATATGCTTGCTAAACAATCCATTTCTTCCATGTAACTATGGTATATTTTCTACCATGTCTGATCAAGATCTTCTTCTTCACTCTTTTCAATGGGATTACTTTGACAAGAGGTTGTTATCATGTTATCTTATACTCCTAAATCAAGACCATTTTTCTCACCATCCTTGAAGACTGATTTTTTTCCTTCTTGACAAAGAGGACTAACAAAAAATATTTCCTCATCATATCCACTATAAAGACTCTCCTCATAACCTTCTTGAGATTCACTTGTAGTTAATTGATTTTCATTTTCAAGGATTGCCACCTCATCACCTAGTTTTGACAAGATATATTTCACATCTAAATGTCCACCTTTTACCCTCAATGCAATTGTTTCTTCTTCACAAAAGGAGGGCATGGGAGGGTAAGATACTTCATTAACTTGCTTGAATATTTATAGAGTATCATTCCAACTTACTATTTTTGGGGGGTTAGATTCATTTAAGGATTCTTAGAGAGATGGAGAAGGGAATTAAATTGAGGATGCTACATTTTAATCTTTCAACTCATCAATAACTCTATCATAATTTTAGGTGTCTTTAACTTAATGAATATCTAGAACATGAAAGGTAGGTGAAGAGCTTAACGAACTTGAGAGATCTCTAGACTTGACCTCAATAAACTTCTCCTTTTATTTACTTTGGATAGGCATAGGATAAGGTTATTTCTCAAAAGTAGGCATGACATAATCATGGGTCTTAGTCCAAGAAGGTCTCTGATATGGAATGGGCTTAGGCTCTTAAGGAATAGTGGGTGTGGGTGTCATAGACCTCTATTGATGATATATTACAACTTGGGTTGGGTTTGGAGTAGAAGATGGTAGACTTGGAGTAGGATAAAGCATACAAGACTGAATGCATTGCATTTTATACCTCTCTTAAAGTAGTAATATATTATCAATACATTAAATCAACCCTCTTTTTTAGCACTTCATCAATTTGTAGATGTTGGTTTTATCTCTCAATATATACCCACCCAATTTTATGTGAATGCACAAAATTATTCAGCAGTTGATTGCTTTCATTTTGAATATAAGGATTATAGACAATCAAACCAAGTTATTTATATTTATAAATATCCCTAATTTGCATTTATAAACTTGCAAGGGTTTGTTTGATGTCCAAGAGGGGTGGAATATAAGTAAAATGAATTTGACAAGGTTGACTAGAGGGACGAGTAGGCTTCTAAATAGGATGAGTTGGATTAGGATAAGGCATTTAAGGATTTTGATCACCTTGATAAGATTTTCATGTTTCTACTTTAGAGCTTTTTGGGGTGAAGCCATGAATGTCATCAACCTAATATGGAGAATATGAAAGCACAGAGTATGCATATTGACAAAAAGAATTATTATAATACATACCAATTTATGAATTTTAGACACTAGAGCTTTTTATACCATATGAGATTAACTTGGAGTCACCATTAATGTTTGTGTTCATGCCCCCAAATGTTGATAAATTGAAGAGAAGCACCAAAAACTCTTCAATGGGATGAAATCCTTTTCCCACGAAGCATGCCAAAACTATTATCATCAAAATTTGCACCCTTGAGTAAGGTATTCAAGCCTCCTCACTTAAGTGATAGGATGGAGACATATCTATGCTATGGGTGGCCTAATTAGTGAGATGAATATCTAGATATGGATATATCCCTTGACTCTATCACCCTTAAAACTGTTACTAGACCTACTACTTGTTTATTAGGAAAAATGAATAGATATGACTAAAAAAAGAAAACATAGGTGATGTAATAAATTTGATTCCCTTTGCTTGCCTATAATACACTAAAAATATGAATAATAAATAAAATATATCACACTAACTCAATAAGGACCTTCAAGCATGAGTTTTTTAACATGGAGGTCATAGATAATGTATTGAATAATATGGCTAATCAAGAGGTCTAAAAAAGACACTAATGACTAAAATTCACTTCTAAACTATGAAAAGTTATCCAAACTCACCATGTGACTTGAAATAAGACAATCCATTTGAAAAGAGGTAGGAGAGGACAAATGGGAGAGAGTGAAGGAACTACTATTAACATTCATCAACTATCACACAAGTACATTGATTGAAAGTATTTGAGAAGGTAATAAATGACTTTATTCAACATTATAAGGTATAGTAAAAGTGTTTAATTGAGCAGGGCTTCACCATATTTAGAAAAAATATCCATAACATACCATTAAAGGTAGAATATATTGTAAAAATGATATAGAGAGAGAGAAGGCATAAGAGATGCATAGACAAGTGTCATCAACCTCAATTTAGTTACAAGGCCAAATGAAAGAGGTAAACAATAGTCTTATCATCCTATTTAACATGTGTTACTCAACATGATGATGAAATTTATAAAGTGGAATAGGATTTCTTATTTGAAGACTTATAATACACTTCTTAAAGGAGTGGTTACAACCTGAAAACTTGACATGTGGCATGTTGGCCTCATTAACAATCTCCACGCCACTCTAGGCTCCTCAATATTTCTTCTCAATTAGTGAAGATGAAATCTAAAACTCAAGCTCCTGCATATTGATAAGAACCTATACTTTCATGGTGTGAGCTTGGTTGATTCAAAAGAGGCTATGAAAAATAGCCCATCTCTTCATTAAAGGTCTAGTCCTTACATAGGACTATAATCAAAAATTTATCACCTCCTAATAATCCTACATGGGATCATTACACTTCTATTCTAGACTAGAATCATCTTCGAAACCAATATGTGGGTGCATTAGATCTATTAAGAGCTCGTAATGACCTTAGTTGCCTACCACTAGATGCATAGGGATATATTAAAGGCATTGAAATCCTATATATCACATGAGTGCTCTTAGAAGGCTCATATGGATAGCACTATACCTCTTTTCATTTTCAAAAAGTCTTAACTAGTGGTTTACCAACCTACACATAGTCAAAAACCCTACAAATAAGCCTACAAAACCCCTTTTAGGCCATTTTATGTAATTTCTCAGTGTACATGTGTGATATAGTGAATATACCATAATCCCCAGGGTATGTAGAGATAATTCAATGAGTTTTTAGATCATTTCAATCCATTTTAATTACTTAGGAATCCAATCTCATCCATCAATTCTTTATAAGTGTTTTAGAAGGGTTTAAGGTGTTTCTCATTCTTAACAATTGTTAATATAGATAAGGTCATGAATTACCTAACTAATGCCATAATGTTTAAGTGCATATATGTCCTTTATTTTCCCTAATATATTTTGATCCCATGCATTCCCTCTTGGACATTATATGTAAAATTTTAGGCCTTCTCAATTTCTTCTCAAGGGAAAAATATATTCTTTACTACCCCTCTTCCTTAATGATTATTCAAGTGTATAGAACCTTTGAGGAAAAACCAATGCTAAAATATTAGAGTGTGGGAACCTACCTAACAACTAAAATATAAAATACTTCCCACGCATATCCTCCATGAATTTCTAAGATCAAAATAGTAGCCTCTCAAGTATGATAGGTCTGTATGAGTACATTTAGAGGTCTATCATGTCTATTTTGATCCAAAAACTATTTAGCTATTCATTTATGACTTAGGAAGGCTCTTTGAGACATGTAAAAACTCTCATTATATAATTCCAATGGTTATTCTATTTTTTTTACTCCTCAAACTCACTAGAACCTATACCAACCCATTGTTAGGGTTTGGAGATAGTCTTTTCTAAACAACCCTAATGACCTTGATTTAGCACTTTCATCTCATTGTAGTGAGTATAAACATTGCATACATATCTTCTAAATTTTTAGCCATCTCACAAGGATTTGGATTCATCAAATAACCTCAATACATACTAACCTATTCATATTCTTCACATAGGCCTATAGGTATTCCTTGTTGGCCTAAAACTTATTATGGCTTGAGAATGGGTATTATACTCATTTTTTATAATTATTTTACCATTCACACATATTCTCAACTATTGTTCATGGCTTTCACATTTTATTTTCTCCTTATAACTCATATCCATGCAAGGTTCTTCTCTTAAATTTGGGAATGTGGACCTAGAGGTCTATAGACCTGTAGGTCTACACTCCTCTCATCTAGACCACTCTTGGGCCTTTTGACAAGGTAAATGGATTTTATCATGATATATAACATTATTAATACCTTTAATATGCCTAAATTACAATGTCATTCCTTCATCATCACCACACATATATCATTTTCCCTATCTCTATCTTCTAATATGTATGTAGCTTCTTTTAGGCTTCATGTTCCATTAGACATTAAGAGTGCCCTTCTTGTATATTTAATTATTTAATAAAAAATAAATGAATGTATAGATATAATTAGATTCAATATGCATGTTTAAACCAAAATGAAGATGAGAAACCAATGCCATATTGATTTATCCAATATGGAAAATAAGATGGTCATTGTTCACCTAGGTCTTCAATAAGTATAAGACACACTCCAATCAAATAAGTTTGATGATTTATGTTATACCTTCAAATCAAGGGTATTTAATGTTCTAAAAACTTATTCCATATCCTTTATACCATGTTTGATTCTCCTAGTGCCAAATCCACTGCAAGGCCTACTTTTTACTAGCTTATATTCTATGTATAAGCCTGCAACCATGAAATACCTAATGTGAAGGTTGACCAATTAAATTTTTAGACCCCAAAAGTGTATTGGAATTTTTTTATAACACTATATAGTTTTGAAATTTTTGGGAATTCCTTGAAGTTAACCAAGATGTTCTAAGCATTTTTCTTTTATAAGAACACAAACCTTATACTTGCTTGCATGATTGGTACCCTTTACATCCCATTTATTCACCATTGGATTTATAAACATGACCTCAAGGTTTATATAAGTTTTTAATTGAGATTATAACATAATAACATGATGTGACAAGTCCATATATACTTACATTACATTTATTTAGGTACAAAATTTGACCTACAAATTTGAAATCCTATAGGTTAACATTATTTGTATTCACCTTATTTTGAAGAGATTATTTGAGCTTTTCTATATGTCCATTAGGTGGAAAATTATCTTAAAAATATCCAAGGTTTGTGTGGATTATTTTAAGTCTCTTCTTGAAGTATGGGTTTGAGTCTGTGGGGCCTAATATGAGCCTTAGAGAGGCTTGAACATTGCTTTTCAATTGAAACCCTATGTGAAAGACCTATAGAAACACGTTTTTTTACAAAATTATACCTATTATACCTTTTATAATTAATAGATATGGTGAAATAGGTAACTATTCATCTTCTCCTAATTTGTATGAATGTGGAAGAGAGTACCAAAATATTCAACACCCTTATTTGCCTACAACTCTCCCAATAACTCTTCATTTGTACATTGGAAAATGATAAATGGGCAATTAAAAAGGTAATTACAATGTTGGAAATCATTTATATAGTACCTTTGGAGGATGTGTATATACAATTACAAGTAATATGTCATGATATAGGTGTTAGATGACTTAAAACATCCATTATCTAAGTACAAAATATTTATATTTGCTCTTTACTAGTAGGTATCATTTCAACACTAAAATTTACAATAAGACTAAAGTAACGAAATACCTCAATATTGTCAAAAATACCTTAAATTATCCAAATTTATTTAAAAACAATGTGATCAACTTAATAATTTTGCTTCTTTAACCAATTTCATTAGCTTTGACCATGGTTGTCTTGGATCATTGCCTTGTCTCCTTGAAAATAGTTCCACATTTACTTTATTTTACACTTAACCTTAACTTTGTCAAACTTATTGTAAACAATGCTAAACACATAAAGAAGAACATAATAAATGACCAATATATGACAAGATAAACTAACTTGACTCAGCTAATAACTAGATCATCCTAAATTGGAAATCATTTATATAGTACCCTTGGAGGATGTGTATATACAATTACAAGTAATATGTCATGATATAGGTGTTAGATGACTTAAAACATCCATTATCTAAGTACAAAATATTTATATTTGCTCTTTACTAGTAGGTATCATTTCAACACTAAAATTTACAATAAGACTAAAGTAACGAAATACCTCAATATTGTCAAAAATACCTTAAATTATCCAAATTTATTTAAAAACAATGTGATCAACTTAATAATTTTGCTTCTTTAACCAATTTCATTAGCTTTGACCATGGTTGTCTTGGATCATTGCCTTGTCTCCTTGAAAATAGTTCCACATTTACTTTATTTTACACTTAACCTTAACTTTGTCAAACTTATTGTAAACAATGCTAAACACATAAAGAAGAACATAATAAATGACCAATATATGACAAGATAAACTGACTTGACTCAGCTAATAACTAGATCATCCTAAATGACACTATAAGCTGTCAAGAAAGACACACTACCTATCATCATAGAATATTAATGGATAATACAAGACCTTCATAATGAATATGAACAAATTTAAGGTCAAATTCATCAAACTTATGAATGATACTCATTCATGGTAGCCAAATTTTGGCTAACAATGTCAAAATATATTATTACCACTATCACATGACTTTTAATCATCTAAAATCATTAGATCACTTAAAATTATTAAATGTGGATTAATGGTTAAACATTACACTTAATTGTTGATAATGGAAGTAAAAAAAAACCTCATTTCTCATTAATTATCTTTACAATATAATATTAAAATCCAAAATGTCTTACAAAATGAAAATGTAATAGAATTTCACATGAATGTCATATAGGCAAATGTAAAATGTCAATAATACATAGCTTGCCATACATGCATATAAAAATTTGTATATTACCATATAAGCATATAAAAAAGTACATCATGTAAGACATGAGCTAATCAGAAAATATCCTCCCTATCTTTGACTTCCTTAAAAAAGACCCTCCCTTGGATTGCCTGATGCTAGATGGAGAACCCTTGAATACCTTAGATTGCACTAAGGTCCGTCTGTAGATCCTAAGATCATAGCTCACTTGTAGCTAAGAACCTATTCAAATAAAAGTATTATTATAAAATTAACATAAAATACATGAAACCAAGTTAATAAATTATTTTTAAAATAGAATAAAAAATATTTAAACATGCACTTACTACAATCTCATGGTCCCATTGAATTTGATTTTGACTCTCGATTAGGTCAGTGGCAAGTTGAGATGCATGAACATGTGTCTAAAATGAGGAATAAACATGAGAAGTTTCCATAATAATCATTTTAATGTTACTATTATATGTCATGGGAAAACCCTTCATACACAATACATTCACATAAGTTATATTTTTTAGGCATGTAATAAAATTAGTAAAAAAATCTATTTTACAATTCAAAATTACAAGTTTATATGTACCTCTGTGAGCACCTATGTGAATTAAATTGATGTAGAAATGCCCTTGTCCATCTCTACTCATAGTGATTGAGGAGTGTCTACTCGAGACATCAACTGAACAAACAAGATCTCACTTAGTTTTCTATAAAGTATCAAAGATATATGAATTTTTTTCTCTTTTATTAAACCAAAAGTATAATATTAACCCAAAATTTTAGCTCTATATAAGTAAAATGAGATGTGCTAACATGATAAAATGTAGTATTGGATGGGACAGTAGCTATTTCAACTCGTAGTGATGGAGGAGTGTTTACTCATTACATAAACTAAACAAACAAAGTTTCACTTAGTTTTTTATAAAGTATTAAAGGTATATGGAAATTTCTTCTCCTTTATTAAACTGAAAGTGTAACATTAACTCAAAATTTTACCCTTGTATAAGTCATTGTGATAACACAAGGAGATACAATAATGGATGGTCTAATAACTAGCTCCATATATGTAAACAATGGCTGCATAGGATCAAATCCTACAAATATGGACTGTGATGATGAAGGCAATGTCTCCTCCTAGAACATAAAATATTAAATATATATTATTAATTTTATATTTAAATTAATTTTTAAAATTTAAGTTTACAAATATATCTTAAATTTGACATGAAATTTATATAAAATATAAATGCATCCATGTAGTGGTTGATGATTGCATACCAAATGTGCATGCCAAAAACTCTTCAATCAAGACTATATCATCCAAACCCTCTTAACCACCAGCACCGTCATCATCAAAAGGTCTAGTACATATATCTCTAAAATATTTTTAAGGATGACATTATGTACACACATTAGGTGGCATATCTCTAAAATAAATCATTGAAAGCCTATTCGTATGTTGAGCTACTATATCAGTAAGTGTACTAGGTACACGTAAAGTGTCAATCTCCACAACCTCCTTCATCATAAAGGGGAGCTCAAGATGAAGTGTATTTTTGGTAAGTATCCTTATAGGTTGATTATTTATATGATGTGCACTTAGTATATCCTATGTATAGCCTTCCCCTCGACATTGAAACTCACCATAATCAAAATAACATGGAATCTCATTAAGGATAAACTCACAGGAAGAGCTTTCTCAAAAAATAAAATATGACCTCATGGTTTTTACATGGTGGATAATAAAACACCATCCACAATCCATCCCATAAATTGTCTTTTATCAAATTATGTTCGCACTTATGGATTTGGAAACATTTAATAGTTATTGGAAATGGTGCATTAGTGGATGGGTTAATGAATAATGAAAAAATGGCCACTTTTGATATTTATTTATTTTTGAACTCATGTGTTGATTATTTTTCAAGATAATAAGCCCTAAAACTATCTTTATATGATACACATCTATTAATTTGACTCATTATTGATTCAACTTGACCAAACAATAACTCTATGTTATTAGCTAGATAGGTGTGGTGGGTATTGGCAGATGTGGGATCCCTAATTCTCCTAAATACTTGTTCAATTTCAATTTTTTTTCCACAATGTGTGCAATTAGATAATACTATATGTTTGGGGGCATCTTTTGGAATTTTGGGAGGGTTAGGTGGAGAAATATGAGGGTTAAAAGGGTTAGGTGTAGGGTTAGCCATATGATTAAGAGGGTTAGGTGGAGGGTTAGCTAGAGGATTAAGATAGTTAAGTGGAGGGTTAGCCATAGGATTAGGAGGGTCAGGTGGAGGGCTATACACATTAATATTAGGGTTAGGTACATGGTTAGGAGGATGGTTATGGTGTCTTGTAGTGGATTAGTCTGATTAAAACCAATAATTTACAAATTAAACAATGTATAAAATAAAAAATTAAGAAAATACAAGGTTAATAGGTGTGTTTTTTTATCACTTACCTCCTCTATGTGGTGACATTGTAAATTTTGGGCATCTTGAGATTTTTAATAAACTTATACCAAATTTTGAGGTCTTTGGATGAGAAAAGCAATCGTGGAATAGCACTTGGGAGTTGTAAAAATGGTGAAAAGAAGCATTAAGCTATGGGAATATTTAAAAATTAAATAAGTAATGTGTATGTGTTATAATAATGCATATGTGTTACCATAATGTGTACACATTACCATAACGCATACATGCTAACATAGCACATATGCATTATGGCTTGGTAATTACTGATCCATACTATTAATAATGCATATGCTTTATTCATATAACATGTACGCATTATGTGAATAACATGTACATCTTAAAGGGTATGTCCATAAAATTATCCCCCAAGTATGTGCACATATGTGTTATGTGAATAACATGTACATGTTAAAGGGTATGTCCATAGAATTCTCCCCAACTATGTGCACATAACCTAGATTTAGTTTACAATATCTCAATGTGGGCTAAACCAATATATTTGGGTTTACTATTAGTGATGCTTATCCTCTACTAGATGTTATGGTGATTAATTCACCATTATTAAATAAATGATTAATATTGAATTACTCATAATTTTTTTAATACATTTATTTACCATAGATAGATTGGTAAGTTATTTAGGTTAGTAAATATTTAAAATATTTTAATCTTAGTATTTTTAACTCCCACTTAATATTTGGGAGATTTTCCATTTTTATTTGGTTTTATCTTTCCTATTTTTTAGGATATATTAAGAGATAATATTCATGTATAAATATGTATCTTATCTTGGTATTTCTTAGTTATAATAAATAAATTATTGTTATTATGCCATAACTGATATCAAAGCTTCATAGATCTCTTAACTTTTACCAGAGGAGAAGCCCAAGCTATCCCAAAGTTGATAGAGATTTGTTGTGTGAGGAGAAGCCCATGCACTCCCACACTAAATATAGAATCCACCATAAGCTAGAAATAAAAATAATTAATATAATTTTAAAAAAGAAACTGAGTTGACACCATGAGGCTTGCCAGCACATAGAGTATTGTAGATTGGCTTTGGCAGATTGGTGACATATAACAAGAAAGGCCTTAATTTTTTTTTTGACATCTATTACAATATTAATTAATTTATATTAATATTTTATATCTGATATATTAATATCATTTATTGGATATTTATTTTTATTAGAGGGCATTGAAAGGAAAAGCAACAATTTGATCTGTTTGGCATCATCCTCAAAAGCATTGGAGACTAGGCATTGTAGAAGCCATGTTGAGCTAGGTGTTTCACATGGATGCAAAAGACAAAAAGATTTCATTAAATAAAATAGAATTCTTAGAAAATACATTTAATAAAAACAAAACAAAGTAAAGCAAATCATTGGAAAAAGCATTGTATTGGAGTGGTGTTTCAAATGCTAAATTGCAACATAAAAGCTTGATAAGAGGTTAGTTTTTTTTACCCTATAAATTTAATTGTATAGTTTCTAAGTCCTTTCTTAGGAACCCAACAACTTTTAAATCCATAAAACACTTTATAAATTCCAAAAACCACCTTTTATTTACCCAGAACCACCTGTTATTTTCTCAAAATTGCCTTCCAAATATTTTCTTTATTGCAAATTTGATTTAATTTCACTCTCTAATAAATATGTGGTAATTTTTATGCTAGTAGTTTTCCATTAAAAATTAGAAATTATACTCTTCAAATATAATTTTTGTCTCATTTAAACTTGTCAAGACACATAGGTGAGTTAGGGGGTATTCTTTTTATTAAAGGAAAGGTTGTGAGTTCAAAACCCACTATTTATTAGGCCCACTAAATTTAATGTCCCATTATTAGTTGCTCACAGGAGATCCTTAGCCTATATTATTCTTGTAAGATAATCTAGGGCTGGAAGGGAATAGTAGGACAAAGTCACTATTCACCAATTATTATTCATATGTACTATTCACTATCACTATTCATGGTGATGTAGCAGGTGATGTAACTGATGATGTAGCATATGAGTTGGCTAGTGGATGAGGTGGCATGGCCCATGGGGGAGATCACATGTGCTAAAGTTGATGTGAGAGAAAGTGGGACAAATTTATAAGTGGGAATAGTGTTTGAACCTATAAATCTCTTTAAAAAGAGTCAAAAGCTAATTAGATTTTTGTCTAGGAATCTTTGGGGTCACATGGAATAAGATGATAAGACTATACTATTCTAGATTTTATCTCACATGTGTGAGTGATAATGACATTTTGGATTAATTTGGAGAAGTCAAAGGAAGCCTATGTGCACAAAAGGTGTGGGAGACAAGATTCACTATTCTAGATTGACTCACATGTGTGAATTGGACATAGTTTTGGAGGCACATGTATAGTGGGAGACCAAGACAAAGAAAAGGGAAGACATTTTGGAGTAATGTGGAGAAGTCAAAGGAAGCATGTGTGCACTAAATAAGTGGGAGACAAGATTCACTATTCCATATTGGCTCACATGTGTGAATGGGACACATTTTTTGAGGCACATGGATAGTAGGAGACCAAGACAAAGAAAAAAGGTGATAATATGATTCTATTTTAACCCTTGCATAAGGGGTCACATGTCAAATAACATACCCACTCAAGGAGGATGAATTTATTTGCTTGTACATGAAGTTTCCTCTCCCTATCTCTCATGCATTTTCTACCTTAGGATAGTTCTCTCCTATTTTAAAACAATTTTTTATCAAACCAACAAACCCCAATTTCATAATTGAACTTATGTTCTCATCCCCCTTCATTATAATTCTTCATTGGAATTTATAGAATAATTTCAATGGTGAAATATACACCCTAGTTAGTTTTTTCCATTCCATACAAGGATTGAATTTGGATCTTAAAAAAATATTTCCAGATTCAATGGTGAAAGACCCTCCCTAGCTAGACTAGTTCCAATAGTAGAGTTTAGTGTGTGTTTGGTAGTGTATGTGTGTTAGTCTCTATTATAATTTGAGTGAGAGTTATAGTGTGCTATTTAGTATTTGTGTTTATGTAAGAAGTCTTTTTATGGTCTTGTTTCAAGCCATAATATACTAATCTTATTTGCATTAAGGAAGTAGTAGAGTTGTGTGAGTTACTGTAAGCTTGTTAAAGCATTTGTGAAGAAAGTTATGTGAGGATTTGTCATTATTTATCAATGTTATCAATCTATTGTTATATGGCATTGTATGATTTATAATTGGAAAACTATATATATATATATATATATATATATATATATATATATCCTAAAAGGGATATTTTAGTGGTATCAGAGCTGGTGATCTTGCCAATCTATTGGAAACTAATTATTTGGAGATTATCTGTAGAAGTTTTCTCACATGAAGCTTGGATTAATTGACCATAGATATAATTTGAAGAGCATAGTTGATCCCTTTGGAGATATTGATCCTAAAGTTGAGACAAAGACATTAGAAGAGAATATGGGAGATAGACATCAAGAGAATTCTCACTTAGATAATGTACTTGAATATTTGGCTGGAGGACAATGGGAGACACTCTAGTTCTTGCAACAACATCTACCTAACAACAATGCTGATCATAGTGGTGGATCCAATGGTGAGATAAGAAACCAAGTGTAGGTGCCTAGTTATACTAGAGTCACCCATGCATCTACAACTTGGCCCCTTATACCTACTTTTATAGATTTGTAATAGCCAACCAGTGATAGACAACATGATGCAAAAGAAAGTGTTGAAGATTACATCCATTAATGGTAATCCTTAGATGGAGTAGTTTAAACTAGACTGCCATTAAAAGAGTTCTTATAGTTGAAATTAAGTAATAAGCCTAGTGGAGACAAAGGATATAACAACTAGTAGTTGTATTGAAAGATAGGAAAGGTGAAAATTTCACCTTTTGATGGCTTAGGAAAATGCACAGCCCATGCATGGATATAGAAGTTGGAAAACTATTTTAGGTCATACCCCATATTCCAAATGGAGGCCATTTAATTTTTTGCTTTGCACTTGGAATTTGATTCCCATTAATGGTGGTATTATGGGATGGTCACTCAGGGTCATAGCCTTGTCACTTCATATACAAATTTTTCTCAGTAGTTGATAAATTGATTTGATAAAATAAATCCTGAGCATCACTTCAAGGAGCTAGCCTGTCTCAAGCAAAAGGATTTAGTAGATTCCTATATATATATAAATTTTAGATGCTTATGGTTATGGTCTCTAAAATTTTAGAGGATATATTATCTTATCTCTTCATTGAGGGCTTAGAATAGCCACTAAGTGGTTGAGTGAAAGCATTAAACCTAACCACTCTACAAGATACCATAAAAAGAGCCAGGAAATTGGAATTCTCTACACCCATGTCAAATGTTCTTTGGAATAATCCAAAGGGTAATGCTCAAAATAAGTCTATATCCACCCCATCACTAAAGGAGGTAATCAAGAAGATGGATGATGATACCAAGGATAAGCTCAAGAGGAAGAAACTATGTTATGCCTACAAGGGTCCATGGACACTAGGACATAGATGCCTTGGGAAAGGAAAAGTACATTATATTGAGGTTTTTTCTGATGGAGAAAAGGAGGAAGGCTTTAGCTCATATAGTTATCAAGATAAGGTTTCTAAAGACAAGACCCTAGAAAAACTTATAGAGGTAACTATTGCCTCACTATCAAGAATTCCTAGATATTGAAGAGTAATATGAGGGTATCATGTAGTAGTGTTGATTGACAGCAGGGCCACCCACAACTTCATAGATGAATATTTAGTTATGAAGAGAGGCCTTGAGATGGAGCAATTTATAAGATTTAATGTTATGGTTGTAGATGGATCCATAATGAGTTTCAAGAAGAGGATTCCAAAATTAAGCATCACATTAGGAAACCATCAAATAAGTATTGATTTTTATGTTGTCAAGCTCACAAAAATTGACATGGTCCTTGGCATCCATTGGTTACATTCCATTGGGAGGTATTATTAAAATTTATATAATATGAAGCTCAAGTTTTGATGAGGAAAAAGGGTTGTTCTTAGAGTAATAGCTTAAGGAACACCAAATCTAGCAACTGCAAGGAGGATGAAGACACTTGTTCATCATAGGAAGGTGGCATGGGTAGCTCAATGCCTAATCTCTCCTCATTATCCATTAGATAAAGTTGGTCAACATTTGATAGATATCTAATTTATATTGGATAAGAACATTATGGTTTTTAGTGAGATTCCCCCAAGTAGACCACCTAATAGAGGTTTTGAACATGTGATAGATCTTCAAGAAGGATTTAAGCATGTCATCACAACTCCTTACCAACACCCCAAGAAATTCAAAGAATAAATGGAGAAGGAATCAAGGAGTTAGTTTATATGGGACACATTAGATCGAACTTGAGTCCCTTTGCATCTTCAATTGTTCTAGTGAAGAAGAAGGATGAAACCATGCAGATGCGCATTGACTATCATGAACTCACCAACAAAACCATCAATAACTAGTATTTAATTCCTAGGATTGATGAGTTACTGTATGAGCTACATTGAGTAGTGTATTTCTCAAAAATTAATGTTTGATTGGGATACCATCAAATCAGAGTTCAAGAGTAGGACATATAGAAAATATCCTTTAGGTGTCATTATGGACATTATGAGTTCCTAATGATGCCCTTTGGTTTGATTAATGCCACTGCTACATTTTAGTCATGTATAAACCAAATATTCAATAAATAGTTGAGGAAATTTATATTGGTGTTATTTTATGATACCATAATATACAATAGGACATGGGAAGACAAACTTAGGCATATTGATGTGCTATTGGGTATTATGGAGGTATAATCTTTATTTGTAAAAGATTCTAAGTATGACTTTGGTATGATAGAGATTCATTACTTGGGGTACGTGATTGGTGATGATGGAGTGAAGGTCCATCAAGGGAATATTTAGGTCATCCTAGATTGGCCACCACCAAAGACAATAAAAAAATTAAGGGGATTCTTCAACCTCTATAGTTACTATAGGAGGTTTATCAAAGGATTTTCCTAATTAGGTGCACCTCTTATAGACCTCATGAAGAAAGGATCTTTCAAATGGGTGTATGAGGTTCAATGTATATTCAATAGGTTGAAAGAGGTAATGATCACTTGCCCTATTTTGGTATTACCTAATTTCTCCCAGCACTTTATGTTAGAGTGTGATGAATCAAGAGTAGGATTAGGTGCCATGCTTATGAAAAATAAACATCCCATTACTTATAAGATTAGGAAGCTTTGGGATGTGGACAGATTGTACTCTACTTATGATAAGTAAATGCTCACCATTATGGATGATTTAGCAAAATTTAGACAATACATGGATGGAGGGAAGTTTATGGTTATGATGGATCATAATAGCCTACAATATCTCTTAGAGTAGAAGGACCTGAATAAAAGGCAACATAAGTGGATAAGTAAAATTTAGGCCTATGATTTTGACATTGAATATGTTAGATGGGAAGAATAATGTTGTAGCAAATTCCCTTTCTAAGAAACCCAATTTATTTTTAATGACTGAGAATTTAGTTAATTGGAGGGATCACCTCTTAGTGGAGTATTCCAAGAGTAATTTTTCTTGTAATCTTATGGATGGAAATATTCAGGATGACAGTTATAGAGTGGTGGATGATATCATCTACTCTAAAGATAGGATTTATTTGGTACCTGAATCAAAATTTAAGGAGAAAATTTGGAGGGCCAATCATGTCACTCCTCCTTTACGACATCAAGGTTACTTTAAAACCTACAGATAGGTCAGAGAGATATTTTTATGGAAGAGTCTCAAGGATGAGGTCTTGCACCATATTTGAGAGTGTATGACTTGTCTATAGAATAAGTCAGAACATACTTTTATAGTGGGTTTATTGCAACCATTACCTATCCCAAAGTAGAAGTGGGAAATTATATCTATTGACTTTATCACTTATCTACCTAAGGTTGATGGCAAGGACTAAATATTTATGGTGTTTGATAGGTTGACCAAGTTTACACATTTATTTGCCACATCTTTAGATTACAAGAAACCTTAAGTGGTAGATTTGCTCTTCAGGGAAAGTTTATACTCCATGTGTTACCAAAGAACATTGTCAATGATTAGGATATAATATTTCTTAGCATATTTTGGTAGGAGCTATTTAGATTACTAGGCACAAAGTTGACCCAGAGCACGAGCTACCACCCATAAATAGATGGCCAGATAGAGATTATGAAAAAATGGGTGGAAACATATTTGTGAAACTATGTTGTAGGGAAATAAAGAGGTTGGGTCAGATGGTTATACATGGGTGAGAATTATTACAACACCACCCATCACATGATCATTGGCATGACTCCTTTTCAATAACTATATGGGTATGATTCCATGTCCTTCGTAGATTTGGAATTTGATGATAGTAGGGACCCTAAGGCCAATGATTGGATTCAAGAGAGCCAATACATCCTTAAGTCACTTAAGAATAATATTTACCATGCCCAGGATCAACAAAATATGTATGTAAACAAGCACAAAGTATAGAGGAGATTTGAGGTTTGTGACTTAGTTTTCTTATGCTTATAGCCTTATAGGCAATCTACTTTGAAAAAGAGTTATGTAGATAATATTAATCCTCACTTCTGTTGAGATTAAAAGATTGTGTAGAGTGTTGGTGTGGTGTCATATGAGTTATAATTACTAGATATTAGTAGGATCCATATTGTATTTCATGTGTCTTACCTCAAAAGGGTAGTTGGGTAGCACATCACTACATCTCCTTAGCTACCACCATTAGATGAGGAGGGAAGATTGATCTTGGTCCTTGACTCTATCTTGGAGACTAGAGAGAAGAGGTTGAGGATATGTGTATATGTGGAAGTACTTTCCCTTGGAGGATGCTACTTGGGAGGGAGAACATATTTTTCAGCACTTGAATTTCAAGAAGGGAGAACTATAATTCCCCCTTCTTAGTTACTCTCAAGAGACCCTTAGCCTATATTATCCCATAATATAATCTAAGGTTGGAAGGTAATAGTAGGATAGAGCCACTATTCACCAATTACTATTCATAAGTACTATTCACATGTATTATTCACTATCACTATTCACGATGATGTGGCAAGTGATGCAGTTGATGATGTAGCATATGAGGTGGCTAGTGGCTAAGATGGCATGGCCCATGGGGGAGCTCACATGTGATAAAGTTGATGTGAGATAAAGTGAGATGAATTTATAAGTGGGAATAGTTTTTGAGCATGTGAAGCTCTTTAAAAAGAGTCAAAAGTTGATTAAATTTTTGTCTAAGAATCTTTGGGGTCACATGGAAGAAGATGACAAGACTGCACAATTCTAGATTTGATCTCACATGTGTGAATGACAAGGATATTTTGGAGTAATTTGGAGAAGTCAAAGGATGATTATGTGCAAAATAAGTGGGAGACAATATTCACTATTATAGATTGACTCTCATATGTGAATGGGACATAGTTTTGGAGGCACATGTATAGTGGGAGACCAAGACAAATAAAAGGGGTGATCATATGATTCTATTTTAACCCTTACACATGGGGTCACATTCCAAAGAGTGTACCCACTTAAGGAGGATAAATTTATTATCTTGTGCATGAAGTTTCCTCTCCCTATCTCTCATGCATTTTCTATTATAGGATAGTTCTCTCCCATTGTAAAGAATCTATTTATCAAACCAATAAACCCCAATTTCATATTTGAACTTATGTTATAATTCACCTTCATTGGAATTATTCCTTATAATTTATAGACTAATTTTGGTGGTGAAATATCCACCCTAGTTAGTGTTGGCCATTCGATACATGTATTGCATTTGGATCTCAACAGAAGATTGTCAGATTCGGTGGTGAAAGACCCTCCCTAGTCAGACTAGTTGTAGTAGTAAAGATTGGTGTTTATTTGGTATTATATGTGTGTTAGTTTTTATTGTAATTTGAGTGAGAGTTATAGTGTACTATTCAGTATTTGTGTTTATATAATCAGTTTTGTTTATAGTCTTGTTTCAAGTCATAATATTGTAATCTTATTTTAATTAAGGAAGTAATAGAGTTGTGTGAGTTATTGTAATCTTGCTAAAGCATTTGTGAAGAAATTTATGTGAGATTTTATCATTCCTTATCAATGTTTTTAATCTATTGTTGTATGGCATTGTATGATTCATAATTGGAAAACATGTGTGTGTGTGTGTGTGTGTGTGTGTGTGTGTGTGTGTGTGTGTGTGTGTGTGTGTGTGTGTGTGTGTGTGTGTGTGTGTGTGTGTGTTTTCCAATTATGAATCATGCAATTCCATACAACAATAGATTAAAAACATTGATAAGGAATGATAAAATCTCACATAAATTTCTTCACAAATGCTTTTATCATTCCTTGTCAATGTTTTTAATCTATTGTTGTATGGCATTGTATGATTCATAATTGGAAAACACACACACACACACACACACACACACACACACACACACACACACACACACACACACACACACACACACACACACACACACACACACACACACACACACACACACACACACACACACACACACACACACACACACACACACACACACACACAGACACATGTATATATTGAAAGGGATATTTCACTAAATTTAGAAAACCAACTAAAGTTTACTATAGCTAACTAATTTATAGACAAAATTCATATTTAAAAAAAGATTAAAAAGGGGAAAAGGTAATTTTTTTTTATTTTTATTTTTTGCCAAAAAGAGGCCAAAGAGCCCAAAAATGAAAGAAAAAGAAAAGTGAATTTTCATTTTTTCAAAATCATTGTAAATTTATTTTGCAAAATATTGTAATTGTATTGCACACAATCATGAGTTTTTTAAACTCAATGTAGTGTTTAGTCATAACTATGCCTCTGACTCATGTTTATGGGTAATGTCGTTCCACTTGAGTTATTACATACACAACCTAACATAGTTATAACAATGACATCTAGGCATCATCCCTTTAAATTGTTAAGAAGAAATAATGCAATTCACTCATAGTTTTCCCCTCATTTACCTATTTATTACAATCAAATGTTGTAAATCTTGATAGATGGAATTTCCAAGTAATAGTGAGGTTATGCGTGCATATGAAGAAATCCTTCTAAGCATGTGTTAGTGATTTGACAAACCCTTTTCAATATTTTCTAGGTATCAAGTATTAGACTCTTTCCTGTACTTTTATGACTCTTTCCCATACCATTGGGTACACAAAAAGGGTGAGCTTATTCTCCATACTGATAGTTATAAAATAAAGACATGTATAAAGAAAGGTCTAGTATATTGATCTAACAGTATTTAGAAAGGGAGACCTACATACCTAGAGTGATAAGGAACCAATCAAACACTTGAAATCTTAATAATGGTTGCACAGGATCCAAAATTATTTATATTAGACTCATAGCTACTCAAAGGTGACAACTAATCTTCTTGGAAGACAAAGTTCAGAAATAAACTAGAGTTTGAAGAAATTTAGTCTATAGTAGATGGCTCATATACTCGACATGCAAGAGATGTTTATAAACAATGTAAATTTGACAAAGAAAAAAAAAAGGATAAGTTGATAATCATGTTTAGAATATTAGATAAAGTTTAACCACACATCCATGAAGACAAAAAATATAAGTAATCTTGGGATAAGCTCCAAATTGTATATGAGACAAAAAATGAGAGCACAATTCAACATTTGCAAAGTCAATTCCACTCTCTCAAATTGAGATCAATAGAAATAGTGGAGGCATTTTTAAGATGTGTTGTAATGGTAAGGGAATCACTTCAATCCTTGGGTGAGATAGTTTCAGATGACTCTCTTGTACCTATTGTTTTAAGAGCACTGCCACCCTCATATAGGATTTTTATGACCACTTTGACTATCACAGAATGGAAACCAAGTTTTAAAAAAATAGTGAATATGTTATAACAAGAAGAGTCCTTAAATACTCATGATAAAAAGGAAGAAAATGTGTTGTATTATCATCAATATAAAGGAAAGAAACTATTCAAATCTTCATAAAACATAATTCAAATCAGAATTCATGAGGAAAGTCACAAAAATAATGTCTCATTTTTGGTCATCAAGGATATGACGTAAAATATTGTTGGTACAATACCTTCAAAAATGAATCTTCTAGTGTTAATAATTTCACTAACCATCAATCATCCCCTAACTCATTTAGTAAACCACAAGAATAAAAAAAGAGGACTTGGAAAAATAAATCAAAGTAAAAAGGCAATATTGTTAAACAACAAGAACATGATGAGGAAGATGACTATTTGTACTCTGCATATACCCATGATGTATCCACATCATAAAGTGAAATATGGTATGTTGACTCGGGTGCAACCTAAAACATGACAGATACAAAAGATTGGTTTTTTACTTTGAAGGACACACCCAATAAAAATTATGTTTCTTTGGGTGAGATACATCATATAGTGTGTAAGGAATTAGTAACACTGCCCTACCCCTAAGCATGAAAACATGTAAAATAATAGATGTTCTTTATGTAAATATATTAATCAAAGACTTATTATTAGTAAGTCAACTCTTAGACCACAATTTGAATATTGAATTTGACTATAAAGGTGGATTGAAATTGTGTTTTATCAAATACAAATCTATAAACTCCAAAAAACATTCATAGCATCCAATGTCAATCGTATGTTTCAGCTTGATTTCATTCAAAAACAAAATCAAGCACTCATAGCAAAAGACATGGACCCAACACAACTATGGCACAAGAGATTTGACCACATCAATTTTTAATATCTCGACACACTCCACAACAAAAACATGGTAAGAGGCTTAACACCTCTTAAAAAGGGTACAAACAAATGTCATGATTGCTTAGTAGGAAAGAAACATTAAGTTCTATTTCATAAAAAGTACTTATAAATCCAATGGTCTACTATCTGAAAATAAAGGATCAATACTTTAAAACTTTCAAGAAGTTCAAAGTGGCTATTTAAAATGAATCTAGTCAAAAAATGGAGACCCTCCACATAGATTATGGGGGAATTCATTGGTAATGATTTGAAACATTTTCTACAAGCAAATGGCATTCATCGTCATAAAATTTAACCTTTACATACACCATGATAAAATTTAGTTGTTGAAAGGAGGAGTCATACTATATGTATGATACATGATTTAGGCTTGACAAAGGCATTTTGGGAAGAAGTTGCCAAAATTACCATATATATACTCAATAAGGTACCCACTGTGGCTCTTGATGAATTAAGTCCACGTGAAGCTTGGTTAGGGAAAAAGTGATCTATAGAACATATTTATGTTTTTAGATTCCAATCAAGTGTGCATATTCCCAAATTAGAATGGACTAAACTTGATATAAAAGAAAAAATATGTGTTCTTAGGGTACAGTGAAGAATCACTTGCCTATAGACTCATGGATAAAAAAATTAGACAAACCTACACCATTAGGGATGTTGAATTATTTGAAAAGAAAGAAGTATAAGTTATTTCAACAAGTGAAAGTAATAAACAAATCAATCCCATATAAAATATAGAAGATGGTGATCACCCAGATGAATACAGTAATGATGATGGGACTAATGGTGCATCTCCACCACCCATAAGAATCAATCAACATATGCCTAAATAGTATACAAATACACTCAAGGATGTATAATTGGATGGTGTTCTAAACACATTCATCATTAGACCAAGGACTCATAGTATGGCTAATGGTGAGGTTAATTTGGCCTTAATGATTATAGTTGTTGAATCTATCGAGCCCTCTACAGTTTGGGAATCCCTACAATTGAATCCTTGGAAAGATGCCATGGATGCATAATATAATTCATTGATGAAAAATAAAACATGGCAGCTTGTAGATCTTCCACAACGGAAGAAGATAATCATATGCAAATGAATCTTCAAGATGAAGTACAACGTAGATGGAAGTCTTGACAAGCACAAGGAAAGACTTGTTATGAATGGGTATGCTCAGAAATAAGGCATTGACTATGAGGAGACATCTTCTCCCACAACAAAGATCAAAACAATCAGGGTGATTTTTTCTCTAGCTGCATAGTTTGGATAGAAAGTCCATTAAATGGACATGAAAAGTGCCTTCCTTAATGGGGTATTATAGGAATAAGTCTACATGACTCAACTAGAAGGTTTTGTCAAATCTAGAAAAGAAGATAAAGTTTGTAGACTTGTCAAATCACTATATGGTCTTAAATAGGCTCCAAGGGCATTGTATATCAAGATTGATAAGCATCTCTTGAAACATAAATTAGAAATGAGTCTATGTGATCTAAATCTCTACCTCAAATAAAAAGTGGGGGAGATATTAATTGTAGTTGTATATGTCAATGATCTAGTCATCAATGGTAGTTCAATGAAGTTTATTGAATCAACAAGAAAGATCTAAATCAATCATTCGACATGATAGATGTTGAGTTTATATAATAATATCTTGGTTTAGAAGTTTAGCAAAGAGAAAATCACATTTTTGTATCATAGCTCAAATATGCCAAAATAACACTCGATAAATTTCAAATGATAGATAACAAACCATTTAACACACCTATGGAGACAAAGCTTCAATTACCTTGAGTAGATCTATCACCATAAGTAAATACAACTCTATTTCATCATTTGATAGGGAGTCTCATTTACTTAACCTATACTAGGCCAAACATCAGCTAGGATGTCAGTTATCTTTCAAGGTTCATGCAAGAGCCTAAGATCAATCACTATAAAGTAGCAAAGTGAGTATTGAGGTACATCATAGGAGCTATAGATTTTGGTTTAGAATAAAATAAGAATGATAACTTCTTCTTGATAGGTTACTAAAACTTAGATCATGTAAGGAACATTGATGACATGAAATCCACTTCAAGATTTTTATTCTTTTGGGATCTAGACCAATATCATGGGGGAGTAAGAAGCAAAATTATGTTTCAAGGTCCTCCATATAATCAAAATATCATGCCATAAGAGGAGCTATCTATGAATTTATTTGGCTTAGACATATACTTGAAGGATTTGGATTACCACAAGATCAACCAACAATTCTTCATGTAGACAATGGATTAGTGAAGCTTGTTCACAATCTAGTGTTTCATGAACACACTAAACACATTGAGGTGAAATTTCATTTCATCCATGAACATGTTTATAAAAATAACATCCATCTCCAGTATTGCCCAACAAATCAACAACATGCAGATGATTTTATCAAATCACTTACACAAGAAACTTCAAGGCATTCAGAGAATTTATCTCATGTTCACTTGAGACAATTTTGAATTTAGGGGGGATGTTAGGGTGATTAATTCACCATTATTAAATAAATGAGTAATATTTAATTACTCAGTTATTTTTAATATAATTATTTATCGTAGATAGATTAGTAGGTTATTTAGGTTAGTAAATCTTTAAAATCTTTTAATCTTAGTATTTGTAACTCCTAATTAATATCTAGAAGATTTTTCATTTTACATAGGTTCTATCTCTCCTATTTTTTAGGAGTTATTATGAGCTCATATTCCTATATAAATATGAAGCTCAACTTTGTATTTCTTAATTAGAATAAATAAATTATTGTTATTCTGCCATACTAGCATCCTTCACTTCTAACATATTTATATAACATTTAGGGTTTGTAGTTATTGGGGTTGAAAATGGGTAAGTTTGACATGGAGGTATAAATTATTAAGAGACTATGAGTAGTTAAATTATCTAGTTTCCCCCTTGACTGACCCTTGCTCAACATTTTAAAAAAGGTACTAGGCTTTGTAGTTGCCCTTAATTACATTATGAAAGATTTTTTTTTTTTGAGATTGAAAGTTCACTAAAAGGGTTACTTATTGAGATGGCCAATGAGTTGAGACAAGTTTATGCCATTTTCTTAAGGAGAGATAGACAGCCTAAGTGTAATATTTTGTAGGTAAAATGGATTATGCTTAAAAACTAAATTCTAATGATAGAATTATTATCACCTATGTGGAAAATGTTAATTTCATTTTTTGTGATGAACGAAAAAAATTATGAATATAATATGCTTTCCCATATTTAGAACAATAAGATCTATATAATTTTATAATTCAATCATGTTTCCAAGATTGCTGTCAACATTAAAAAAATAAAAAATAATATTCCCTGGACGATAGTTTAAAGAAGTGTCTCTTATATAATAAATAAATTACCCTATGATCTATGGTTCTCTAAATATTCATAAATAAGATGCCCTATTAATCCATATTTTAGATACCATAAATGATCTAATCTATACTTTATCTTTATATTTAGCTAGGAAAATCAAACCTTTTGTAGGTAAAATTTCATCTTTCATAAAATATTTTTTGTATTTCTTTAATTTTACTAAAGAAATGAAGGTTTATATAAAGAAATGAAGGTTTATAAGAAGAAGATTATAATTAGTTTTGATATAATGTCTTTTTTAATGTAAGTTCTAATTGGTGAAGAAATTAAAATGATAGGTAGGCATACCAATGAAGAAACTATATAACTAGTGGAGATATGTTTAAGGCCTACTTTTTTTTACTTTAAAGGGGATTGTTTATGAACTAAAAATAGGGTTGCAATGGAGTCACCACTTTCTCTGGTGGTTACCAATTTATTCATGGAGTTTTTGAGGATTTAGCTTTCAATTCTTTCTATATGATAACTAAGTGGTAGATGTTGTATATAAATGACCTGCATGTGAATTAGAAATATGGTTTGTATATTTTAAAGGAATTCCATAAACACATCGACAATGTTATGGATGATATCAATTTCATGAAGGGGATTGAAAACTATGAAACAAATACCTTATTTAGTGTCCTCCTTTATATGATACATAATAGGTATTTTACTGCCATGTATTTATAAAATCTATACACATTTATCTTTATCTTTATGCTAATTCACATCATCACCTTTTTAGTATTTTGAAAACTTCAACTAAAAAAGACTTTAAATTTTTTTATAATAAGCTTTTAAAAGAAGATACCAATCATTTAACTAAATATTTTTATACTAATAATTATAAAGTAAAAATAATAATATGACATCCAAAAATGATAAGAATGTATAAGTTAAACCTTACATTACAAATGATAATTTAGTCTATTTATATTTCTAACATTTTTTTCGAGAGATAAGAACATCAATATTACCCTATTAAGTCATAAGAATATTAAATGATTTATCAAGTTTTCTATGAATAATTTATAATTTTCTTTTAAAAATAAGATCTAAAATATTAAATTTTCATATAATATTTTATATGTTAATGAGAATAAACATTCTATTAACATAAGATTAAGGAATAAATTAATATAATTAAAAATAAAAAAGTAATTAAGTCAAGTTTAACATAGCATTTTCTCAAAACTAAACACCACAGTTAAAAACCAATAATCTAACAATAAAATATCATTTATATAAAATATCATTTTAAGGAAATAGTAAATATTTACAAACATGAAAAAAACATGAATGGAGATGTCGGTATTTCTTTAATTTAATCTTGCAAACATGTAAATTAGGGTATGTTAAAATTCCACTAAGAACGTTTTTCCTCCGAAGTTTGTTTTTTTCATCCCCCATTTCTTTGTTTAAGTAAATTTTTGGAGGTTGCTGAAACTTGTTTGTTTCCTTTTTTTTTTCTCATTTTCTCTATTGGTTTATTGATTATTCTTGTCCTACTGTTTTATTCATTTCTTACCACGTTCTTCACATATTTGGTATTTTTGATGAATATGGTCATTTATTATAATAATCATCTTTATGATTATTCCAACTTGATTTATTTGCATTTCAAAATTCTAAGCCATTTTTATAATAGATTGACTAACACTTATATTATTAATTTATATTTAATAGGTAATATATATTATAATATTTCTATTGATATGGGATAGTTAGTAGATATATTAATGAGTTATTAATTATATAAATAATTAAAGAGTAAGTATTATTATGTAATATTATTCTCATATTTTAGAATGATAAAATTAATAATTAATAATTAATAATTTTGATATTAATTTTAATGAGAAATATTATAAATTATTACTATTATAATTAATTTTAGAAAGTGTGTTATTATTATAAAAATAAAAATTAAAAAAAATAATTAATAACTAATTAGGTAATAGTAATTAATTTTATTAAGAATTTTTCTTTATAATTTTCCATTCAGTTATTTTTTTTAATAATTTCTATTTTTATTTTTTATTATTTATGATTATTAGTAAAATTAGAATTTTGAAATAAATAATATTTATAAAAATTTTGGAGTCCCACTAGTATTTTTGAATAGAGACTTAAGGCTGATTTATATAATTATTATATTCTCATCCTAATGATGGATCATATAGTGTGACCCAAAAAATTATTCCAAAAATATTGTCACAATTTAATCCATAAGAACCCAATCTACTAAATGGACCACGGAAAATATATTACTCTTCTTGTCATATAATTTTTTTAAAACATATTATTATTAGACTAAATTGGATCATGAATATCAAGAAAAAAATTGTGTAATGTAATAAACATAGTAATTTTAACCATGCACCTTTACTAGAATTACAACCTATAGTTTCACTATATGTCCTTTTTCCCATTTAAGATTTGATTTGGTAATAAAAATAAACTCATAATCATCAGAAGGTCAAATATTCATTATTACAATATACGTTGAATTAATTTCATTGTATTCTATTAAAGGAGAAGACACATACCAATTTTTTATGACTAATATCATTTTATGATTCTCTTTCTATCATTATCACAAATAATAGTTCATCCTTAAATAATAATATGATTAAAAAATTATGTGCTAAATATAAAATTCATCACATTTTTTCACCCTTTATTATCCACAAGGAAATGGAAAGAAAGGCAACAAATAATATAATTATTCAAGTATTAAGTAAATTAGTTACAAAACATGGTAAGGATTAGAATAATCATATGAGTTATGCCTTGTGGGCCTATTTCACTAGTGTTTATATGCCCATGGGAGGTAATCCATATTATCTTATCTATGATATGGAATTTTTATTACCTTTAGAATTAGATATACCATCATTGCATGTTTTTCTAAAGGATGTCAACATATATGATGTATATAATGAAAATTAATTACATAAACTAGAAATTTTGGATAAAAATTGATTCCATTCTCCTAAATGCATATAACTATATATAAATCCTATTAATAAAGAATATTCAAACTCAAGAGTTTTAGATTGATGACTTGCTACTAAAATTCATAGGTAACTAACTACATCAATGTATTAAATTTTTTATTAGGGTTAAATCAATTGGTTTAGGGTTTCAAGTTTAGGGTTTATGGTTTAGGGACTATATCTCAAGGTTTAAAATTTGGGATTTAAGGTTTAGAGTATGTAGGGTATAATTATTAAGATAATTGGAGTTAATTTTAGCTTATTGAACCTATTTTTGACTATAAAATGTGATTGTGGGTTAAATTATCCCCAATGTCATCATTGATTGATCCAATTAATGAATTGGGTCAATCCATAATGTGATTTAGACCAAATTGAGACTTTTGAACCTAATTATTACTCTAAAAGATGTTAATTGGGACTAAATCTATTGGTTTAGTGTTTAAGGTTTAATTGACCAAATTCGACTTTTTAGTCAAATTTAGGCACCCACAGGTAAAATTATTGATTTTAAACATTTTAGTGGGTCCTAATTTATTTTAATATGAAGTATTTTTTTTTTATGATGTCATTTAAGGTATTTTTATCTTTGGTTTTAGTTGCATTAATGAACTTGTCCATTTGGGGTCATTTTATGTACTTATAGGGCTCATCAATGCAAATGACATGTTTCCCAAGGTGACTAAGTGTCATATTTTAATTTAAAATGTCCAATAAGTCATTTTAGGTGTCAAGGATGTTAGTTACTTATGAATTTTGGAGGTTGTTCAATTGAAATTGTAGAAATCAACTAAAAAATAGGAAAAATGGCACTTGTATAGATTTTTGGGAATTCCATGTGGGGAGGATCATAGGGGGTTTACTCATACTTATAACACTCACCTACATTCTTGGGTTGATTTAAAATATTCATTTAGATGCCAAAACCATTCTACACATTTCTTGCTCTTCTTGGCAGACTAGAGTGACCCTTAGGTTTATGTTCAGTACAAGAAGCATAGGCAATTTCAGAAAAAAAATTTGGGATATGATATTAAACTAGGAGAAATTGATTTTAATATATGTATTTTGAATATTATTCAACTATGTTGTATGAACCATTTCTAACAAGTTGACTATGTAGATTTGATAGTTGTTTGGTGCACCATATAGGTTTTGCTCCATTTCTACCAAATTCATATGAACTAGTTTCTGGTGTTGGCTCCATAGGAAGCTGGATTTCTTATAAAATGTTATCCATTATAATTTTTAGGATTAATGAGGTTTGGATGAGAAAATTTTTTCTATCATGCAAGGAGGTGTCACCTATGTAGTTTCAGTTGGAGTGCTTTGATTTGCTAAGTGTCTCTCTCCTATAGGTGACTCTTCCAAATAGTAAAGAGTTTTGTATAATACCTTGGGTCATGTGACCATATCCTTTATGGTTTAACTTCACCACGTCACTCCTTATGTTACTTTATATCTCATTCCCCTCTATAGTCAACTCCGTGCACATTTCTAGTTGCACTCTAATGTATGAATTGGTTCATCATGTCTATGAGGTTGTAATGGAGGTATATTGGTTTATCCAAGAATTTAAGAGTTTAATGATTTTCTTTTTCATTTTTCAAAGAGTAAAAAGTTTGATCACATGCTCATATTCCATGCCAAACAACCACTTGGTGCATTTGTCTACTCTTTTCCACATATGTGCAATTGTTTCCATGTTGTAACAAGTGTTTTAAAGGTGGTTTTAAGTTTCAAAGTATGTAAACCACCATTATTTAATATTTAATATTGCATGTGGGTATTTTTAGGCTATTTCACCACCATGTTGACCTCAATTATATGCTTTTCCCACATATTTTGCCCAAAACATGCATCTACAAGTCATTGATGATGTCATGTTGGTGTAAAGGGAGGTGGATATGTGTTGCAACTCCTTGTTTTCATTTGAAGTGAATTTGGAGGTTCATAAAGGCATGTGAGTCTCTTGTATAGTCATTGTTAATAGTGGCACACACCCCAATAAAATATTTTCTTCTCAAAATAACATTCCATAGGTGGTTGAGCATGAGTTCAGGTGTGTATGGAAGGACTAAATCAATTTCACACTTATTTTATTTGATTTTAATGAGAAGAAGTGTCCATAGACCCATATAAAACTTCTAGAAGATAAAGGAATCATTTAGTAATGTTGGAAAGTCAAAGACTAAGTTTGGAGATGGAATCCTTAAATGAGCAAAATAGAGCTCTAGGAGGTTTTGGTAGGCCTTCCAAAGTATACTTGCATAAGGTTTTAGGGCCTGAAATTTAGTAGACCTTATAGACATATCATAGGATAAGGACCTGACCAATTTTGAGAAGGAAAGGACAAGGGGAAGGTGGTTTTGAAGAGCTTCAAAAGTGCCTTAGAATACACTAAAACCAAGTAGTGAAGTCTATAGGGTTCTTGTTTAAAAGAGGATCCTCTTCAATCAACTTGTCATACCTTGACTGAGCATCATGCTTGAATGAATCTAAATGACCCAAATTCACATTCAAGATTAAAGGATCATTAATGAGGTTTGAATATGGTTTTTACTCCTTACACACATGCTTTGTCTATACACTAGCTTAAACATGCATCTATAGCCAAGGTGGAGTTTCAAGCTTGAAAGAAGTCCTTTCGTGCATAGATGGAGGATAGGTTATGTTCATGGTTTGAAAGGATAATTATAGACTATATAAAAGTTACAAGGATCTTTATGAGTTAAAATTATTTCTTTTCAACCTAGGAGCACCTACAGGGGTTAATAGATGAAAGATCTCCTAGTCCTACAAGCAGAGAGGACTAACTTGTGAGATAGGTGCTGGTAAGGTTATTGGTAGAGGTTGTTATGTGAAGTGAAATAGTAAAATTGATGGAGATTGTGTTTTAAATCTTGAAATAGGTTTGTACCTTGTTACTAGTGCTTAAAACATGCACATGACCTCCTACATCCGTCCTTCAAGCATGAAATGACAACCTACAGGGGTTAGATAAGTTGAATAGGGAGAAGGAATGGTTTACGCACATTTGGTATGGTTTTAGTCTTTCCAAAATGAATGTGATATGGATATATAGTGTTAGGAGATCCAAGGTGGATTCAAAAAACCTTTTTTCATTATAATCATCCCAATCAACCCCTATTTTAGCACCTACAACAAGGTAAAAAGCATAGTACCTCAGTCTAAGCAAAAGTCAAATAGGTTAATCACTATTTGTGATATAATGGAAGATATAGGTGAGATCAAAATGAAGTATGAATTTTTAAACCCCAAAGGGTATCTTGAAGATCTAGTACACATTGTGATCAAGTGGATAAAGTCTCAGTCTACCTATAGATCTTAGGATAAAACTCATGTTAGACAGGTAAGATGATGTAAACAGTAGGTTAGCCTTGCATTTTAATGGATTTTCATGACAATTTAAGGTGTATAAAAGTATGATAAAATGTTTTTTAACCCAATGATTGTAAATGGACATTTTTACACCATAGACAAAGCCAAAATAAGGTATAGGTAGGGGATCTCACTTAAGGTACAGTCAGGGGTCGAGTTTGGTGATGAAACACATTGATATAGATAATGGGATATAAACCTTAATGAAATAATGAATTACCACCTCAAATAAAATTTTAATGGTGCCATCAAACCCTTTCAAGGAAGCAAACAAGTTTATACAAGATCTCAAACCCTTGTTTTCACCTAGAACAGGGTCTAGGCAAGCAAGGAACAAAACGAAGGTTCCAATGATTTCAAAATGATTCAATATGATCCAATAGATTCCATAACATTCCCAAGACATTAATAAGGTTCTCAAATGTTTTCCACACTTTTCAAATGAGCATTATTCCATACAACTATCTAGGAGAGCTATAAATCCAATAAGCAAATGTAAAAGATATCATAAGAAAGTTTGGATGGTTTCAAAAGCTCCAATATCACAAGTTCAAGGTAAGAATAATGTTATGATAGAATAGAGGCATCACATTGGATTGGAATGGTCATCCACAAGTGGATTTGGATAAAAATGTAGGAAAATAAGGTTTTTTAGCCCTTTCTTTAGACAACTTGAGTTGGTTAGGTACCTAAATGAGTGTATCTGACATATTCATCCAATCTAGAGCCTCATTAGGACCTTATAAAACTCTAAAAACTTTAATTTTCCCATGGGGTTGAGGGTTATATCTCTCTATTTTGTCTCAAACATCAGCCACTCATGAAAATCAAAACTTTGGCAAGAGAAACAAAAGATGGAAAAATGAGTGAAGTACCTAAGTTGAGGCCTTGGGATACTCAAAATACATTAGGTGATGAGTATGGAATATTATTGAGGTTAATGAACACTCACTCAAGATCTAACCCTCCAAAATTACCTAACTATTCATGCATAGAGTTAAATTAGGCAAGTTCCCACTAGGCCTAATTAGAAAATGAGAGAGAAAATATGAAAATGAGTGTTTTAAAGGTCATATGATGATTTTTTGAGTATTAATGAAGTTTAAACATGCATAATTAAAAATCCTAAACATGTTATAACAGCCCAAGTGATCCAAACTTGTAGGGGTTATCCCAAGCCCATTAGGCCTTAAAGAGACTTGAAGTCAAGTGGGAGTCTACCTTTCATTTAAAGGCCTTGATGAGATATCAATATGATTGGTGCATGATTATGGAGTGTTTTTAGACATGTATGATCATTTTTATGTAGATAACCTTTTAGGAGGATTGTTTTTGACCTAAAAATAGCTCAGGCATACATGAAAGTGGAGAAACAAGATCGATAGGTCAACTTATAAAGCTCATATCTTTGCTAAGGCTATACATGAGGATAAAATGGGATAGGGGGAGTTAGAGAGGGTCCTAAAAAAAATTTGTGGAATTATTTGGAAATTTGAACATGTCATCTGTATGAACAATTATTAAGAACAAAAATAGTCTAAAACCCTTAGAGGAACTTGATGGAGAAAACAAGAATGGAGAGTGATTAAAATGGAATAGTTTGGTAAGTAAACCTATTTTATAATGGACAAGACTCACTCAGGATCTCACTCATACAATGAAGATGTATGAAACTATATGGACAACATGTAGAATAATGTTTTTCTCACCATTTTATATATTTTATAGATTATAGGAGGTTTGAGAAGGTGAAATAAATTTTATAGGGATTATAAATAATTATTATAAATCCATATGTTAATTTTATTCTATGTAAAAACTCCTAAGTCTGATAACTAGAGCTCTCCTTTCATCTAGTCAAAACTGGCGTAGTGAGCACAAGGGTGAAAAGTGTCAAAAACTCAAATGAATGTATTTTTAAGGTGAATTTGAGAAGTATAAGAGCATTGAATATATTAAAAAGTTTAAATCACCACCTCCCATGGATTTTAATTTAAAAATAAAGGCATTTTGAGGCAAAGTGTGAGGGGTGACTAAAACAAGGAGTTTTCTAGACTGTAGACAGTGGTTTCTTCATTCCAATATTTTCCAAAGATGTAAGAATAAAACCAATGCATGTAATTTATTACCTTAATTCCTTCCCTCATATTAAAATCATTATATCTATCCTTATTTAGTGATGGGATATTGAAATAGGTCAAAATGATTGAGGTCATTTTCTAAGGCAAGATAAGGAATTTTGAGACTCTTTTCAATAGTTTCATGAGTTGTATAGAGATTTTGACCCCATAAAATTGAATGGATCATTTAAAATATATTTTAAATTAAATTATAACCTCATTTATTTAATTTACATGTGTACAAGTGACCTTTGGACTTCCTTTGCCTTGTATCTCTCTCAAAAGATATAAATATGGACTCTTTTGGCTTTTCTAAGCAGCCTCTGTTGGTTGATGGTGAAATCCTAGCCATTTTTTTACTTGATTGAATTTTGAATAAATAAATAAGTGTTTTTTCCTACTTAAATTCTATTAAATTTAGTGTTAGTGCAATCTTATTGGTCTTGTCTAGCACAAGATTTTCTTTTCCAGCATTGTATCCTTGATTGTCTACCAAGTGTGCAGAAAGCATATTGTTTTATGTCTTTGTTAGTATCATTTTCTAAGTGTATAGGTATATTATAAGTGTTTTATTATTTTATTCCCTCATGGAATCATTCATTACTCTCCTAAGTGTCAAATACCTTATTGAATCTAACATATGAAACATTGATGTCACAATGCATCTTGAGTTGTGAGTTTTGTGTGAGAGAGACTTTGTTTGTCTTTAAGTAGTACATATTTAGTAAAATAGGATGATATTAAACATTGGTGCATAAAATTTTTGTTTTCTTAGTTTTTTTATTAACCCTTTTCATCCACCAGTTGAAAGGCAAGAAAGTGCTTCAAAGAGTGCATCAAGGGAACTAGCTTTTCTAGAGATTCATCTCTCAACATTGTCACCGATAGATAGAGGGATGTTTCCATTATGCCACTTGGATAAGGAGAGATATGCATATATTAAAGGGTTAAAATCCAAGTGTCAATAGTTTTTAGCATGACTAATGGGACTCTAAGTCCTAAAAGATTGTCAAAGATTGGTACTAGTCTTAGCATAGTTGTAGCTACAAGAACATATACATTTAATACCTAAAAACTATACTAAAGTTTTCAACTCATTGGTTTTCAATCATTTCCTAATTACCATTATAAAGGTGACCATTAGGTCTAATTCTAAAGGTACCCCCTTTGAGTTTGTGCAATTTTCCTTATATTCTGCTAGAAGGTTTAGGTTTGTGAACACCCATCCTTATTCAAGAGAGTTGGTGTTTAAGAAGTCTAAGTTCTTGTTTAGTTCAATCCCTAATACTCAAAGTTCACATTCCAAGATGTATAGGAACCAAAATTTTGTAGCTTTCATTAGATCATCTCCTTTGAATCTTGTCTAAAATGACCAAATTGTAGGAGTAGCCCTTAAGAGTGTTCCATCTTTAAGTGGAGAGGGTCTTGTTACTACCATTGAACATATTAGAAACATAGAAAACTTCTGTGATATCCATATTATCATTCAAGATAATGTGTCTATTAGGTTTTTTGCATTATATTTTAAAGTAAAATCTTTAGATTGGTATGGAACTATACCTAAAAAATTTATTGGTTCATGGGATGAAATAGGAGATCTATTGACTGAGATGTTTGGAGAGAAGAGTGATCATCTATCTCTAGTTGAGAAATTTACCACTATCAATACGTCACCACAAGATTTTATCCAAGACTTCAACAATAGATTTCAAAAAACATGGGATAGGATCCCATCCCTTGTGAAACCTACTCCAAACTATGCATTTTTATACTATCTAAAAGCATTGAATAATGATGTAGCCATGGTGATCTAAAGAATGGGTGGGAATACACTCCCTGATGCCTATGATATAACCATCAATAATAATAATTATCTTTTTCAAGTGGGGAAAATTGCTCCTAGGTCACCAATGCCACTATTTCCTAATTTGTAGCCTACTAGGCAAGTTACATTGCAAACTTTAGCTCCTTTGCCTAGTCAAAAAAGGCCTTCCATTACCCCATAAAATGAGATCCATGAAGTTAAAATCTTGCTACAAAGTTTCACTAATGAATTGGTTTCCCTCAAAAGGCAATAAGCCCAAGGTTATAGGCCTTAAAAACCCTATAATGAATTTGGGCAAATCAATAAACCTCCTTTTCAAAGTAAGATGTAAGGACAAGGTTAAATCACTCATGTTAAGCCTTATCAAAGCTACAATCCTAATGCTCCCTCATCTTCTAAGGATTTTTTTCCCACCCAAAATAACTTGGTTTAATAATAACCATGCTATCCATCTTTTGAGCAAAATCAAGAACAAGTTACTTATGCAAATGAAATGTAATGTCAAACCATGGAAATACAAGGTAATAAAACTTCCCAAGTCCCAAGCTTTCAGGGACCAATGCAAAGTGGAATGGAAATGGTAAAAAAAAATCTTATTCTACCCTCATAAACCATTTGGAGGGAGATTTTTGTGTTATTAATCACTTGGGGAATTCAAGCAATATGACTACTAGTGTTGCCTCTAACACTAGGTCTAAGAAAAGGGCTATTAAAGAGCAACAAGGAACAACTTAAGGACCTATTTTTATTCCCACATCATCTCCGATGGTGAGTGTGTCAAATTCAAATCCTAGAGTGAAATATGGTTAGAATTTTCAGAATGTAAGGACAAATCCTATTCACCCACCTTCAGAAGTTACATCACAAGGGGTTAGTATTTATAAAGAGGCCCCAAAGGTGAGCAATTATTCCATTAATGTTGTGGACTAGATGAAGAAGATACACATGAACATATCATTTTGGGATTATTTTATAATACTAGGGAAAAAACATATGCTTCAAAATGAATTACAAGGATTAGGTAAGTAACTTGGTTCATCCAGAAATGAAAAATGTTGTACTAGTTAGTTGAGCTCAACCTATAGATGGTCAAGTGAAGAAGAATGAATAAACTCCTATTTTTTACATATCTATAATCATTGGTGATTTATAAGTTCATAATTACATCATAGATAATGGGGCTAGTACTTCAGTTATTCCCAAGTGTATAGTTGATAAACTAGCCCTTAAATATGAGTCATGACTAAAGGAGTCTTATAATTGGATGGATCACCAGCCAAGACTTTGGGGGTAGTTAAATATTTAAATTTAATCCTACATGATTGTCCTACTTTTTCCATTCCTCATGATGTAGTTGTGGTAGATTTACCTCCATACTTTGCTCTTTGATTGTCAAGAGAGTTTGCTTCTAAGATAGGTGGATACTTGGCTGCCAATTAGTCCTACATGGTGTTTATAAAAAAGTATGGTAGTAGGGTGAAGATTGAATCTAAACCTATTCATCATAATCACTTGGAGCCTTACACACCTAAAGTGTAAAATGTTAACTATGCCATCATTTATGAAGAGGATCTCCACATAGACCAATCTCCTACATCTAGATGGTTTATGGAAACTTTTATTTGATGGGTCAATAATCAAGATTAGGGCAAGTGGTGGAGCAATGTTGGTTTCCCCTTCTAAAGAAAGGTACTATTCAACTTTCATATTTCAAATTTTATGTACCTAGATTATGACAAAATATGAATGCCTCATTCATGGCCTTGAGTGGTCAAGGAAAAGAGGTGTCAAAGAATTACAAGTGTTTGGTGATAGTGAGTTAGTTGTGAATCAAGTGATAGGGAAAAATTTGACCAAAAACTCTTTGCTTAAGTATTATAAGCATAGAGTGTGGGATCTTATGGAGGATTTGAAAGCTTTCAACATCACATCCATCTCAAGAGAGGACAAAAAACATGTTGATAGGTGGGCATCAATTGGATCTCAGCTTGATGTTCCAAAAGGTATAAAAGAGGATAAGAACCAACCACATCTCAAGGTAATTGTAAGACCCTCCATACCAGATAATGTCACTAGTTGGCAAGTGTTTGATAGTGATCAACAAATAACTCTTTTTATACAAGAAGAGGCTGAGTTTTCTACCAATAATTACTCCAAACAACAATAATAATATGGAGGGAATATTGTCTAATTGAAATCCAACAAGCTTCCAAAATGCCTAGTTACTCTTGAGAGCATATTCAATGACGATGACTAGCTAAAGAAAGAGAAGGTAATCATGTCTACCAAGAAAGATAACTACGAGAAGGTAGAAATATTTAAGGCTAAGTTAATTACACATGGAAAAGTATGTAATAGTCAAGAGAAGCATGCTTTAATTGAGTTATGCAAGGAGTTTTTTGATGTCTTTGCATGGAAGTATACTGATTTGAAGGGTGTTGATCCAAGCCTAGCTCAACACACCATAGATCTACATGAGAGTGCCAAATATATTAAGAAAAAAAAGACCAATCAATATTAAGATTGAACCCCTCATGAATAAAGATCTCACTAAGTTGATTGAGTCTAGAATCATCTTTCCCATCAAGAATTCATCTTGGTTGGCCAATTTAGTCCCTGTTAGATAGAAGAATGGGGAGATCAAGTTGAGTGTTGATTTTAAGGACTTGAATAGAGTGTCCATGAGAGATCATTTTCCTCTTCCTTCTATGGAACAAATTCTACAAGTTGTGGTAGGTAGTGAGAGCTTTTCCCTCGATGGTATTCTAGATACAATCAAATTTTAGTGAAGGAGAGTGATCAATATAAGAAAACCTTCACTACTAAATGGAGGACATATGCTTATAGGAAAATGCCTTTTGGACTGTCCAATGTTGAAGCTATTTCAATGTGCAATGGATATGGATTTTCAAGGACTAATCAATGACATTATGTTGGTGCATCTTGATGATGTAAAAGTTTTCTCCAAGGATGTAAAGGATCAATTAAATCACCTAAGGCAGATTTTTGAAAGGTGTAGAAAGTTTGGGATCTCTCTAAACCCAAATAAATGTATGTTTATTGTCCATGAAGGCAAGTTATTAGGATAAATGATCTCCAAGAAGGGCTTATCCATAGATCCTCAAAGGGTGAGTGCAATCTTGGAATTGTCTTTGCCTGAAAACAAAAAAGTTTTGTAAAGTTTCTTTAGGAAAATCAATTTTAAAAGGAGATTCATTCTTGATTTTGCTAACTTGGTCAAGCCTCTAACCTTCATGCTAAGGAAGGATTAAGTGTGCATGTTGAAAAAATTTAACCTTTGGTCATGTTTGAGTAAACCCTTACATTTTTAAACTTTTTATAAGTTTATCCATGTCCTATAGGGGTTTCATTTTGATCTAGATGTTCACTTATCCCTAGCCTAGCCTTGGTCCAAAGTCTTACCCTTTGTACTAGTCAAGTCAATAAAATTCAACCCTAGTCAAATAGGGTCAAACATATTAAAAGTCATCAAATATGTTTGTATAGTCCTGATATGGGTTTTAATGTGATTTAGGATCTTTTTAAGTCATCTAATTGTATTTACCATATTCAATATGCAAAAAATGCCTTGTGTGCCCACTTTTATGGATGGATGAAATGATAAACTTGTCACCAAGATGTGATTAACTTGGGATACATTAGATAATGTTATATTTAGGTGTGTGATAGTCTAATATTCAGTTATAATAAAAAAATGGTAGTTTCTCCTTGTTTCTAGGCTTTTTTGGGCACTTGTACGGTCCCCATGATCTGATCTTTAGCTAAAAACATGGGTGTGGTGTCTCTTCACCTCCCTAAACCCATTTAAACATTTTAATTTCAATTATAATGCAAAAATATTCATTTTTAACTCATTTTTATTCCATTTCCTCTTGGCATGCAAAGGAAGGTCAAATTCAAGCACTTGGTATAGAAGGTACAGGTGCAGTTGGGAGGAGTGATTCTATAGGTGGATTTTAATATAATTTAACTTAATTTTCATAATATTTACTTATGTTTTTGTCCATCCTCCTTTATGAAAAATGGTTAACAATCTAGGTAACATTTTATAGAATTACATTCACGAGGGATATATTTATGCATCTTATTTTGGTTTTTAGAGGTCCATGGAGATGTGTGATATTTATGGGGTGTTATTAGGATATAATAAATATATTTAAATGATATTAAAAACACATAACACTTCAATTCTCATTTTATTAGAAGGAGATTTCAAATGGTGCTTGTTTCCTAAAGTTACAAAGATGGGTGCAGGACTTATGTTTTTCAATGTATAGAGAGATTCATGGTGGTGATAATATGATTAAAGCGCATGTTTTAAAATATATTTTATGTAATCACCCTATGATAATCCCAATTAGTACTCTTCCAAGGTGAAATTGCTCATCTTTCCCTTATTTATTGCCTTGTCACCTTTAGTTAGTTTGTGCTTGGTTCAAGAGGTTGTACGGAGGTGAGAGATATTGGAGTACATGGTAGAATCCATTTTGAGCCTTAACATTCCCCAAGATCCATGATTTTAATTCCATGAAGACTTAGGATGATATACAAGCAATTTTTCACTTCAAGAAAGGTCATCTCCATTTTGGGCTTTGTCCCCAAATGTGGAAAATAAAGGTTCTAGAGTTTTCATGGATTAATATTTTCCATGGTAGAAGATTTTTCCATCAATTTTGTTGTTTTGGCCTTGTATCCATATCAACCTATAGTAATTATTCCAATTTTGGGAGCCAAAGGGTAAGTGGAAGGTGGACTTTGAACTCCTCAAAGTTGTCAAGAAACCTACTGAAAGTTAATAGTGATATTTATAGGATTTTCAAGGAGTGTTCACCCTAAAATGCATTTGGTAAGCTCTAGACCATGTCTAACAAGGAGAAAAAAATTAAAAGGTTCTAAAATTTAATTCCAAGAAAATTTTCCATGAGAGAGGGCACAACTAGTTGTAATGACCTATTAGGCCTATACTATGTCTGTATAATAGGGTAGAATTGCACCTACAACTAGTTTGTTAGGCATTGGTCATCTTTACAAATTCAAAATTGTTTGAAAGATTTAAAAGTGAGTTATATAAATAAATTTGAAATATTTTTGTTTTTAATAAGAATCCAGTCGTGAAGGGAGAGGTCAAATTTTCCCATAGTGACCTATAGCCCCTATACGAACTGAGATAGGGATACAAGAATGAGCCTAAAGAACAAGGCATGAGATGTGTTGTTTTGACCACTCAAGGTGGTTTCAAGACAAAAGGATAGTTTGAAAAAAATTTAAGGGACATTGAAAAGGTTTTGGTGACCTTATAAACTTAAACAAAACTCATACCTAAACCTACAGGCAGAACCTAAGGATGTCTTAGTCCACACAAGATGGCCTAATCTTGGGATGAGGGATGCATTGATACAAAGGAGTGATTTTTATCCTTTATAACTAGTGAAAGATAACTAATATGAAATTTTTAACATCATAAGGAATTTAATTTTTTTCCCAAATCATCAACCAAGCTCAAAGTAACCTACAACTAGGCCTAGAATAGTGATTTCCCTTTCTAAGCAGTCATAGGCCTAGTCCATGTTTCCAAGAGCATAGAAGGTGTTTAAGAGGATAAAAGACTAGGATATGGTTTATATACATAATTTAAGGTATTAATTATCTTTAAATTTATTAATCAATCTGAAATCAAACCCTAAAACCTCTAAATACATCTTATACCTTGCATACCCTCAAACTATGCCTTTTCAAAAGTCTACCTTAGGAACTTGATGAGTTGGAGGGTCAACTAGAAGAATAAGGAGATAAATTTTGGTATATATTACACTTAGGATCCATAGTACACTTTAAAATAATCATATTTTATCATATAACATAGAAATCCCTCTCTATTTTGTCTCAATGTATGGGTTATTTTAGCGTGCATGAAGGTGGAAATTTTGGGGAAAATGTTGAAATAATGAACCAAAAGGAAAAAAAGGACAAAATGGTGATTTTATAATCTATATAAGATATAATAAAATATAAAACACCTTTATATATGATCTATAACCAAAAAATATGCTCTAACGAAGGAGGGTTATAGTCATGAGTGAAGGGAATCCTTAAGCCTAAAAGCCAAATTAAAGATCATGTGATTTTTTTGACATTTTTCATGCCTTATAATTGGTTTATTCATGCTTGAATAGGTATATAATATGTTTTGGAGCCATCACGAGTCAAAATAAGTTGTTATAATATTAGGTGGAGTCTCAAATGGTGGGCAAACCTATTGGCAAAGTCTAGGCCTAATGCCAAACAAGGGTAAGTTTTCATTTTTAGATCTTGTGGAGCTAATAAAATGATGGGAAAATGTTTTTTGGGTGCATATATAGGTTATTGAGTAATTTTTTTGTATTATAACTCATCAAGAAGATAGTTCTTGGCTTCCAAGCTCCCAAACCCTCACAAAATACAAAAAATAGCTCGAATGGTCAAGTTAAAATGTTCATAACTTCCATGATCTTATGCATGGGTCCAGGATGCATTTAGGATAGTATGAAAAGGTCCTTGAGGATCCCTCAGTCTAATTTGGAAATAATTATATCTTTCCATATTTATGAATGAAAGGTTAAGAGTGCTAGTCACTCCAAAACGCTCTCTAACCCTATTTTAGGACCTAATGGTGAAAATTAAGCTAGAAGTGACTCTAGATGGATGAATTTGACTATGAGTGATGAAGAAAAGTTGTTTCCAACTCCATGAGGATCATATCCATGGGATTGGATTATATATAACTATATAGGAAAGAGTAAAATATGGATTATATTTACCATTTTATGTTGTGCAGGCATAGTGAAATTACAAGAGATCAAATCACTTTTGGAGGGAAAATCAGGCTTGTTCTAAGTGCCCATGGTTATTAGATCAAGTTTCTAAGCTACTAAGTATGCTTACCAGAAATCTATTTTCAAAGGACTTGGAGAAAATGGTGAATCTTCATTTTGGGAGCCTTTTAAGGCCAATTTCTTGTAATTGATGGTATGATCACTCCTTACACATGTCATTCCTCTTCTTATATGGATCAAATTGTAGGTTTAAAGAGCTTGAAGGTGAAAAGTCTGAGAGGTGAAGGGAAAATGGCTATTTTGAGACTAGCAAGTATGATCATGCATGGCCATAATGATAAGAAGGGTCAAGATCCTCTCCATTTCATGTGAGGGCTTCTAAGTAAGCCTTCATACTTAGATTCATCACTAAGCTTGATTAGTTACAAAGCTAGTATAGTTTTCTAAGGACAATCATGAAGGGTAGTTTTCTATACATAGAAAAGGATTTTCTTAACTATTTTTAGGTCTTATATTATTGGAAATGACATTTTTAACTCCTAACATGATATGTATCATGAAATATCTCTCTCTCTCTCATGAATTTTTAATTGATCTTCAAATTAGTGACACATGTCCTTGTACCTCTCTCTCTCTCTCTCTCTCTCTCTCTCTCTCTCTCTCTCTCTCTCTCTCTCTCTCTCTCTCTCTCTCTCTCTCTCTCTCTCTCTCTCTCTCTCTCTCTCTCTCTGCTTCCAAGTTCTATAAATTGAGCCTTTTTGGCCATTATTTGTAATCTCTATGCTGGGTATGGCAAAGCTCTACCAAATTTTTGCCTTGAATAAATAAAGATAAGTAATTTTACTTCATTCTAAGAATTAATTAAGTGTACATGATAGTGTTTAATCTTATGCAAGTGTGATGTCTATTTACCTTCACATGTTACTCCTATTAGTACCTAGTGTGTTATGATCTCTTTCTTGCAAGTCAATAAGAAGTGTCAAGTGAGGTTGAAGGTATAGTGAATAACTCATTCAATAGAGTGTCTTAGAATTCCTATTTCCTAAGTCTTCCTAACTTATGCTATCTCTTAGATCCCATGTTGAAGCAATGATTTGAGAAAGAGAGTTGATATTGATTGAAGTGTATATGTAACTTGTTCTTCATTCCAATTGTATGTCAAAGGTATGATTATAGAAAATGATTTGGTGTATCACCCCCATAGAATAGGTTTACTTTCATGTTACCTCTATCCCTTTTCATCCCCAAGTTTGGTAATACGATTTGAGATACATCAAGGGGAGCTAGCCCCTAATCTAGAGATACACATCCACTAAGGATACCCACATCCTTAAGGTGGTTCCATTGTCTCATTTAAATGAGGATAAGCTTCTCCCATCTCCTCATTTTGTGCAAGTTCAAATGACAAAATTTCACTTGGACAAGATAGAGGAAGGAACATTTTGAAGAGATCAAAAAATCCATTGCTTAAGCTCTAACCCTTGCCAGTCCTAATTTCTCAAAAGACTTCAGTTTGTATACTTTTGGAAATGAAGAGGTAATCTCTACCATGATTACTCAAGCAAATGATGAAAATTTAGAGTAGCCTATTGCCTTCTTTAGTCAAAATTTTGAAAGATATGAGGTACAAAATTTTGAAAGATATGAGGTAAGATACACCTATATTAAAAATAAAGTACTTTCAGTTGTTAGGAGTCTAAATAAGTTTAGAAATATGTTGTCTACCAACAATATTCACATATTTTTACCTCATGCTAGTGTTAAAGACTTCCTTTTGAGCAAAGATTTGAATGAAAAGAGGGCTGGTTGGATCACAAAAGTGATGGAGCATGATGTGGAAATTAAGATAACCAAGATAGTGAAAGGGAAGGGGTTATGTGAGCATCTTGCTTCAGATTTGAAGTAGAAAAAAGAGATTGTTTTGGCACTCCATGATGACCCTATGATAGCTTCACCTTCATCAATGAGAATTCGGAAACAAGATATGATCCATTTTATTCATAGCGGTGAGTGTCCACAAGGCCTAGATAGAGCTAGAAGAAGATCCTTTAGATTAAAATCCATTATCTATGTACTTGTTGAGGGATTATTATTTAGGAAGGACTTTTTAGGTGTATTATTAAGGTGTATTAGATCAAATCATGGACTAGCTATGGTCATTTTTCTCCAAGAACCACAAGTACTAGGATTATGAAGGATGGATACTTTTGGCATAATATATATATATATATATATATATATATATATATCACACCCATGTTTGGGTAAGGATTTTCCCAAAATGTGCTCTATTTGATGTTAAAAAAAAGATTTCTACCTTGCCTCTTCATCCAATTCAAGTTGATGCACCTTTTATGCAATGGGGTTTAGATTTTATAGGCCTAATCAATCCACCTTCTAGTGCTAGTTACCAAGTGGATGTTGACTGCCACAGATTACTTTACAAGATGGGTGGAGGCTATATATCTCATGGAGGCAAATGAAAACTCATTTATAAACTTCTATGAAGGTATAATAATAAGGTTTGGGGCTCATTCAATAATAATTTTAGATAATCTATTGGTTTTTCTTAGAATAAGGACAAGTGAATGGGCTTTAAAAAATGGCATTTATTTTAGCACCACATCTAATTAATATCCACAAGGTAATGGACTAACTAATTAGACTAATAACAATTTAATCAAAATCATAAAGAGGATGATGTATGAGAATCAAAGGACTTTGCATTCAAAGTTTAAGATAGCCCTTTAGGTTGACAGGATCATACCAAAAAGAGCTATTAGAAACTCACCATACACACTTGTGTATAAGAGAGAATATAGACTACCTATTTCACTTGAGTTACTAGCCTTAGACATCACTTATAAACTTTAATTGATGGAGAATGAGATCATGGAAGTTAGGTTATGTAAGTTGAAATAACATGAGGAGATAAGAGATCAAGCTATGCTAACTATGAGAGCTTGCCAAGAACAAACAAAGAGATACTTTGACAATAAATCCATGTTAGGAAGTTTCAAAGAGCGAGATATTTTCCTTAATTAGAATGAAGATAGAGCTAAACCTAGAAGACACATAAATTTTGATGCTTTTTGGACTGGCCCATATGTGATCACATCATGAAAGTAACACAATGCTTTACAATTATCAATTTTGGATGGAGAAGAGATTCATATACCAGTCAATGGGATATATCTAAAATATTTTTACTAAGGTTTTCTCTCCTTATACATATATTATTACTTTCTTTGTGCTCCCTAAGTGCTTATGCACATGTGTGAGTTTTATCTTGTGTCTTTCCTTGTTTTATTTCTTACTTTGTCTTTCTTGTTGGTGTGGTGTATTTGTTTTGTGTTTGATTTTATCAAATTCATTGCTAGTTGTCTTAAATAATCCATTAAATCCATTTTACCTTAGTAGGATAAGGCTACTGATCCTTAGTATAGCTAGCATACTACCCCTATGAGTCATTATTTTTTGGACCAAATTTCACTTTTTGGTCAAATTTGGGCACCCCTAGACAAAATTATTGATTTTAAACATATGAATGTGTCCTAATATATTGTCATAAGAAGTATAATTTGTTATATGATGTCATTTAAGGTATTTTTTCTTTGGTTTTAGTTGCATTAATCAACTTATCCATTTATGGTCATTTTATGTACTTGTAGGGGTCATTAATGAAAATGGCACATTTCACAAGGTGACTAAGTGTCATATTTTGATTAGAAACGTCAAAGAAGTTAGTTTAGGTGTTAGGGATGTTATTTACCACTGAATTTTGTAGGTTGTTCAACTAAAATTATAGAAATCAACTAAAAAATAGGAAAAATGGCACTTGTATAGATTTTTGGGGAGTGTGCCATGTGGGGAGGATCATTGGGGGTATAATAATATTGATAACACTCACCTACATGCTTGGTTTGATCTAAACTAGTCTTTTGGATGCCCAAACTATTATACACATTTCTTTCTCTTCTTGGTAGACTAGAGTGACCCTTAGGTTTTTGCTCAATACAGGAAGCACAGGCAGTTTCAAAAAAAATACTTTAGGGATATGATAATAAACTAGGATAAATTGATTTTCATATATGTATTTTGAAGATTAGTTAGCTATGTTATATGAACCATTACTAACATGTTGACTCTATATATTTGATAGTTGTTTGGTTCACCCTATAGATTTTGATCCATTTCTACCAAATTCATATTAGCCAGTTATTGGTGTTGGATCCATAAGATGTTGGATTCCTTCTAAAATTTTCTTCATTCCTAGTTGTAATATTCACAACTTTTGGATAAGCAAAATTGGTCTATCATGCAAGGAGGTGTCACCTATGTAGTTTCAGTTGGAGTGCTTTGATTTGTTGAGTGTCTCTCTCATGTAGGTAACTCTTCCAATTGAAGGAGTGTTGTATAATACCATGGGTCATGAGACCATATCATTTGTGTTTTAACTTCACCATGTAATTCCTTAGGTTTCTTGCTAGATTTTTTCCCTCTATAGTCAACTCCTTGCATGTTTCTAGTTGCAGTCTAATGTATGAATTGGTTCATCATATCTATGAGGTTTTAATGGAGGTATATTGGTCTATCCAAGAATTGAATAGTTTAATGAGGTCCTTTTACATGTTTGGGAGAGTATAAAGTTTGATCACATACTCATATTCCATCCCAAATAGCCACTTGGTGTATCTATCTATTCTTTTCCACATATGTGAAAGTGTATGCATGTTATAATAGGTGTTTTAAAGTTGGTTCTATGTTTTAAAGTATGGAAAACACTATTATTGAATATTTACTATTGCATTTGGGTAGTTTTAAGCTATTTCAACACCATGTTGACCTCAAATTTATGCTCTACCTAGATATTCTACCCAAAATATGAATCTACAGGTCCTTGATGATGTCATGCTAGTGTAAAGGGAGGTGGATATGGGTTATAAAACATTGTTTTCATTTGTAGTGAATTTGGAGGTTCATAAAGGCATGTGAGTCTCTTATATACTCATGGTTCATAGTGGTATAGACCCCAATACATTGTTTTCTTATCAAAACAACATTCCACAGGTGGCTGAGCATGAATTCAAGTGTGTATGGAAGGACTAAATCAATTTCACACTTCTTTTGTTTCATTTTCATGACAATAAGTGTCCATAGACCCATATAAAACTCCTAGAATATAAAGGAAGTATGAAATCATGTTGGAAGGTCAAAGACTGAGTTTGGAAATGGAATCCCTAAAGGAGTAAAATAGAGCTCCAAGAGGTTTTGGTAGGCCTTCCAAAGTACACTTGTAAAAGGTTTCAAGGCCTAAAATTTGGTGGAGATTATATCCTTATAATAAGACAAGGACCCTTCTAATTTTTATAAGGAAAGGATAAGGGGAAAGTGGTTTTGAAGATCTTCAAAAGTGCCTCATAATACAATAAAACCAAGTAGTGAAGTCTATAGGATTCTTGTCTAAAAGATGATCCTCTTAAATAAACTTGTCATACTTAGACTGAGCATCATGATTGAATGACTCTAAATGATCCAAATGCACATTCAAGATTAAAGGATAATTAATGAGGTTTTAATATGATTTTAGCTCCTTGCACACATTCCCTATTCTTACACTATCCTAAACATGCATCTCCAGCTAAGGTGGAGTTTCAAGTTTGAAAGAAGTCCTTTCTTGCATAGATGGAGGTTAGGTTGTGTTCATGGTTACAAAGGATAATTAGAAACTCTATAAAATTTCTAATACTCTTTATGATTTAAAATTATTTCTTTTCAACCTAGGAGCACCTACAGGGGTCAATAGATGCAAGATCTCTCAGTCCTATAGGCAGGGAGGACTAAATTGTGAGATAGTTGATGGTAAGGCCATTTGAAGAGGTTATTAAGTGAATTTAAATAGGAAAATTGATGGATCATGTGTTTTAAATATTAAATGAGGTTTTTACACTATTCATAGTGCATAAAACATGCCCATGACCACCTACATGCATCCTTCAAGCATGAAATGGCAATCTACAGGGGTCAGACAAGTTGAACAAGGAGAAGGAATGGTTTATGCACATTTGGTGTGGTTTTAGTATTTTAAAAATGATTGTGATATGGATAGATAGTGTGGGGATATCCAAGGTGCATTGAAAAAACCTTTTCTCATTTTAATCATCCCAATCCACTCCTATTTTAACACCTACAACAAGGTAAAAAACATGGTACCTCAGTCTAAGCATAAATCAAGCATGTTAGGCACTATTTGAGTTCTAATGGAAAATATAGGTGGGATATAAATTAATTATGCATTATTATACCCCAAAGGGTGTGTTGAAGATCTAGTACACACCCTGATCAAATGGATAAAGTCTCAGTCCACGTACAAGACTTAGGACAAAACTCAGGTCAGACAAGTAAGATGATGTAGACAGTATGTTAGCCTTGAGTTTTGATGGATTTTAATGACAATTTAAGGTGCATACAAGTATTATAATATTTTTTTAACCCTAGGATTTTAAAGAGGACATTTGGACACCATAGACAAAGCCAAAACAAGGTACATGTAAGGGATCTCATTTAAGGTATAGACAAGGGCCCAATTTGGTGATGAAGTGCATTGATATAGATAATGGGAGATAATACTTAATGAAAAAATGAATGAAAACCTAAAATAAAATTTTATTGGTGTCAGTAAACCCTTTCAAGGAATAAAACAAGTTTATACATGATCTCAAACCGTTGTTTTCACCTACAACAAGGTCTAGGCAAGCAAGGAAAAAAAATGAGACATGGACTACCTAGAGAGAAAATGAAGGTTTCAATGATTGTAAAATGATTATATATTATCAAATAGATTAACTCAAATTCCCAATACATTAATAATGTTCTAAAATGTTTTTCACACTTGTCAAATGAGCATCAGTCCATACAACTATCTAGGAGAGATCTTAATCCAATAAGCAAAGGTAAAAAATCTCTATAAGAAAGGTTGGATGGTTTCAAAACCTCCATGAGAAAAATTTTAAGGTTATATGCATGTTATGACAGCATATAGTAATCAAATTAGATTGGAAGGGTCATTCATAAGTGGATTTGGATAAAAATGTAGGAAAATAGGGGTTTTTAGCCCATTTTTAAGATAACTTCAGTTGGTTAGGTACCTAAATGAGGGAATATGACCTTGAACTTTGGTTAAAATCCTCATTATGACTTTATAAAAATCTAAAAACTTTAATTTTTCCATGGGTATAAGGGATATATCTCTCTATTTTGTCTCAGAGATTAGCCACTCATGAAAATCAAAACTTTGGCAAGAGAAACAAAAGATGGCAAAATGAGTGAAGTGCCTAAGTTGAGGCCTTAAGATATTCAAGGTAAATTGGGTTATGATTATGGAATATTTATGGAGGTTATTTAACACTCAATAAATTTATAACCCTACAAAATGACCTAACTATTCATGCACAAAGTTAAATTAGGTAAGTTCCCACTAGGCCTATTTGGAAAATAAGAGAGAAAAGATGAAAACAATTGTTTGAAAGGTCATATGATGATTTTTTGAGTATTAATGAAGTGTAAAAATTCATAATTAACCATATTAAACATGTTATAAGATCCAAAGTGATCCAAACTTACAGGGGTTGTGCTAAGCCCATCAGGACTTAAAGAGATTTGAAGTCAAGTGGGGGTCTACCTTTCATTTCTAGGCCTTTATGAGATATCCAAATGATTGGTTAATTATTATGGAGTGATTTTAGACATTTATGAGCCTTTTTATGTATATAAACTTGTATGAGGATTGTTTTTGACCTAAAAATAGCTTAGGCATGTAGGAAGTTGAGAAACAAGATCGATAGGTCAACTTATAAAGATCATATCTTTGGTAAGGCATTACATGAGGACAAAAGGGGTTAGGAGGAGTTATATAGGGTCATAAAAAATAAATTTGTATAATTATTTGGAAATTTGAACATGTCATATGTATGAACAATTATTAAGAATAGAAATAGTCTAAAACCCTAGTAAAACCCTTAGAGGAACTTGATGGAGAAAACAAGCATGGAGAGCCACTAAAATGACATAGTTTGGTAAGGAAACCTATTTTATCATTGAGAAGACTCACTTAGGCTCTCACTCATGTAAGGAAGATGTATATAACTATATGGACAACATGTAGAACAATGTTTTTCTCAACATTTTCTATGTTTTATAGGTTCTAGGAGGTTTGAGAATATGAAATAAAGTTTAGAGGGAGGATAAATAACTATTATAACTCCAAATGGTCATTTTATTCTATGTAAAAACTCCTAATTTTTCTAACTATACCTTTCCTTTTAGATATTTAAAACTGGCATAATGAGCACAAGAGTGAAAAGTGTGGAAAACTCAAATGGATGTATTTTTAAGGTGAATTTGAGAAGTATAAGAGAATAGAGGATATTTCCAAGTGTCAATCACCCAATAAATTATATTTTCATGGAAAATTGAAGGCATTTTTGAGGCCAAGTATGAGGGGTAACTTAAACAAGGAGTTTTCTTGATTGCAGACAATGATTACTTCATTCCAAGAGTTTCAAAAGAAGTAAGAATGTAGATAATGCGTGGAATTTTATGCCTAAAATACTTCCATATTATTACCATCATCATACCTATCCCTATTTCGTGATGGGACATTCAAATAGGTTCAAATGATTGAGGTAGTTTTCTGACTTAGGATAAGGAATTTTGAGACACTTTTCATCAGTTTCATAAGTTATATAGATATTTAGACCCCATAAAATTTAATGGTTCATTTCAAATCTATATCCCATTTAATTTTATCCTCATTTTTTGAATTTACATGTGTATAAGTGACATTGGGACTTACGTTTCCTTGTACCTCTCTCAAAATCTATAAATATGGACTCTTTTGTATTTTCTGAGTAGCCTCCAATGATTGATGGGGAAACCCTAGATAATTTTCTACTTGAAGTACTATTGAATAAATAAATAATTATTTTTTCCTAATTAAATGTTGTGTAATTAATTTTTAGTGGAATCTTGTTGGTCTTATCTAGTAGAAGATTTTCTTTTCTAGCATGTTATCCTTGATTATCTACCAAGTGTGTAGAAATGATATTGTTGTAGGTCTTTATTAGTATTATTTTATAAGTGTATAGATATATTTTAATTTTTTAATGGTTATATTCCCTCATTGAATCATCCATTACTCTCCTAAGTATAAAATACCTTCTTGAATCTAACATATGAAACATTGATGAGACAATACATCTTGAGTTGTGAGTTTCATGTGAGAGAGACTTTGTATGTCTTTAATTAGTATATATTCAGTCAAATAGGAGGATTTTAAAATTTTTTGCATCACCTTTTATTTTTCTTATTTTTTTTCATAACCCTTTTCATTCGAAAGTTGATAGGTAAGAAAGTTATTCAAAGAGTGCATCAAGGGAACTAGCCCTTCTAGATATTCATCTCTCAACATTGTCACCCATAGAAAGAGGGATGTTTCCATTATTCCAATTGGATGAGGAGATCTAGTCATCTCCTCAAGGGTTCAAATCCAAGTGTCAAAACATTTTGGCATGCCAGGTGGGACTCTAAGTCCTAGAAGATTATCCAAGATTGGTGTTGGTAATGGCATAGTTTCAGCTACAAGAACATATACATTCAATACCTGATGACTCAACTAAAGTTTTCAACTAATTGGTTTCTGATCATTTCCTAATTTCCATGCCAAAGGTGACCACTAGGTCTATTTCTAATGGTACACCCTTTGAGTTTGTGAAATTGCCCTTATATTCTACTAGAAGGTTTAGGTTTGTGAACACCCATCCTTATTAAAGAGAGTTGGTGTTTAATAAGTATAATTTATTATTTATTTCAATCCATAATACTCAAATTTAAAATTCCAAGATGGCTAGGAACCAACCTTTTTTAGCTTTCATCAGATCATCTCCTTTGAATCTTGTCCAATATGACCAAATTTCAAGAGTAGCCCTTAAGAGTGTTACATATTTTTGTGGAGAGGGTCGTATTAATTCTATTGAATATATTATAAACATACCAAACTTTTATAATATCCATAATATAAATCAATAAAAATGTGGATATTAGGTTTTTGGAATTATATTTCAAATAAAAAGCTTTAGATTGGTTTGGAACTCTACCTAAAAATTCTATTGGTTCATGGGATGAACTAGGAGATCTATTGACTAAGATGTTTGGAGTGAAGAGTGATCATCTATCTCTATCTGAGAAACTAACCACTATCAAGAGGGCACCGCAAGAGTTTATGTAAGACTTCAATACTAGATTTTAAAAAACATGGGAAATGATCCCAACTCTTATGAAACCTACGCAAAACTATGCATTCTTGTACTATCTAAAAGCATTGAATAGTGATGTATCCATGATGATCCCATCCATGGGTGGGAATACACTTCTTATTTCCTATGAGATAACCATAAATGCTAAGAATTATCTTGTTCAGGTGGGGAATATTACTCCTAGGTCACCAATGCCACTATTCCCTAATTTGTAGCCTCTTAGCCAAGGTGCATTACCTAATTTAACTCCTTTTCTTAGTCAAGAAAGGCATACCATTGTACCTTAAAATGAGATCCATGAAGTTAAAATCTTTCTCTAAAGTGTCACTAATGAATTGGTTTCCATAAAAAGGCAACAAGCCCAAGGTTATAGACCTTACCAACCCTATAATCAGTTTGGGCAAACCAATATACCTCCTTTTCAAATCAATATGCAAGGACAAGGTCAAATAACTCATGTTAAGCCTTATCAAAGATACAATCCTAATGATCCCTCATCCTCTAAGGCTTTTATTCCCACCCAAAACAACTTCATTCAAGAATAACCATACTATCCATAATTTGAGTAAAATCAAGAATAAGTTGCTTATGCAAATGAAATGTAAAATCAAACCATGGCAATGCAAGGCAATCAAGCTTCCCAAGTCCCAATATTTGAGGGACCAATGCAAAGTGGAATGGAAATGGTCAAACACAATATGATTATACCCTCATAAATCATTTAGAGGGATATTTTTGTGTTATTAATCACTTGGGGAATTTAAGAAATATGAATATTAGTGTTGCCCCTAACACTAGGTCTAAGAAAAGGGCTATTACAAAGAAACAAGGAGCAACTCAAGGACCTATTTGGATTCCCACATCATCTTCAATGGTGAGTTTTTAAAATTAATATCATATCATGCAATATGGTTAGGAGTTTCAAAATGTAAAGATAGCTCCTATTCACCCACCTTCACAAGTTACATCACAAGGGGTTAGTATTTCTAAGGAGGCCCCAAAGGTGAGAAAATATTCCATTAATGTTGTGGACCAGATGAAGAATCTACATATGAACATATCATTTTGGGATTCTTTGACAATACTAGGGTAAAAATATTTGATTCAAAAGGAATTATAAGGATTAGGTAAGCAAGTTGGCTCATCTAGGAATGAAAATGTTGTAGTAGTTAATTGAGCTCAACCTATAGATGGTCAAGTGAAGAGGAATGAAAAGACTCCTTTATACCTATCTATAATAATTAGTGATTTATTGGTTCATAATTTCATCATATATAGTGGGGCTAGTACTATAGTTATGCCTAAGTGTATAGAAGATAAACTAGGCCTCAAATATGAGCTTATGACTAAAGGAGTCTTATAATTGGATGGATCACTAACCAAGACTTTGGGGGTAGTTAAAGATTTGAATTTGATCCTACATTCTTGTCCTAATTTTTCCATTCCTCATGATGTAATTATGTTAGATTTACCTCGATACTTTGCTCTTTGTTTGTCAAGAGAGATTACAGCTAAGATAGGTGGATACTTGACTGGCAATTGGTTTTACGTGGTGTTTAGAAAAAAGTATGGTACTAAGGTAAAGATTTAATCTAAATATATTCATCATAATCACTTGGATCCTTACATAAATAAAGTGTCAAATGTTAAATATTCCATCATTGATGAAGAGGAGCTCCACATAGACCAATCTCCAATATCTTCCCTTGAAGGAGTTTCTGATTTGTACTTAGATGAATGGGGAGATGAGAATTATGATCATGTTCATTACAAGTTCATTGAGGAATCTAGTCTTGGGGTGCATTTTATGCATGAGGAGGAATATTTCATTCCAAATTTGATTAGTTAAAGAGAAGATATAGATGGTTTATGCAAACTTTTCTTTGATGGGTCAAGAATCAAGATTGGGGTAGGTGGTGGAGCAATGTTGGTTTCCCCTTCTAAAGAAATGTACTATCCAACTTTAATATTTCAATTCTCATGTACCTATAATGTGGTAGAATATAAATACCTCATTCATGGCCTATAGTGGGTAAGGAAAAGAGGTGTCAAATAATTCCAAATGTTTGGTGATAGTGAATTAGTTGTGAATAAGGTGATTGGGAAAAATTTGACCAAGAACTCTTTACTTAAGTCTTATAAGCATAGAGTGTGGGATATTATAGAGGATTTTCAAGATTTAAACATCACATCCATCCCAAGAGAGGAAAAGAAACATGATGATAGGTTGGAAACAATTGGAGCTCATTTTGATGTTCCAAAAGGTATGAAAGAGGATAAGAGCCAACCACATCTCAATGTAGTTGTAAGACCTTCCATACCAAATAATGTCACTAGTTGGCAAGTGTTTGATAGTGATAAAAAATATCAATTTTTTTAAAAGAAGAGGCTGAGTTTTCTACCAAGAATCACTACAAACAACAACAACAATATGGAGGGCAGCTTGTCTAATTGAAATCCAACAAGCTTCCTAAAAGCCTAGTTACTCTTGAGAGAATATTCAATGAGGATGACCATATAAAGAAAGAGAAGGAAAGAATGTATACCAATAAAGAGAACTATTAAAACGTATAAATCTTCAAGTATAAGTTACTATCATTTGGAAAAGTATGTAATAGTCAAGAGAAACATGATTTCATTGAGTTATGCAAGGAGTTTTATGATGTCTTTACATGGGAGTATAGTAATTTGAAGGGTTTCAATCCAAGCCTATATCAACACACCATAGAGATAGATGAGAGTGCCAAATATATTAGGAAAAAGTAAAGACCAATCAATCATAAGATTGAACCCCTCATGAAGAAATATCTCACTAAGTTGATTGAGTCTAGAATCATCTTTCCTATCAAGCATTCATCTTGGTTAGCCAATTTAGTCCCTATTACAAAGAAGAATGGGGATGTCAAGTTGTGTGTTGATTTTTGGGACTTGAATAGAGTATATTTGAGAGATAATTATCCTCTTCCTTATATAGAATAAATTATACAAGTTGAGGTAGTTAGTGAGAGGTTTTCACTCCTTGATGGGTATTTTAGATATAATAAAATTTTAGTGAAGGAGAGTGATATATATAAGACAAAATTCACTATTAAATGGGGGCTATATGATTATAGGAAAATGAATTTTGGATTTTCTAATTATAGAGCTACATTTCAATGTGCAATGGATATGGATTTTCAAGGACTAATCAATGACATGTGTTGGTGTATCTTGATGATTTAAAAGTTTTCTCCAAGGATGCAAATGATCACTTAAACAAACTAAGGCATATTTTTGAAAGGTGTAGAGAGTTTGGGATCTCTCTAATCCCAAATAAATGTGTGTTTGTTGTCCATGAAGGAAAGCTCTTAGGACACATTATCTCCAAGAAGGGCTTATCCATAGATCCTCAAAAGGTGAGTGCCATCTTGGCATTATCTTTGCCTAAACACAAAAAAGGTTTGAAAAATTATTTAGGAAAATCAATTTCATAAGGTGATTCATTCCTAATTTTTATAACTTGGGAAAGCCCCTAACCTTCATGCTAAAGAAGGATGAAGTGTTCACTTGGATAAGAAGGAAGAAGGAAAGTTTTGAAGAGATCAAACAAGCCATTGCTCAAGATCCAACCCTTACAAGTCCTAATTTCTAAAAAGACTTTATTTTTTATAATTTTGGAAATGAAGAGGTAATATCTACCATGCTTACTCAAGTAAATGATGAAAATTTAGAGTAGCCTATTGCCTTCTTTAGTCAATGTTTTGAAGGATATGAGGTAAGATACACCTATATTGAAAAGAAAGCACTTTCAGTTGTTAAGAGTCCAAAGAAGTTTAGAAATATGTTTTCTAACAACAATATTCACATATTTCTACCTCATCCTAGTGTCAAAGACTTCCTTTTGAGAAGAGATTTGAATGAAAAGAGGGCTGATTGGATCACAAAATTGGAGTATGATGTGGAAATAAAGATAACAAAGATAGAGAAAGGGAAAGGGTTATGTGAGCATCTTGCTTCAGATTTGAAGGAGAAAAAAGAGACTATTTTGTCACTCCATGATGACACTATGATAGTTTCACCTTCATCAATGAGAATTTGGACACAAGATATGATCCATTTTCTTCAAACCAGTGAGTGTACACAAGGCCTAGATAGAGATAGAAGAAGATACTTTAGTTTAAAATCCATTCTTTATGTACCTAATGAGAAATTATTATTTAAGGACTTTTTTGGTGTGTTATTGAGGTGTATTAAAGTAGATCATATTGATAAATTACTATTTGGTTTTCATGATGGACTAGCTCGTGGTCACTTTGCTCTAAGAACCATAGCTACTAGGATTATGAGGGATAGATAATTTTGTCCTAACATGTTCAAAGACACCCATGTTTGGGTAGGGAAGTGCCCAAAATGTGCTCTATTTGATGGTAAACAAAATCTTGTTACCTTACCTCTTCATCCAATTCAAGTTGATACACTCTTTATGCAATGGGGTTTAGATTTCATAGGCCTAATCAATCCACCTCCCAGTGATATCCACAAGTGGGTGTTGACTACTATAGATTACTTTACAAGATGGGTGGAGGATATATCTCTCAAGTAAAATGAAAAATAATTTCTAGACTTTTATGAAGGTATAGTAACAAGGTTTGGGGATCCTTCAACAATAATTTTAGATACTTCAATGGCTTTTCTTAGAATAAGGACAAGTGAATGGGATTTGTAACATGGAATCTATATTAGATCCTAATCATATTAATATCCACAAGGAATTGGACTAGATATGTCCACTAATATTAATCTAATTATAATCATAAAGAGGACAATGGAGGAGAATCAAAGGGCCTGGCACTTGAAGTTGAAGATAGCCCTTTAGGCTGATAGGATCACACCAAAAAGATCTATTGAAAACTCAAAATACACACTTGTATATGGGAAAGAATATAGACTACATATTTCACTTGAGTTACTAGCCTTAGACCTCACTTATCAACTTCAATTTATGGAGAATGAGAGTATGAAAGTCAGTTTATGCGAGTTGATGTAACTTAAGGAGATAAGATATCAAGCTATGCTAACTATGAGAGCTCACTAAGAATTAAAAAAGAGATAATTTGAAAATAAATCCATGCCAAGAAGTTTCAAGGAGGGATATATTGTCCTAAATTAGGATGAAGATAGAGCTAAACTTGGAAGACACATAAAGTTTGATGCTTTGTGGAGTGGCCCATATATGATCACACAATGCAAGCAACACAATGCTTTCCAATTCTCAAGGTTGGATGGAGAAGAGCTTCATATACTAGTCAATGGGATATATCTCAAAAATTGTTTATAAGGTTATCCTATCTCCTTGTACATATATTCTTACTTTCTTTGTGTTTAAGTGCTTATGCACATGTGTGAGTTTTGTCTTGTGTCTTGTCTTGTTTCATTTCTTGTTTTGTCTTACTTGTTGGTGTGGTGTATTTGTTTTGTGTTTGATTTTGTAAAATTCATTAATATTTTTATTAAATAATTAATTAAATCCATTGGCCCTTAGTCAGATAAGGCTATTGATCCTTAGTATAATAGGCATGCTACCCCTATGAGTCACTATTTTATTAACCAAATTTGACTTTTTGGTCAAATTTGGGCACCCCTAGGAAAAATTATTGATTTTAAAAATTTGAATGGGTCATAATATATTTTAATATGAATTATTATTTTTTATATGATGTAATTTAAGGTATTTTTAGCTTTGGTTTTAGTTGCATTAATTAACTTGTCCATTTGGGTTCATTTTATGTACTTGTGGGGATCATTAATGAAAATGGCACATTTTAAAACGTTCATAAGTGTCATATTTTCATTGGAAAAATAAAATAAATTATTTTAGGTGTCAAGGATGTTAGTTACCTAAGAATTTTGTATGTTCAATTGAAATTATAGAAATAACTTAAAAAAGAGGGAAAATAGCACTTGTAAGGATTTTTGGGAAGTGTGCCATATGGGGAAGATCACAAGGGATCTTATCATCCTTATAAAACTCACCTAAACACCTTTTTTGATATTAAATATTTAATTTGATGACAAAACCATTCTACACATTTCTTGCTCTTCTTGGCAAACCAGAGTGACCCTCTAGTTTTTGCTCAGTATAAGAAGCACATGTAGGTTTAGATAAAATTATTTAATTATATGATAGTACACTAAGATACCTTAATTTTAATATATGTATTTAAAAAATTAGTCTGCTATTCTATATGAACCATTGCTAACAAGTTGATTTTGTAGATTATATAGCTGTTTGGTGCACCCTATAGGTTTTGCTCCATTTATACAAATCCATATGAACCAATTAATTTTTTTAGATACAAATGATATTTAATTCCTTATAATATGGTATAAATTCTTTTTTACATGATTCATGAGGTTTGGATGAAAAAAATGGTCTATTATGTATGGAGGTGTCACCATGTGTAGTTTTAGTTGGAGTGCTTTGATTTACTCAGTGTCTCTCTCTTGTAGGTGACTCTTAAAAATAGGAAAGAGTGTTATATAATACCATGGGTCATGTTACTATATAATTTATGTTTTAACTTCACCATGCCACTCCTTAGGTTACTTGTTAGCTTGTTTCCCTATATGGTCAACTCCTTGCACATTTCTAGTTGTAGTCTCATGTATAAATTGGTTAATCATGTCTATGAGGTTGTAATGGAGGTATATTGGTCTATAAAATACTTGAAAATTTCAATTAGGTTTTTTTTCATGTTTTGGAGAATAAATTTTTCGATCACATGCTAATATAGCATGCCAAACAACCACTTGGGGCATTTGTATATGTGCAAGTGTCTCCATGTTGTAATGGGTGTTTTGAATCTGGTTATATGTTTTAAAGGATGGAAAAAACCATTATTTAATATTTAATATGGAATTTAGGTATTTTAAAGCTAGTTTACCACCATGTTGACCTTAATTCTATGTTTTGCCCACATATTCTACCCAAAACATGTATCTATATGTCCTTGATGATGTCATGATGGTGTCAGGGTAGGTGGATATGTGTTAAAAATCCTTGTTTTAATTTAAAGTGCATTTTTAGGTTCATAAAGGGATGTGAGTCTCTTGTATACTCATGGTTCATAGTGGTACACACCCCAATATATTGTTTGCTTCTCAAAACAACATTCCACAAGTGGCTGAGCATGAGTTCAGGTGTGTATGGAAGGACTAAATCAATTTCACACTCTTTTTGTTTAGTATTCATGACAATAAGAGTCAAAAGAACCATATAAAACTCTAAGAAGATAAAGGAAGCATGGAATCATGTTGGAACATCAAAGACTGAGTTTGGAGAAGGAATCCCTAAAGGAGCAAAATATAGCTCCCAGAGGTTTTGGTAGGCCTTCCAAAGTACACTTGAAAAAGGTTTCAAAACCTAAAATTTGGTGTAAATTATAACCATATAATATGACAATGACCCTATTAATTTTAAGAAGGAAAGTACAAGAGGAATGTAGTTTTGAATAACTTCAAAAGTGCCTCATAACACATTAAAACCAAGTAGTGAAGTATACAGTGTTTGGGTCTAAAAGAGGATCCTCTTCAATAAAATTGTCATACCTTGACTAAGCATCATGATATAATGACTTTAAATGAACCAAATTCAAATTTAATACTTAATTATCATTCATTAGGTTTGAGTATGGTTTTTACTCCTTAAAAACATGCTCAATTCATACATTATCCTAAACATGCATCTACAGCCAAGGTGGAGTTTCAATCTTGGAAGAAGTCCTTTTTACATAAATGAAGGTTTGGTTATGTTCATGGTTTTAAATGATAATTATAAACTCTATCAAAGTTATAAGCCTTTTTATGAGTGAAAATTATTTATTTTCAACCTAGGAGTACCTATAGGGGTCAATAGATTCAAGATCTTTCAATCCTACAAGAAGGGTGGACTAACTTGTGAGATAAGTGTTGGTAAGGGCATTGGTAGAGGTTATTATGTGAAGTGAAATATTAAAATTTATGTATCTTTCATTTTAAATCTTGAATTAGGTTTTTAACCTATTCCTAGTTTTTAGAACATGCCCATGAACACCTACAAGCATCCTTCAAGCATGAAATAACAACCTATAGGGGTTAGAAAAGTTGAACAGGGAGGAGGAATGGTTTATGCACATTTAGTGTGGTTTTAGTCTTTTAAAAATTACTATGAGATGGCTAGAAAGTGTGGGGAGGTCCAAGGTGGATTCCAAAAACCTTTTCTCATTATAATCATCCTAATCAACCCCTATTTTAGCACCTATAGCAAGGTAACAATCATGTTACCTCAGTCTAAGCAAAAGTCAAGTAGGTTAGGCCCTATTTGATACCTAATAGAACATATGGGTGAGATATAAATGAATTATTCACTGTGTGACCCTAAAGGATGTCTTGAATATCTAGTACACACCATGATCAAGTGGATAAAGTCTTAGTCCACTTATAGGCCTTAAGACAAAACTTAGGTCAAATAGGTAAGATGGTGCAGATAGTATTTTAGCCTTGAATTTTGATGGATTTTCAAGACAAGTTAAGGGGTCTAAAATTATGATCAAAATTTTTTTAACCCTGGGATTGTAAACAGGACCTTTGTACACCATAGACAAAGACAAAACAAGGTACAGGTAGGGGATATTAGTTAAGGTATAGATAGGGTCCTAGTTTGGTGATGAAGTGCATTAAAATAGTGAATGGGAGCTCAAAATTAATGAAATAGTGATTTAAAAATTCAAATAACATTTCAATGGTGGCATCAAAATCTTTCAAGGAATAAAACAAGTTTATATAGGATCTCAAACCCTTTTTTCACCTATAGGAGGGTTTAGGCAAGCAAGGAACAAAATGAGACATGGACTACCTAGAGAGAAAATAAAGGTTAAAATGATTTTAAAATGATTCAATATGATAAAATAGATGCCCTAATTTTACTAAGACATTAATAAGGTTCTGAAATGTTTTCCACACTTGTCAAATGAACATTAATCCATACAACTGTCTAGGAGAGCTCTTAATGCAATGGTAAAATATCTCTATAAGAAAGGTTGGATGGTTTTAAAATATCCATTAGGACAATTTTAAGGTGGGAATAATTTTATGATAACATATAGGCATCACATTGTCTTGGAAGGGTCATCCAGAAGTGGATTTGGACAAAAATGTAGGAAAATAGGGGTTTTTAGCCCCTTTTTAGACAACTTGAGTTGGTTAGGTAACTAAGGGATTATAACCTTAAAATTTGGTTTAGATACTAATTAAGAACATATAAAACTCACAAAACTTTCATTTTTACATGATTATGATGGATATATCTCTCTATTTTGTCTCAGAGATCAGTCGCTTGTGAAAATCAGATCTTTGGCAAGCAAAACAAAAGATGGAAAAATGAGTGAAATACCTAAGTTGAGGCCTTGGGATCCTCAAGTTAAATTGGGTGATGAGTATGGAATATTTATGGAGGTTAATTAATACCAAATTAATCTCTAACCCTCAAAAATGACTTAACTGTTCATGCATAGAGTTAAATTAGGCACGTTCCCAATAGGCCTATTTGGAAAATGAGAGAGAAAAGATGAAAATGAGTGTTTGAAAGGTCATATGATGATTTCGTGAGTATTAATGAAGTGAAAAAATTTATAAGGAATTATACTAAACATGTTAGAACAACCCAAGTGATCCAAACTTGCAAGGGTTGTGTCAAGCCCATTAGGCCTTAAGGAGACTTGAAGTTAAGTGGGGGTCTACCTTCCATTTTTAGGCATTGATGAGTTATTTATATGATTGAATCATTATTATGGAGTGTTTTTAGACATGTATGGGAGCCTTGTTATGTAGATAACCTTATAAGAGGATTGTTTTTGACCTAAAAATAGCTCAGGCATGGTGGAAAGTGGAGAAACAAGATCAATAGGTCAACTTATAAAGCTCATATCTTTTTTAAGGCTCTACATGAGGAGAAAATGGGTTAGGAGGATTTATAGTGAGTCCTCCACAAAAAAAATTTTGGCATTAGTTTGAAATTTTAATGTGTCATCTATATGAACAATTTTAAGAATAGAAATAGTCTAAAACCTTAGTAAAACCCTTAGAGGTACCTAATGGATAAAAAAAGCATGGAAAACCATTCAAATGGAACGATTTGGAAAGTAAACCTTTTTTGTCATGGATAAGACTCACTTAGGCTCTAACTCATGAAAGGAAGATATATGAAACTATATGGATAACATGCAGAATAATGTTTTTCTCACCATTATTTGTTGTTTTTAAGTTTTAAGAGGTTTGAGAGGATAAAATAAAGTTTTGAGGGAGGTTAAATATATATTATAACTCCATATGTTCATTTTATTCTATGTAAAAACTCCTAAGTGTCCTAACTAGATCTCTCCTTTTAGCCAATCAAAATTGGCATAGTGAGCACAAGAGTGAAAAGTGTGGAAAACTCAAATGGATGTCTTTTTAAGTGAATTTGAGAAGTATAACATAATGGAGGATATTTCCAAGTGTCACTAACCCCATCCCATGTATTTTTATGGAAAAATAAAGGCATTTTTGAGGCCAAGTGTGAGGGGTGACTAAAATAAGGATTTTTCTAGACTGTAGATAGTGATTTCTTCAGTCTAAGAGTTTCCAAAAAAGTAGGAATATAACCAATGCATGGAATTACATGCATGAATTTTTTCCATCTTATTCTCATAATTAGACCTATACCTATTTTGTGATGGGATGTTCAAACAGGTCCAAATGATCGAGGTAGTTTTCTAAGTTAGGATAAGGAATTTTGAAATAATTTTCATCAGTTTCATGAGTTGAATAGACATTTGGACCCCCTAAAATTTCATGGATCATTTAAAATATCTTCCCAATTTCATTTTAACCTCCTTTCTCAAATTGACATGTGCAAAAGTGACCTTTAGACTTCCGTTGCCTTGTACCTATCTCAAAAGCTATAAATTTGGACTCTTTTGGCTTTTTTGAGCAGCCTCTATTGGTTGATAGTGAAACCTTGGACAATTGTGTACTTGAAGGAATCTTGAAGAAATAAAAAAGTGTTTTTACCTACTTACATGTTGTGCAATTGAGTATTAGTGTAATCTTGTTGGTCTTATTTAGTAGAAGATATTCTTTTCTAGCATGTTAGCCTTGATTGTCTACCAAGTGTGCAAAAAGAATATTATTGTAGGTATTTGTTAGTATTATTTTCTAAGTGTATAGGTACCTTAGAATTGGGTTATTATTGTATTACCTCATGGAATCTTCCATTACTATCCTAAGTATTAAATACTTTCTTGAATTTAACATATGAAACATTGGCATGACAATGCATCTTGAGTTGTGAGTTTTATGTGAGAGAGACTTTGTTTGTCTTTAAGTAGTATATATTCAGTCAAATAGGAGGATATTAAACATTATTACATCACCTTTTTTTTTTCTTAGTTTTTTTGTTAACCCTTTTTATCCACAAGTTGATAAGTAAGAAAGTTTTTCAAATACTACATCAAGGGAACTAGCCCTTCTACAGATTCATCTCTCAACATTGTTACCCTTAGCCAGAGGGATGTTTCCCTTGTGCCACTTGGATGAGAAGAGCTAGGCATATCCTTTGGTGTGTAATCCCAAGTGTCAACATGTTTACAATTTAGGGTTTTGGTCCTAGCTAGGTTAAATTTTAGTAGTGAATGTTTGTTAATTCATAAATATTATAATTTTGTTTTTACTAATTTTTTACAATCACTACATAAATATGAATTGTATAAAATTTATTAATGTAAATTAATTTTGGGTTCAGCTTGCCAATCATTTACAATAATTTCATAATTTAACCTTAAATTTGCCATATATATATATATATATATATATATATATATATATATATATATATATATATATATATATATACATATATATATATATATACATATATTTATATGTATATATATATATACATATATATATATATATATATATATATACATATATATATATATATGTATATATATATATATATATAGGTTACCATGGGTAACCATCAAAACATAATTTTGAAAAATGCTTCACAATATCAAACACGCACCCAATAGGAAATAAGCTAAAATAGATCGATAAAACCCACACTTAAACTAAAGGACCACATCCAAAAAATAACATTCAAGCTACAGTAATGAATGACATTAGTAAATAATAACATTTAAGATGTAGAATTGAATGGTAGTATTTATGATGAAAATGGTAGAACCAAATAGTGGCATCAAAAGTTAGAACTGAATGGTAGTCTCAATGGCAAAACTGGATGGTAGAACCAAACTGCAAAATTGAACCATAAAACATTGTTACAACTAAATGATAGAATTGAAGTGTTGTATCCTTGATCATCATGTCATATGGTGGAAATGGTAAAAAGATAGACTATTTTTTATAAAAATTAGGATATTTTCTTATTTTAAAGAGCCAATAAAAAATCCCACACAACCACAATGCACTCAAAATACAATTACTTATTATTTTTCTAGTTTATCTTGAATTTGATTTTAACTATTCAATAATATTAAAAACATTTCATGCAAAAATCCCCACTAATCATGATGGTACATCATAATAAATAATTAATTAGAATAACATGTCACATTTAAATATTATATTGATGATGACATGCCACCAATCAAATATGCTTGTTTAGTTTTTAATGATAATGATCCTGACACTCAAGTGGTAGAAGAGATTGTTGGTTCTCATCAACCACAAAGTTTAGCTAAAAACTCCACTAAAAAATATTTGTGAAGGAAGAGAAGTATATGGATAATTACAATGTCCTTTAAGGTGGACTAGGTAATAAACTTTCCCTTTAATGAACTAGTAGATCTTTAAAATGTTGATGATACTCCAACAAAATGCATATGTACAATATGTATATGAAAACTAGTAAAGGAACATAGATTGCAATTGAAGTTGGACATGATTGATAAACATTGTGAAAAAAATATATGTGATAATAAACCACCCAAGTGGATAGATAAAAAGAACACACATGTGAAAAAATGTAGAAGAATGCATGCATTCCAGATATGCACATGAGTATGAAAATGATAAGAAACATCAAAACATCTTTCTAAAAAGGGGGAATAATTTAAACAAATTTTGGAAAAGTTATGAATTCCATCTAAAGGCCAAATATAAACAATCTTCTAAGGTATACCACATTCTAAAAAATGGTAGACTTATTTCTTATTTATTAGATTATAAGATTTTATTTCAACATAATGGATTTATTGATATTACACAATCACATTGGTCAGATAGTAGTGCTTGGTAAATTTAAAAATGTCTACTAATGTCTAAGAAGGAGGATCTAAAATAAATTTTTCAAAATTCACTATTCATCTCATTGTCTATTGATGAGGTCACAATAATTGACAATACATCCTAGGTTTGCATGCATGTTTATACTTTTGAGAACTATTCAAGGCAACCTCATCTACTAGAAGTTCATAAAATGGTAGAAAATTTCAATGCTAATTTTCACAATTTGGTTGTATCTAATTTGAAAGATAAAGTTGGAATGGATGATTATGCAATAACTACAAATCTTGTGTGTGTTGGGGCTAATGGTGCATTAGTTATGTATAAACATATAAATGGTTTGTGTGTTCAAATATAAACAAAAATTTCACCATGTATGATTCTAATTTATTGCATGGTAGTTGTGAATCCCATATTTTAATACAATAAAAATATTCAAAAGGTTATTAGCAATTTATTTCACAAATACATGAGTTCTCTTGTTAAGCATTTTAGTAAATTTAAAGAGGTCAATGGAGTTCAAATAAAAGGCATTTGGGAAAGGACTTAATGACATCTCAGTCAAATAATTTTGGAATTATAATATTTGAACAATATCACCTTCTAAGTGAACCAATAGAAAATGGGGCAGTTACATGGCTATGGAAAAAACTTTATCCTAGTAGCATCCTACAGGAAAGTCTTAGTGAATATTTATGATTATATGAGCTTTGACAAACAATGAATCTATGCTCAATGGAAGATGAAATAGTATTCAATGCATTATCTTTCATTAAGTCAAAACTTCAAAATAAACTGTATAAAAACATAGAAACATGTTTGAGATTGTATGTTTCATGTTATATTGTGTACATGTTTCCTTATGAAATATCTCTATCAACATGGAGTTTTCTACCAAAAATTAGAGGCATCAATAATACAATCACAAATATAGGGGATGTAAATAATGCCACTAAATATGCCAATGACATGGTAGATACAAATATCACTTGTAATGAGCAGGTTTGTGTAGGATTGCTTCAACTACTTGAGTATTAGTTGTATATTTATTGCAATTATCATATTCTAAATTCTAATTTCATATCATTTTTGATATTATAAAACATTTAAAATATTGAATTCATTAGAATTTTTTATATAATTGTCATTTGAAATATTTGTTCCATTCATCATGCAACTTTCTATTTTATTTAATTGGTTCTTCATAATTTCAAATGGTTCATAATATTTTTCTATTTTTTAAATATTATATTATTAAATACATGTATTTTATTACTTTTGAAATAACTTAAATTTGATATTGTAGCACCATGTTAATAGTTTTAACATAAATAATAACCTTCTAAAAAATATGAATTTTGTAGTCAAATACAAGATCAATAGAACATGACAAGCCTATTGAACAACATGACCAAATTTAAAAGAAAAAAAAAATCATGAAGATTCAAGTATAGAACAAATAACAATAATTGTCTGAACTCTACATCCATAATAAATATAGATTTTACATTATCTAAAAATATGATAAGAATTGAGTAATATGAAAGCACCTCAAATTCAAATCCATGCTTAGTCTAAATCTAAATAAAAAAATAATTACAGTCCACATCACCATGTTATTTGAACTACATGAACTAAATAAAATGGTATTTGTAAATTCAAAAATAACATTATCTTTTCAAAATTAATAATGAGTTTACAACATTAGAAAATTAAATTTAAATTCATGCTCACTCCTAATCCATAGAAAAAAATAATTGTAGTCTACATCATCATGTTCATTGAACTACATCAACACATAATTTACATGTCATATGATAAATGAACCATAGTTCATTACTCAGTAAAACAAGACTAATTGAAACTTAACAAACTGATCACTATAAATCCAAAATTAAAATTGTAATTTAAAACATTTTTCTACAAATATAACATTGTATTCAAATATAAGAGAGTTTGAAACAACATAAAATATCATTTTTTTGTCTTTCATAAAGACAAGTCATTGCTTAGCCACTTTCTCAATCACAACATCCACATTTATACCACCATCCTTATTAATCGCTACCTCCACTTCCTCTGTGTCATCCTTCAAAATCCCTTCCCTTTCAAGATCATTATCCATAGAGTTACTACAAGCAATATTTTCTTTTTCTTCTTTTGTAGCATCTCTTGTATAAAGTAAAATTGGATTGACATCTATTTTTTGCTTCAATAAATCATAAATATCCCATCCTTGCTCCTTAATTATTTTTATAAGTGTGTTGTTATGTTTATTCAATAGAACAAGCTTTTCCTTAAATTGAATGGCAGAATATAAAAAAATTCATGCATTTTTCAAATGCACATTGAGTACCTCATCTTCCTTTTTTAGATTCTCATATTTTACCTAAAATTAAAAATTAAATATAATTAGATATGAACTAAAATAACAATGACATGAAATTTGATAAAAATGATGATAAATTACCAAAGATTTTTCCTTCTTGGGATTTAAAATAACAACAAGCTTGATGTCTTTTTCCCATTTATTAAAATATGTTTGGGCTTCTGCATTCAAATTCTCTAACCTATTTAGCATAATACTCAAAAAATTATCATTGTAACTATTAGAGATAGAAATGAGCCCAAATTTAGCTGGGCCAAACAAAGCATCAATCTTTGTGGGTTCATCTTGAACTACTAAAACTAATTTTTCTATCTGAAAGTGGTTGTGATAATGGAAATTTATTTATTTAATCAATGCCTTTGCCTGAAACTCCCAAAATAATACTTTTTAACTCATCTATAACTCCCTCCTTAATATTTAAAATAATACTTTTTGATAATAAATTATTTAATAGAAAAGTTGTCCTGGCATCATCACACAATTCAAGTTTGATTGGTGTGGTGGGGGTGAAGAGGTACAAGGTTACTCATGAGCATTTAGATCTGCACCCTAAATAAAATAATGTGGATTAAAAGTAGCACCACCAACTTCTCCACTTTTAATCCTGAGATATTCCTCATCAAGATAATTTTTTTCAAATATGTTAATCCCTATGCACTAAAGATATCTGTAATATATAAAGTGGGGAGTTTAGAACATGAAAATTATAGTTTTCCTCTACTAGGTGTTGGCCCTATTAGGAATTAAAGATTCTTTCCCCTTGTGTGAACTACATTTAGGGGCAATGGTGGTGACATAATTTTCTTCTAAGATTGAGGGTGCCCTATAAAATAAATTATATTAGGAAAATGGTAAATTCAAAAAAGAAAACTCAATGCTAATTTGAAATGAAATATTTAGTACTTGTATTTGGGGACAATATCTCCTCCAATATACATGCCATATTCCAAGTGATGATGGTAATTTGAGGTGAAATAGGCAAACTTCCAATTAAAAAAAATCTATAATCAATGAATCTTCAATTGTAAAACCAAAACACGGAATGTAAAATACCTTTCACAGAGTGTTGAGAAGACATCAAAAGATAAAATATTGGGGTTTGTTGAGGTTGTTCCATGCTGACCTCAGTTTATTCTGAGTCAACTACAAAAATCAAACAAATAAATAAGATAGGTGAGTGTAGGTGTCTATAATATATCTAATAGCTAGGGGAACATGTTATGAATATTATAACATGTTTCAAACTCCTTCAAATAGTGCATGTGTCGAATCTCCTAGTTCAATTTCAAATGCTCAAGAGATGGTCCATGATGAAATCAATTTCACAAAGGCTAGTTGAAGAATCTCTATACTATTTTAGAAAAGTTTTTCATGGCTAGGGACATCTATCTTAAGAAGCATTCATGTTCCATTTCACACTAAATTGTACCTACAATGTACTTGGTTCTCATTCTTGGACATGTGTTCTAGTGACTCTTGAATTTTTTTCTTTTCTTCTCTCTCTGAAGTTCTATAAGTAGCTATCATTTTGGCCTTTATAAAGATATACCACAACATGTATGGCAAAGTCCTTCTAGATTGATTTCATTTTTTTCCTAACTTTAAAGTTAAAATCTCATTATTCATTTACTATTTCAAGTTGTTAATATGAAACTTATATGCGAAGACAATGAAAAAGAAACTCTTAGACATTTTAAAATACAAAAGGAATGTAAGGATGATCTTGTAGAATCAAAATCTCTAGATCCTTTAACTACAAGATACCCTTTGGAAGTAGATTATTTTCCTGTCATAAAGGCATAAAATATTACTTGTAAAAAACAAACAAATATTAACCCTCAATTTTGTAACAATTTGTAAACTCAATCATTAAGGTGATTCATTTGAATATTAAACTAACCACCTGATCATCAACAAACAAAATATTTGTGATCATGTTTGGTTGCAGAATAGTAAGAATCATTATTTTTTAAAGGTCATATAAGGCCTCATAGTACAAAGCCAGAATATAATTTAAACATAAAATTATGGAACTGGGGTTGGTATAATCATAACTTAACTCTAACCTAATCCTAGAAGAAATAAAAGTGCACCAGTCATATCTCAAAATAGAAAGAGTATGAAGAATGTAAATAGTATCCCAATAGATAATGCCTACTAGTATTCCCTATAATACTATTCTCACGAGGAAAAATTGAACCATTGATTTAAGTAAAGGGTCAAAAATATCATCCACGTGGAGGTGCCTCTTGTGAATATCTAAAATGAAAGTGAAAAAATATGAATGAGTAAAAGGATAACAAATATCAAAATTTGAAAATTCAATATGAAAAGTAAATTTTTATACCTATTCACCGAGTCTAAAAGTTGAAATTGAATTATAAATTGTTCTTGTCACCATCTATCAACATTGATTTTGGAGTTATAGGGTTAGCATTGTGGAATGGAATCAATATAAGATTATGAATATATGGTACCAAGGTACTAAAGCAAATCGATCTAGAGTGAATGTTCATTGTGAATCTCATCTTGTTAGTGTCATAGAAATATATTAGTGATTTTAATAACCCATAGTCTATTTCATACTAGATCATGTAGAGCAGGCTACTAAAGATGCATTTCTAAATCCAATCAATAAATGAATTTGGCTATTATACCATCTTCAAAATATCTAGGCATAACAAATTATTGAGAATGTATTTTCTTTCCATGGATGGATAGTTGATTACATGAGTAGGTGAATTATTATGGGTGGGATAAATGGGGGATGAGAAAAGTATTTTGTAAAATGTTTAAAATGAGGTTAAAGGGTGGGTATTTATAGGTTGAGGGTGGTAACTGAGCAACCAACCAACATACCAGCTGCACAAGTTACCCAATAATACTAAATAATTAGCATGTAGCCAAATAAACCCCATGCCAACATGTCACACTAAATGATAGATTCATAATGGTAGGACCATATCATAACACATTACCACTTTATACATTGTTTGATAGGGTTTCTAATAGTGTCATTTAGATTTTGCATCTAGCACCATTATTCGACACCATCATTTGATACCAATGTTCAACACCACTATTTGGTACCACTGTTTAACACTACCATTCACCACCATTGTAAAACAAACTCCTTTGGTACAATCTTCTGATAGTGTTATTTGGCATAGCCATTTGACTGAGTTGTTCAGTAGTGCATTTTGGTGATTCTTTTTAGTGTTCTTCTTTTGGTGTAGCCAAATGACATTACAAAAAAAAGTTAAATATTCTATTTATTTTCAATCGTCCTAAATCATGATGGATTCTCCATCATGCATATAGGATCACAATGGATACAAATAAATTTTCCATAGATTCACCAAATAATTCTAAGAGGTTTTCCTATAAGGCCTCTTAAAATTAACCCTAGTCTTAGCACTTAGGGACTAGGGTTAACATTCTATGTTTTAGGGTTTATGGTAGAGGTATATAGTCTAATAAAAAATGTAATTGGGATAAATTTCAGCTCATTAAACCTAGTTGTAACTATAAAATGTGATTTTGGGCTCAATTAGTGCTAGAGTCATCATAAATTAAGTCAATTAGTCAATTGAGGTAAGCAATGACATGATTTGGGAAAAATTTAGCCTCACAAACATAATTATTACTCTAAAGGATGTTAATTGGGGTGTAATCAATTGGTTATGGGTTTAGAGTTTATGATTTAGGGTTTAAGGTTTAGCTCTTAAGGCTTAGGGTTTAAGATTGAGGGTTTATAGTTTAGGGTATAGGTTCCAATAATGAATTCAATTGGGGAAGATTTAATATTTTTGAACCTATTTATGACAAAAATTTCATTTTGGACTCAATGAGCCTTAATATCATCTCAAATTTAGCCAATTAGAAAATTGGGGTAATTAGTGATGCAATTTGGGCTAAATCGAGCCCTATGAACCTAATTATTAGTCTAAAGAATGTTAATCATGGCTAAATAAATATGTTTAAGGATTAGTTTTTATGACTTGGTGTTTACAATTTAGAGTTTAAGGCTTATGGCTTAAGATTTAGGGTTTATGGTTAACAATTTATAGTATATAGTCTAATTAAGATTGCAATTAGGAGTAATTTAAACTTGTTGAACCTATTTATGACTATAGAATGTGATTTTGGGTTCAATTAACCTTGATGTCATCAAATATTAATATAATTAGTCAATTAAGGCAATTAGTGATGTAATTCTGGCCAAATTGAACCTTGTGAACCTAATTGGTTTAGGGTTTAGAGTTTATAGTTTAAGATTTTAGTGTTAGATTGTTAATTTACTTGTAATGCAAGATAAATCACTAAATTATTTGTAATTTCACTCAAAAAAATTGTTTGCATACATTTCCTCTTATGTTCCATTATTAATTTTAAGGTAAAATGTTGTTTTTCTAAAATGTGAGTTGAACTCTTTACTTGTCTAGTCACAATTTACATTGATGTCAAATGAAAGGCATTGAATTTTTTATATACTTATAGCAACAATACTAAGTACATGGTTTAAAAAAATAAAAATACATATGTGGTTTAGTCTCGGTAATCACCAATCCTATGACCCAATATTACATACACACTTTTAGAAACTGTGTATGTAGAAACATTGAAATCACGTTACTCATAAAAAGTGTGAATTTTTTGGTCGCCCAAAGTCATGCACTTATATATTCTAAATAACAAACTAAAAAGGGGCATTTATGTCAACCTAAGTTATGTATAATAAAATTTTATGACACTAAATTTGGCACACTTTGATATAAATGTACTTTACGTTCACATTTGACTTTGTTCACCCTTTCCACTCTCCACCTATGAGGATTTTTTAGTGGTTTTAATCATGTAAAAGTAGTATTTGAGTTCTAAGAGTGATAATTGAGAATACTTATCCCTAACTTAGCCTAACACTTATCCTAGAGCTTATTATCACACTTATCCATCCTTTGTATGGGGTACATACATCCTTAGTCATCCCTAAAGTAGGTTTAGACCTTCATTCTTTCATCTTGGCCCTTTGTGCCTTGTGTTCTTCTACTTAAACACTAGCTCCATAATGTAGACAATATTTCCACATGGAGCTAGTTCCCTAACAATGGTGTTACTATCCATTCCCTCCTCTTTTCATAAATGGATATCCTTTCAAATCTTAGACCTCATAAGGTTAGCCTAGACCTATTTTAACACCCAAATAAACACCAAAAAAATATAAATACATAAATTTTAACCCTTTAACCACTAAATAGAATCAAATGCAAATTAAATATGCAAACTTATAAAAAGTTGTGCACAATTAATTTTATCAATCCATATTATGCCTTACTTCTACATACTACCATCTACAACATTTTCAATCTCAGATTACCCAAATTTCTAGTCTCAAGCACATTCAAATAACTCAAGTCATTTATCATACTAGATTCAATTACATTTGCACCAAAACTTAGGTGGGGATAACTACAATGACATTGATCCCTCTTTAGAGTATTGGTTTGTAGGCATCTCTCTTCAAATGGAGGTGTTGAGGATGTCGAGCCTACCCCACTAACAAATACACTTTTCAGCTTATATCAACTAGATGCCTTAAAAAAATAGAGGATTAGGATTTTCTCACAAATTCAATCAAAATAAATAATACGTAGGGTTTCAAAAATTGTGTACATAGGAACAAACCTCACATATCTAGATATAGGTGTACCTAGAAACTTGGCATAGTTTTGTATAAAGGACACTACTACCAAAATAAAGACTCTAGTACCATATATCCAATTAGTGCATTATTTTCCAATTAGGGAGGTACTGTACATGAGGGTTTCTAAAGCTAGGATATTATTTATAAAACTTAGACCAATATCAACCTCATTTTTTGGCTTTTAGATAATCCATTTCAATGATTTTCTAGTTAAGTTATTACTTACACTATTTATTACTATTTTTAAAAAGGGTAAAGTTAGTCAATTATATAGCAAATAAATGGTTTTATTTATTACATACTATTACCTTGATTTAATATACTTATCTCTTAAAAAAACATAGGATTTACATACACACTATCCTAAAAGATTAAAATAGTTGTGAATCTTCATTAATTCATGAATATTATGTTTTCTAAAATTTGGATTTGGAAATTTTTTTAGACCAGTAAAGAACACTTGGTTACCAAAAATTTGTGGTTGGAAAGTGAGATTTAGAGGTTAACTCACCTATAGTTGACGAATCATTCCATAATATTGACTATAAATTACCATTAGATTTAAGTACATTATACATTATTTCTATAACATATATTATACACTACATATCTAATATGTTCCATAGATGATTGAGATTAAAAAATTGATATAGCCTTGACACACATGAATATTGACACACACTCAAGATGATGACCATAGGGACTCAAGAACATCCACATACTTTAGGGAATAATAATAGACTCTAGATAATGACTAGGGGACCAATATTGAATCTATAAGATATAGGTGTTGACCACAAGGCCTATACAATGACCAAAAGGATAGGATGATGTCCACAACCTTTGAAAAACATCCACTAGATCTAGATAGTGATGAGAGAGATTGAAAGGCATATATAGGGTCTAGATGGCATCTATCAGGACTAGATGGTGACTAGAGGAGGTAGATGGCATACATAAGGTCTCAAAAACATTCAAGGGGTCTAGATGGTGACTAGGTAGACATGATGTTGTCGAAGTAGATAAGACAACATCCACTAGGACTAGAATGATGATAAAAGCTATTGGATGGTATCCACAAAGGCTATATAATGCCTATAGGTTTTGGATGGCAACCAGGTGGATAAGACACTAGCTACAAAGGATTGATGATGTCCATTATGACTTGATGATGACTAGTGGATTTGGATAGTGTTTATAGAGGTTGGATGACATACATAAGGTCTAGATAGTGATCGATGAGGTTGGAAACTATCCATAGGGTTTGAATGCCATACATAGGGTTTAAATGAATGTTATAGGGACTAGATGATGTTTTCAAGGTTTGGATGACATCTACTTAGTGATAACCAAAGATACTTGGTAGTGAATACAGACTCTAGATGGAAGCCACAAGGAAAAGATGCCCTACTACATAGTGCCCAAGTGGCAAGTCACAACTTGTCTTGTAAAAACTTTGTTTTTGATGGTTTCTAGTGATAATGGTATGAGATTAGGCTAATTATCAATGATAAAGAGCATATTATCTTATTTTATTTAGCCAAAAATAACACCCAAGAAAATTCAACATACACCCACTAAAAATATAGGTACTAATTGATTTACATATTTTATTTATTTATTTTAGTGACTATTATTTTACATTTGAAGGATAATAACAAACCTCTATGCATGCAGATCCCTCAACTAATAATGGTTCTCCAAATGAAATATTTAATCACAATATCATTTCACCATTTGAAGATATTATTGATGAGGACATGCCACCACTTTAAGACATACCTGAATATGACATGGCTCCAACAAAGGGAAAACCAAATGATATGATACAAACATTAAAAGAAATTTTTAGACCTCATAAAATAACAAATCTTATTGCAAATAAAAATCCAATTTTTTTTCCTAGTAAGATTATACTTGAGGATATTTGAGATGGTGAGATCCATCTATCAAAAACACTTTTACCCAATAGACACAAACTTCCATTGATAAAATAACTCAAAAATATATGCAAAGAAATAGAAGTAGATGGAAAATTGGAAGGTATTTTAAGTTCTATTGGACAGAAAAATTTCCTTTCATTGAACTAGTAGAGCTAGTAAATAATATTGATACTTGAACTAAATGTAAATGTACAATATGTACATGGAAATTAGGAAAGGACCACAAAATGCAACTTATATTAGACACAATTGAGAAACCTTATGACAAAGTTTATGTGTCAGTAGAATAAGATGGAAAAAATTAAAAAACACATAGATGGAAAGATGCCAATAAATGCATGCATGTTAGATATACAATATAGATTATTAAAATGATTAGATACATATGCAAAATGTAGTTGAGAAAAGATGAACAATTACATCTCAAATAGTAAAATTTATTCAATCTAATCAACATACCAAAAATATATAGTTCTCAATGATTACCACATTCTTAAGAAAGGCATACTTATATCTAGTTTTTTAGATTATAAGAATCTATTTCAACACAATGGAATTCATAACATTCCACAACCACATTGGTCAAATGACAGTGCTTGGGACATGGGAAAATGTCTTGTGATGATTGAGAAGGAAGATTTGAAAGACATAGTTAAACATGCAAACTTTATCTCACTGTCCATTGGTGAAGTCACAATAGTTGATAACACAACATGTGTTTGTATCCATTTTTTACACTTTTTATAATAATTCAAAGCAATATCATCTATTAGATATACATAAAATATTTGAAAATTGCAATTTCAAGTTAGTTATTTCTAATTTGATGGATATTACTGAGAAGGATGATTATGTTATAGCTATAAAGTTGGTATGTATTAGTACTAATGGTGTAGTAGTAATGTAAGGGATCATAAATAGTTTATGTGTTTTGAATACAAACAATAGCCACCCCATATATGATTTAAATTCATTTCATAACCCACAAAATGAATCTTGCATCTAAAATTATAAGCACATTTAATAATGTCACCAAAGTGGAAGATCTTATCCATGATTTGCATGCTTATATGTCAAACAGTCCAAAAATATTTTGAGTTTCATAAATTTAAAATTGGGGTTATCGATGGTGAAAATATTCTAAAGATATTTATACAAGATATATTTTCATGTATGAGCCTTCACGTAATTTTTTTTTAAGAATATATGTTGCTGATAGGTTCTATATTTATATATCAAATGCAAGTTGATAAGGAATAAGATTTGTTGTACTGTTTAGCATATTTGGAAACATTTTTGACACTATGTGGTATTCTCCCAATGTTGAATGAAACAAATTGTTTTATGAAAAATGCTTAAGAAATATCCATTTATATTTTAGATTTCATACATTTGAGAAAATGGGTTTGTTAATCTCTTGATGTCTTATACTCGGGGTAAAATAGTTTTAAGCTACCCATTATTTCTAGTTGGAAAAATTTAGCAGATATTAAGGATCCAAAAACCTATTTGAATTTTAGTATTAAGGATCACTTTTTTTTATCTTAGTTAATGGAAAGGAAATACCACTACAAATATTCTAAAAATGAGTTGATATAGTAGGATCATAAATTAAATAAGTCCTTATAACACATATTATTTACAAACCAGTTATATTTAAAACACAAATAAAATTGAGAAAGATAAAGGATAAATTACTTACAAAAATTGGAGAATATTTTGAAAGGGATGAATTGATTGAAGACATGACAATGGTGAATCCCATATTTTGGAGAGTTGATAATGGTGAAGAATGAATCAATAATTTGTTTCTCAGATACATGG
>JARHVA010001859.1:465000-557500 GCA_037957365.1 Torreya grandis
TTTTAAATTAGTTTGAAGTTATATTATAATTGTTTAAACTTCAAGCTTTGTTAAATAATATATTTAGGTTATATGTATGGAAAATATTTATTTTACACTTTATTTTTGATATAAAGTGATGGTTTCATGTGGTTATGAATATTATACAATGAAGAAATATGTTATTACAACTATACATATTAAGTAGTAAATTTTTAATATAATAGAATATTTTTCATGGATAAAATGTACTGAATAAAACATAAAAATAAAATTATATTTAAATTTGAAAGTTTCATTTACAATATAAAATATTCAGTGTCAACATAACATATACACAAAACATTAAAATTAGCTCTCAACATTTTAGCTAATTTGGATATCCCATTTGCATTAAAGAGAAAGATACAATTCACAATAGAATACTTTCAACATGTAGTGATGAGACGTCATTCAAAATGAGTAATTCTAATTTTTATTTGAGAATTGGATGGTGCTACCTCGGCTTCCCCTTTATTTGAATAAGGTTATAGGATACCTACTCAAATAAGATCCTCAATCACATCATTTATATTTTTAATTTGTGTCCTTTCTTCATGCACTGCATCTCTTACCAATAGTATAGAGTGATCTGCATTTATTTTCTCATTCAAAATAATTTTTGGATCCATGCCTTATTATTTGATGATCTTCCTAAGCATTTTATTCTATTTTTTTACTATCATAAGTTTTTCCTTCTATAAAATTACCACATTTAAGATTTTACACACTTTTTCTAGATGGATATTAAGTATTTGTTCTTCAATTTTTAGGTTATCATATTTTGAATGTAATTTGGAAAATAAATTAGGTTATATAAAAATAAAAAATGTGTGATTAAATTTTTCAAAAGACATATTGCTTACCAAATAGTTATCTTTGTCTGCATTGGCAAGGTGGCAAAGGATTTGATATCTTGCCCTTATATTGTAATATGCATTCGCATCTACATTAAATTTTTTCAATATATTTATCATAACATCTAAAATTTTAGCATTATAGGGATTTGAAAATGTTATTGATTCTGATTTCACTTGATTTACTAAAACATAAATTTTAAAGGGATCATTTTGAGCCAAAAATATAAAACATATCTTTGTGAATGGTTATGTTAACACTCATTAATTTACTTTACCAAAGCCTTGCCCTAAATCTTCCATTATTTCAATACTTTCAAATCAATATGTTCTATATCATCTATAAAAATAAAAGCATTATCTAAAATGAGATTATTCAATGGAAAGGATGTTAGTTCTTCAAAAGATTACTCCTTAACACTGGTTTCCTTAGGTGGTGAATTGGATGAACCACAACCAAACTAGTTTTAAGGACATAGAAATTGAGATACCTAAATAATATTATGCACAAAAAATTTGTCTCGAGGTATTGTATTGATATACACAAGGAAAGAATCATCAAGATTAATATTCTAAAAAAATTTAGTTGTACCCATTATAGTAGACATTCCACTTATAGGAAAACTAGGGAAGTTTGATGTTGTTATATGCATTGTTCCCCTATTAGCTATTAACATTGCTAAATTCTTCCCCCGAGTCTATATAGAGTAGGGTGGAGGTGGTGGTGGCATCTGACTTCTTAAGGAATGTTGCTCTACAATAGGAAATGGCATAAGTAATCAATAAACAAACTTCAAAATTTAAACTAAGTTAAACAATTAAACTATAGGTTAGAGATGTTAGACTTAGGATTCATACTTTAAGTTGATGATATGATCTGTGGTGGTAGACATATTGTAAGAGAAGGTGAAACTTCATTTTCTATAAAAGAATCAAAAATTCAATTTACCACATTTTCTTTCATGTAATTTAATAAATAATGTAATTGTAAACATTAAGTCACATACCTTACACTGAAGGAAAATGTTGAGCAGGTGTAAATAAAACGTTGCCAATGCTAGAGGCCACTACAAAATTGAAGTAAATATTAACAATGTCAAATTTTTTTTATTACATTAATTTTCAATAAGATTTCAAATTTTTAAAACCTAGATTTAGGGATGTGCCTAGCCAACGTTGTGCGATAACAGGTGAGATAGATATCCTCATATTTTCTCTCCTCATCAATGGTGTATCTATACTAGAGTTTGTGTCATCATCCCTATTCAAATGAGAATCCCTAGAGCCCTCAATGAGATGGTATTTATCCAATGCAACTTCTTTTCTTGATTGAGAAATGGTTTCTCTTATTTGTTACAAGGAAATAAAAAAAATTAATTAGAATTGTAACAAGTAAATAACATGAGAATTTTATGATGTAATAAGTAAACTTCAAACATACCCCCATCTCAGTAAGGGGCACATGATTAGATTTCATTTTTTCATGAAATATAGTTGGAATAGTTGTTCCCTTTACCTCATGATATGCCTCATAGTATAAACTCAAGAAAAAATTAGAAAAAAAAACTATGTAAATTTCAATTTGAAAATCATAATCTAAATCATTTCTTATATTATTGGAAATGAATGTACACCAATAAAACTATTATCTACCAAGATAACAAACAATGTAGCTAGAGCCCAAAAAGGAATGTTTGTGAGTCTTTCTTGTAAAATAATCTTGTCCTAGAAAAATTCAACAAGGGCTTCTAGATATGGGTTTGTTATAGTTTTGACTGAAAGTCCCATTCTTGAATGATTAGGGTTGATTGTAATGTAAGGAAAAATTAATTACAAATTGAATGACATTTACTTCCAAAGTTCATACATTAAATGTAACAAATACTAATTAACAAAAAAAAAACATTACTTGTCGAGGTGGATGTATCAACAGTCAAGTTTAAGTGACTTTCTAGATATATTTTATCTTCTTCTATCAATTTTTTTTGTCATTGTTGGTTCCATATTTGTATGTGGTAGGCTTGTCAAACACTTGACATCTAAAGGTGATGTGCCAAAATTAATAATTTGAGAATTGAGGGTAAAAGTAAACTATTTGGAAGCAAGATTGTAACCAAACATGATAATGTTCAATAAATTCATGTTTATCTCATAATGGCACATGTAAATAAGGTTTCTTAAAGAACATTTATCTATGCATCTCTATAAGTGTCTTTGTTTTCTAGTAGCCTCAATATTTTAGGTCAAATAAGATTTTTATAGACAAATTTATGAATTGGAGAAGAAGATTTAGGGTGAAAATCGATTTATGAGAGGATACTTTCATGATTGTATTGAAGATTGAATGGAGTGAATGGGAAAAATGAACATATATGTAGGGGTTTATGTATATTTATAGGGATAACTGCTAGGTAATGTATAAGGTTTTAGATGGTGTCCATAGGATATAGATGTTATCTAGAGGATCTAGATGTCATTTAGAGGATTTGGATGTTGTTCACAAAAATTAGATGACATCTAGAGTATCTAGATGATGTCCATAAAATCAAGATGTTGTTTAGATCCTCTGATCATTATCCAAAGGATCTAGATGGTGTCCAAATCCTTTAGATGCTGACCAAAGGATCTAGATGATGTCTAAACTTTTTAATTTCCATATTAAGGATCTCGACACTATCAAGAGGATTTAGATGTCATTTAAGCCCTATGGATGATGTTTAGATCTTATGGATGCCATCCAAATCCTCTCGATGTTATTTACATCCTTTAGATGATGTCTACAAAGTATTACCGCCATCAAAGGGTTTGGATGTTGTCTATAGGGTCTGGATGGAGGCACCTACACATTGTATTGGGTGACACATATGATTTACCTTCTTGATGAAACTACTTTCCTTTCATTTCACCATGAATTTGAAACTGACTTTTCAATATTTACCAAAATTTTACAAAGGGATTTTTCTTAGGATCCCTTAAAAAAAGTACCATCTACACACATATTATATTAGGAAATAAAATCTAATAGATACACATATTTATGATTAACCTAGTCTATGCAAGATATTTCCGTAATCCTTAAAAAAATATCTTTATATCTCATATCACTAATTTTCCCTCTCAAACTAGTACTAATAATAGTTAGATAGTTATAGTTTACCACATATGTCTACCTCTACTAGTAGTGTCCAAGAATACTCAACAAATAGTTTTTAAATTAGGAAGTCTCTATTAGGTTGGCATATACATGTTTTATTGGTTAGTCATATTGTATAATATTATATATTTATCTATAAATACAAATCAATCATATGGTTATACATATAAAGGAAAATCCTAGCAAACTTGAGAAATACATTATGCTCACTATCTTGAGACATTATCATAAAGGAATACATATATGTATATCCCTCAAAAGATAAATCCTAGAACTAAGTGTAAATAAAAACATATGCCAAAGTTACATGGTGCTAAGTGTCAAAACCCAAACATTGCATTGCATTCTAGATTTATCATTAGGTGCACACCACACCTCTAGGTGAGAGAACTATGGGCATTTTTATCCCTCTTCATAGTATGGGAACATGGGAAACATTAAATCACTTAGCACAAATTGGCTGGGGTTGACCAATCCAACATACTGATCCCTTTTTAAAGGGTCATCTTGTGGTTGAAAGTAAAATTAGGTTTTGAATGGAAGGAGGAAAAGAGGGATTGACACACATGATAGAAGGTGAGTACAAGCATGAGGCATCTATAGGTGAAATAGTAGTGACCTAATGCATCAAAAAACCTACACATTCAACAAGCACACTTATGATAGGACCTGGATAACATTGTTAGCCATAGGGGTCTCAGTTTCTTTGATAACATACATTTAGTGTTTACGACTATGTTTCCTTATTTACATGATTATAGATTAGAGACATAATATTTTTAGAAACATTGATGAAACCAGTGAGAAAAATTATCATAATAAACTAAATACCCCTCTTTCATAATATTTATCAATTTCTAATTATCTAAATGCAATATCAATATTTTTACATCAATTTTATATGATTATTGTCATATTTTACATTATCTAAATATTTATAATTTTACTTCAATAGATCATATTAATCCAAAAATAAATAATATAATTAAAAAACATGCAAAAATGTATCAAATAAAATTACAATTTCATTCTATTAGAGGATTCATAATGATCACTAAGGGTTCAAACATATAAATAAAAACTAGTTTAAGGCTATGTGGCTCTTTGTTTTTGAGGTTTCCATTCAAGAGTTTTAGCATGATATGCATATGAGATATCATTTGCACCAAAGTAAAAGAACTATATTTTTTAAGTTTAAAAGAACCATATTTTCTAGATTTTTATTTAACGAAAAAGTTTAAAACACATATTTAGGAGAAACCCCTTTTAGTTTTTCCAATGACCTTGTATCATCAAGGCCTTTTCATAATTCCACGTGTTCATAAGATTCACTTATCTATTATAATCATATCACCTTAAATGTACGATTGAGTTGGTATGGGTATGATTGCCTTCTATAGTTAAATGTATCATCAAGCTGGTGGTCAATTATATGTTGAATTTAGTTGAATAGCTGAGTGGGAATTCATGGAAGCCTTTTTACATGGTCACTCCCATGACATAGGTTAGGTGGATAACCTAAGTGCATGCCAATGCACTATGCTCTTTTGCCAATATATTAATTAAAAATTTTGTTGCATTTTCTATAAATATCAAATCCATATTATTTATTATTAGTCCTTAGTAGGTATTAATAGTTTCATTTTTAAAATATTTATTTTTTATTTAGCCAATTTTAAAAAAAAAGTTTAAAATTTATAAATTTTTGATATTTATAAAGTTTTGTATAAAATTTATCATTTAATTATTGGTATATTCCCAAGAGAATTTTAAGAATATATTTATATTAACATCATGAATAATTAATAAATTTTATAGCACATTTCACCATTAATAATTCACACACACACACACACACACACACACACACACACACACACACACACACAGATATATTGATGAAATATATATATATATATATATATATATATATATATATATATATATATATATGTATATATAAACTTAACAAAAATGTACAAATAATTCACAAAAAAATAAGGTGGTATAATAGCACGCTACGATACACTAGGTAGAGCCTAGGAATAAAATAAAAAATGTCATAATCTAGACAAAGCCTAGATACAAACTACTAAGTATCAAATCCATAAAAAGAGATAACTTTTATGTAGCAAGAACAAGGCCAAAAGATGGAGGATCTATATCATCAGGACCCTAGCCCAAACTTGGAAAATCATTACCATATGGAATAGGCTCCCAATGAGTAGCCTGGGCAATGTCTATATCATCATCTACTTGTGTTTTCATGGGCGAGATAGCCAAAGAGAGCTTGGGAAACTTAGACAACATGCCTCTAGGTGATGCCCCCCCAAGAGTCTAGGTGTGGAGGAGGAGGAGGAGGAATGTCTTAGCCATCCTATCCAATAAGGAAGGAGGTGGTATCGACCACCCTTGCTACTACCTAGGAGTGGAAATGCATTGATATGAGGTGCCACTATGTGAGCAGTGCCTATAATGGCTGCAACAATGCCCACCATGAGGTAGATAAGACACTCTATCATCTAATCTAGGATTTCTGGGTGGAGAAGGTGGAACTTGAGCCATAGTATAAGGAGCAACTCCCTAGTGAGAGAGGAGATCCTAAAAATAAATAAGCTCTATAGCTATTTTATTGGCTTGGACTTGAATCTAAAAAAGAACATTGGAAATGATAGAAGATTTGTGCAAAGCAAAAACATTACAATCAATAAAATCATGATTAAACATAGAATTATTTCTTTCTTTCCAAATCCAAAAGAGAATCTCCACTCTCAAAGTATGCTAGATTTATATGTACTTGGCAAGCATTATAGGTTTGTCTCAAAGGAGGATATGCTACCAAAGGAAGAATTTGGGCTAAAAATGACTTAAAAGATCATGGATCCAAGTCTAGACCCTTTGATATTTGGAACAATACCATAAGAGATGAGGAAGCATCTCAAAATGGCCATAAAATGGGCAAGTAGGCATGTGGACTCCAAGCTAAATGAGTCTTCTACCAATAGGTAAGCCTTGGTGCAGTATACACCAAGGAAAATGAGCAAGCTTGGGCTCCACACAAGCCCCTAAATAGTGATGAAGCAAAAGCTCCATGTTTTAACAAATAATTATAGCTCCTAGTAGGTGTTAAGATTATCAACCATTGGAAAATGGGGGGTGAGCCATGCATAGAAAAGTTGAGGAGTGTTATTGTAGAAAGGGGTCTCAACATACCATTTCTAGTCCTTCCACCATGGTTGAGTGGAATGGACCAAGATTTTATGGAGCATGCAAGCTAGGATGAAAGTGAGGATCTCTTGGTAATATTCTTAATCCGCATTAGCTAGTTAAAATTTAGATTTCACCTCTTCCTAAGATAGCCAAAAATGAGAGTGCCTATAGAAGATATTCTAGATGGCATGAATTCCTCTATGGTAAATCTTGAGGGCATTGATCCAAGGGAATTATGTAGGAGTACTCCATTATGATAAAAATGGAAGACCACCAAAGAGAGTGAGAGTTGGTCGAGACCTATTACAAAAATTAGAGCCATTCCAAAGTAGCCGTGGCTTAATCCTTTCCCAATCCTTCTAGATGCTTTTAGCCATAAAGGACCCAATGATCTAGATGTGAGACTAGATGAAGAGTAAATTAGGGAACCCAATCCCTATCTAGGATTTCTTACCTTTGGGAAAGGTTGAGGAGATACAGTGTTTGAATAACACCTTCTAAGCTTCTGAGCCCTCAATGGCTCACATAATCCATTTGGAACATAAATTAGTTCCTTGTCAAGCTATGTTGATGAGTCCCATCCCTCTCAATTCACATGTGAGGCAATAATATTCCCAGGCTACCCTATGGAATCCCTTACCTTGTGGGGAATTGGCCCAAAATAAATATTTGATTAATTTCTCCAACTTATGGTAAGATTGTTTGGAAGGTACCCAACATGATGATTAATAAACATGGGTGAACGCAAGAATTTTTGAGTAGATTTTAAATTTTTATAGTAATGAAAGAGACTTGGTCACCTAGTTATCTAGCTTCTTAGCAACTCTTTAAACAACATAGTGCCATAGTAAAGGTGGTGAAGCATCAAAAACAAAGGGGATGCCAAGGAATTTAAAGATTTCATCATGTTGAATCCACTTCCAACTAAATTTAACTATCCATGCTGATGGGAGGAAGTATGATTATCTATAGCAATGACTTTTATACCATTTAATGTTGGAGCTAGAGGTTAGGCAGAAGGTGCCAAGACACTACAAGGCATTATCCACATTAGATTCATCCTTAATGAGAGTGAGAAAGGATTCATTTGCAAAGTGACCATTAAGGAGTTGCATATCTTCATGTGGGTTCATAACATTAGGAAGGAGATAACTTCCCTTAACAAGCCCCATATCTTGGGCATTCCTAAGAAGATATCCAAAACCCTCATAATTAAGCACATATAAGGTAAGAGCCAAAGGGCACCCTTGATGAATAGAATGGAACAAGCCAAATTTCTCAAAGGTGACTCCATTAATGGATAGGACATTTGAGGCATCTGAGAAAAGCATCTGAATGGTTTGGATGAATATGGCCCTAAAGCTAGGGCATGAATCATTGTAAAAATAAATGGCTATTCAATGCAATCATAGGCTTTTTAAAAATCAATTTTGATTAACATAACTTGTTGCTTAGACCATCTGGCCCAATCCATGCCTTCCTAAATGGTAATAATATTATCTAGAATATAATAGCTTCTAATGAATCTTATTTATTTAGGACACACAATATGAGGAAACATATTAAATATATAGATAGCCAATGTTTTGGTAATGATCTTATGAAAAACATTCAGGAGGGTGATTGGTCACTAGTTGTAGATCAACTTAGGATCTCCCTGTTTAGGTATGAATTTTATATTTCTTTTTATTTATATTAGCACCTAGGGAATTCTTGTGAAATCATTCTTGATATAATTTATGCAAGTCCCTAACCACAATGTCCTAAAGCATTTTATAGAATTTACAGGGGAAGCTATCAATGCAAGGGGATTTGTCATTAGCCATGAGAGACACTACATCTTGCAAGTCATCAACATAGAGGGAACTATCACAAACCACCAATTGGGTGGGAGTGAATTTGAAAGGAACTAGTGAAAGGCATTACTAAAGGATGGATTCATGCTTAGCTAAAGATGCTTTGCTTTGAACACTTGTTGATAATGGCAGACAAAAGCTTGCAATATTAACGGTGTCTCTAAGAGCCTATTGCCAGCCTCAAAAATGACTTGTATCTGCTATTTTGAGTTTTTATCTCACAACATTTGGAATAAATCTTTATGATATTTTCCCCTATCTTGATCTAATGAAGCTTGGATTTTATTTAGGCTCCTTGAGTATTGTAGTTGTCAGAAATCAAAATGCGGTGCCATAAGGAAACAACTCTTACCTACAATATCTCATTAAAGGGATCTTTTTCTATGGCTAGAGCTACATGAATTAGCTCAAAGGAAGTAGAAGAATAGGAGTGTATCTAAATTTTGTCAATTTGGTTTCCATAGATCCATATAAAGTGAGAGGTTCATCGTATAACATTATCCCACCAAAGAATGCAACTAGATTCTTTGGAGGGGTGTGGATCTAAATTCCAAACTCTCCTAATGTGCACCACCATGGGCCCATGCTTCAGTAAGGAGGTTTTATGAAAAAATTATGTTTTCTGTAATTTGGGTTTCATGAACTACCATATCACTCAGAACCTAATTAGAGAGTGATCAAAAATCCCAAAGTCTGACAACATCTGCACTAGAGGAAAAATATTGTTATCAAAAGAGAATTATGATTAGGAGGACATCATTACCCTATTTAGATGTTTCAAAATTCAAATGGGGCCCTCCCTAAAATTACTTTAAGTGTACTAAACTATATATTTAGGTTGACAGGTTAGGTTAAAGTCATAAAGGCCTCATTTACTGCACATGTAAAACCACACTTCCCTTTCTCCAACTACCCACCTCATAGGCAAGTGGCCTAACTTGTTTATGGGAGATGCCACCATATTAAATTCACCGCATAATACCCAATGGGAATCTAAGAGGTCATCTATAATCCATCACAATAAATGGGTATGCTCTGAAGCATCATTCAAGGCATGAATATTAATAAAGGCAAAATAAGGAATTTCAATGCTAAAAAGAGCCCATACTAACTAGTTGGTGGGGTCCATACTAGATTGGAATAAGTGTGGACACCACATTGGAGAGATGAAACTGATCACCCCTCCACATCCTATATCATTATTGATATGAAGAATGATATTATAGTGCCAGATGGAATTATTGATAGTTGTCAATAAGAAATCTACCACCTTGACTTTCTACAGATAGAGAATGTCCATCTTGGGAAATTTCCTTCTAAAATAATGAATAAAAAACTTTGATTTTAGGTTTCTAAGACCCTAAATGTTTCATGAAAAAAATTATAGATGATGGGTGTCAAGGGACATGTCCTTCGAATCTATCCCCTCTAGGGTGTCATATCAATTTTTTAGAAAGTGCCCACTATTGGTACTCAAGAAATCATCAAATTACTTCTTCATAGCAAAATCAACCTAAAACTCCCCTTCCTCCACCTTATCACTCCTCTAAGGAGGGTTAAAAGAGAGTTTGGGTGTTTCCCACCAAGTAGGGAGTGGAAGAGTGGCTAGCTATGAGTCTAAAAATCTAAAAGAATTGGGCACAAAGGCCTTGAAACCTTGGGATAAAATGTTAGTATCTAGAGAGGTTTTGAACACCCTAAGATTCTCTACCAATTTCAATGCTTCAATTAGTGAGGGATATTTCATAATAGGAGCCTAATCCTATGGTCCAATGCTTAAAAATGTCTTAAATCCTTTAGGAGCAAAAGTTGTGGTTATGACTTTGGGGTGAGTTTTCTTTCTCCCTACCATGGTCCATCCATCTTTAGATGTCTTCCTATTAACTTTAGGAGAAGGATTGGGGGGATAAGAGGAGTAGTTGGACACATTATTATGATCTAATTGAAGGGGAAAATACCATATCTTATGGTCTGTGGATTGGTGGTGAAATCAAGTGTTAGGCAAATTGATGTATAGGACTCGTTGGGAGTGCCTCACATCCCCAACTTGGATTTTCAGAAAATCCTTTAGGTCTCAAGAAAGGTCAACTTCTACACACACCCATTTTTATGGTCTATCAAAGTAGAACTAGTTTTTTTCATGACAAACCACCAACCTATGAATGAGGCTATCTAGCATATAAAGTGCCAATATGGGAGCAAGAGACTAGGGAATTCAACATAGATTGGGACTTTAAGAATAGTATGCTCCAAGACCAAAAAGTTTCATGTCTGGGGGGAGAGAACCATAAGTGAGTTCTTGATGTACCAAGTGGTTTACATATGGAGGATTCCTCTTACATGGGAAGGGTTAGAGAAGTGAAAAAGAAAAAAAAATGCTTAGTCATATTTTGTATGCTCCCTAGATTAATGTTGTGAGCTACCTAGTGAGTTTAAACCCAAGATCAAAGCATACTTTCAGAGGGGATTCTCCCTACAAAATAGGCTATTAAATATAATTACTCTAACCATTAACATGTAGAATTAAATTAAATAATAGGAAATATAACATCAAGTTCCAAAGCATTACCTCATGGTATGCCTTTAGGATAAACTTCCTTAGACACTTGTAAGGTACCATTACTCGACGCTCCACCATTCTTCTCCATAGCTAAAACAACTGGGATAAAAGGAGGAGAGGTCATTATAAATAATGGCCTTTTTTTAAGGTGATAAACCCTAAAATGGAAATAAATACAAGTCCCATAGACGATTAAGGCTATAATATGACACAAGGATGGGAAGGTAGAAAAACAAGGGCCGACTCAATGACAAGCATGGAAGAAACACTAGCAAAGCAAAAATCCTTAGCCTAAGTTTATATTCTTGAAGCATCTCACACTTGAGATCCAAATCATCTTATTCTAATGTACATATTTTTAAAACATATATTATTTAATTACTCAAATTTCAAGAAGCTAGGTGGCTAGACAAGACACTGGCAAAATTATGTAGCAAAGACTATTGTATTAAAGTCTTTAGTGAAAGAAAACTTTCTTGTAAATGGTTTAATTTTTTTAATAAAAAATAAAGTAATGTTGTAATTTATATCTAAGACTAATTTAAAAATTGGCACTTTGACCAGCTCATTGCATGTTGCAGATTATTCAAGTGATTAAATAGTTATAATTTTTTATAAAATTTGTCATATAAATATTGGTATATTCCCATGGAGTTATTTAGGAATATTCCTATATGTTTAATTTTATTAAATATATTTCCAAATAATCAATATTTTATTAATTTATTTTGTGACTATTATTGTCCTTGTAAATCGCCACATAACTATATGCTTAATATTTGATATAAAATATTTGTGAGAAAATGTGAGATTTGAAGAGACCTTTTATGACAATATAGTATCACTTTTAAAGATTCATTCTTTAGTTTTGTGGGTAAAATTTAGTGAATCTAACAATATTTATTATCTTACCTATTGCATAAATGCCCTTTTTATTATTATGTATATCATATGCATTGATTTGGGCTAAGTCAATTACCAAGTAATTAGTGTTATATTTGGTCCTTATTTATGGTTAGAACTCATATGCTCTGCAATTTTAATTATATAGTAAAAGTAGAAATAGGTATGTCAAAGGTAAAATAGTTCATATTCAATTCAGTCATTATGTGCCAAATTGAAGATGAACAAAAATTAGATATAGTGACAATATTTAATTTTTTTATCTTTCTTTCCCTTTTTGTTTATTATTGGAAGGAACATCTATTTTTTTCATGTTAAATATTTTGATGGGCTTTCATTTTGTTTCAGAATTGTAACTTTGCTATAAGTGCTTGATTGGTACCATATAAGTAGAGTTTGGAAATTTAAATAGAGTTGTTATATTTTCTTTACTAAATAATTGATTGATAGGAGTTATTCGGTCTTCATTTGGAGGTTTACCTTATATCATGATTTCTACAGAGATATGATTTTTATCAGGTAGTGGCTCTAGATTTATTTTTCACAAAAAATTTCATTGTTTATTATGAATTTTAGTTTTATTTACTGTAGTCACCTTTAACAATAAATTATGTAGTTTTTTTACCATGCATCATAGAACTGAGGTTATTTTTTTATATTATTGCATATCATGAATGTGGCAAATGAAATTCACTTTCATTGATGTGGGACTATTTTTTTGTAGTTTCAAGGGTGTTTATTGCATGGAAAGTTGTAAAACTTACATTGTTTTCATCTTTTCTGTATTAATGCTAAGATTTAAAATCAATACAAGCCTTGGTGTCTAGGGTTATCGACATTGTGTAATCACCTAAAAGTTTCACTTAAGTGATACTTGATACCACCCATCCCTAGCTTACCCTAGACCTATCTTAGATCCTATTTTCACACTTATCCAACCTTCATGTAGGCCACACACATCCCTAAACATCCCTATGGAAGTCATAGACCCTCACTTTGACATCCTAGCCCTTGTTGCCTTAGGTTCTACCATAGGGACACTTACACCATAATAGGGACAATAGTGTTGCATGGCACAAGTATCCCCATTTTGGAAATATTATCCTTTTCCCTCTATTTTCTACCAATGAATATATTTTCAAATCAAAGAACACCTAGGGTCATCCTAGACCTATTATAAGACATGCACAAGCACTAGAATTGTATATATACATTAAGTTTAGTCCTCTAACCACTATATGGAGATCATATACAAATTACACAATAAAAATAATAATAATTCATGAAAATAAAGGTTATCAATCCCTATTTTTTCCTACTTCTACATACAAACATCTACAACATTCTTAAGCTTAGATTACTCAAGTTTCTAGTCTCAATCATCTTCAAAGCACTCAAACCAACATTCATACTAGATTCACTTGCACTTGTACCAACACTCAGGTGGGGAGAAACACATTGGTATTGATCCCTCTTTGGAGAATTGGTATGTAGTCAACTCTCATCACAATGGAGTGTTGAGGATGTCCATCCTACCCCACTAACAACACACTTTTTTACTTGTGTCAACTGGATGCCCTAACAACATGGAGGTTTAGGATTTGCAAACAAAATCCATCAAAACAAGTCATCTATAGCAATGTATAACTAATGTGTAGAAGAATGGGATTGACACATATGCACCTATAATCTTATAATATTTCTACATAGAGGACACTAACACTAAAATAGGGATACTAGTGCCACATGGTGCTACTATCAAATTAGGGCACTATTTTATATGAAGGGTTTTGATACTTGGATCCTATCTATGACACTTAGATTAGTGTATGTCTTAGTTTTTAGCCTCTAGGTCTCCTCTTTTATTAAATTTCTAGATAACTACTTATTTACATTATTTATTACTATTTTAAAAAAGGTCAAACTAGGTCAATTTTATTACAAATCAGTGGATGTGTTTATTGCATATTTCTACTCTAATTTAATATACTCAGACCTTTAACAACCTTGGATTTACATTCACTAAGTCCAAAAAAATTTAAACATTTTGTGAACCTGACTTACTTTGAATATTTTACAAACCCTAACCCTAGATAACCATAGGGTTTATGTTTCTAACCTTTTAAAACCCACACATAGATTTTAGATCCCTATATTTTTTAATTTGTATTTCATATAATCATGATAATAATGATAGATGAAATTTATCAATTTTTAATATAGAGTTTTCTAGATTCCTTTGCATGTTTATTTCTTTTCATTTGGAATGAATTCAAAGATGACATAAACACATATGTACATGATGCTTTATATCAATTGAAATGTATGTCATATTTCATTCTATCTCTAGCATGTTATTATTCTCTTATATGGAATTCAATTAAGAAACACATCCTTACATACATAGAGGATCAATTAAAATATATTTTATTAGACTTTATCCATAAATTTAATACCATAACAATCATATTTCAAGTTTTAATGTCATATCCTATACATAGGAAAAAATCTCCCTCTCCTCCTCATTTTCATGAGGGTGATACCTACTTTACCTCTAACCAGGTCCATGCTATCACACCTCCATGAGATTATGCATCTTATACTATTATTACTAGTGCCCATACTTAGCCTATCCATGCTTTCACCTCTCCCCTATAGGGTGTGTGCCTATATGTTTAATCTAAATAAACAAGGGTTTTCACTTGTGAGACTATAAGGGATCAAATTATTAGTATGAGCAAGCTAATATAATAATTACATAATCAAAATCAAGTATTAAGTGAAAATATCACATTATTTAAAAATCAAATCACATATATAAAATATTTAGAATATGATAGTGTTCATCATGTATATGCATCTACACCTAACAAAGTCATGCATATAAATCTTTTATATACAAATCATAAAGTAAAATGTGAGCAATACAATCAATATCAAGATGATACACAAGATGGGAATTGGGAGACTTTGCTCCTAGTTAACAATGAAAACCTTATAGTCAATAAGGATGAGATTCTATAGATTTTCAGAGATGGTCTTTGGGAATAGACCCATAATCATGCACATTCTAAAATTTATAATGGAAATAAATAACAAATCAAATAATGGTCAATCTTCTACTCCCCCTAATAACAATAATGTTACACCTAATTTAGGGGAAAATCAGCTTATGAAATAACCTATTTTAACTTGGTAACCTTCAATAATAACCACACCTGATTTGGCTACTTCCTCCTCTCCAAATGTACAATCCATTATGCATGAGATTAATTCTTTGCAGGCTAAGGTGTTACATCTTGACAAAGTAGCTATTAGGCCATCACAAGCCTTGGATTCTCATGTTCTTTGACATACACCTTTGGCACACCACATAGTGGAAACTCTTTGTCATTCATATTAGTAACACCTAAGCTTACATTGTATGATGGTAAGGGTGATCCAAAACACCATTTATGACCTTTTCATGCAACATGTTTGGACTACGTGTTCAATTATTAGCTCTTTACCAAGTTGTTCCCATATAGTCTAAAGGAATATGAATTATAGTAGTTTTATGATATTCAAAATTAGTTTATCACTACAATCAATCCATTCACATATATCTTTTAGCAAACTTTTCAATTAACATCAATGATAATATCTCATATGCTCAAATGGCACAATTAAAGCAAAAATCTAATGAGCTTATTATAGAATATGTCTTGTGATAAAAAAATATACTAGAAAAGATGACTATCCCCATGGAAGATAGAGATCTCCAAGACATTAGAAAAGAGCTTACTACTAGCATTGCATGAAGCCATCTTGTTCAATAAGTTTCCTACTTTCATAGATGTATGGCACATTGTGAAAGAAAGGGAAGTTAAGCTTCTCTCTACGGTAAAATTAAAATATACAACTAGATTAGAATCAACTACTAAGAGTTATAATAATCCTCCATACAAATTAAATACCATTTAAAATAAGATTAATCAAAAGTCCACAATTAACATAGATTCATAGCCACATCCTCATATGGTTTTATCAGCTCCTCCATAGACAATTTTCACTAACTTTCTAAAATCAACAACACATGTTTTATAGTATCTCCTAGAATTCAATGTCATATCACTCCCTCTTATCAAATAGGTTGATATGACATGACCTCTTCCAAATAATTATGATTTAAATACATTTTGTGACTATCATAAAGCATGAGGACATACTACAAATAAATGCATCACCTTGAAACATAATATAAAATATTTGATAGAGTCCAACATCATTGATGTAGGCACACACACAAAGGCACATAAAGCTAAAAAATGTAATATAAGGTATTGAAAATATTTTTGGATTCATTTCTAAAACATGAAGCTAATGAGGCTGATGGCACTTCAATATTTACCTATACATATTAGGCACATCCACCACCAACATCTTATCACACTAACATAAAGGATACACACCCATTACACAATATCATTGGTGTGTATCATAATACATTACCAAATAGATCACAACTACCAGTTATAGTTCTAAGCATAGTTTCCATTAGTACACCACAAACTTCAGTTGGGAAACCAATGTAGGTGTGGTATACTCCTATAGTGTTATCATGTAAGTATACTCTCCCATGGACACCATTATTAGATAGACCCTTCTATAAGAGATATGTTGAAGATTCTAGAGTGCATGATTTTACCTCTTTCCTTTCAAGATCAATGTTTTTGAGTTTTTATAATTCTTAGCATACAAAATCCATGACATCTACAACATCTTCTACCAGATGGCTCCTTAAAACCCCTACAGTTCATAGGATACCCTAGTGAGCTTCATAGATTCTTAACACCACTCCATAGGTAGTGTTAACTATATATCACTCAATATACTAACTTATAGGACCTTAGTTACCTTTTCATATAGCACACACAATTACTACTCCTTTATTTGACATAGACCACATTGATAGTGAGTCTCTGATGAGTCTCATTAGTTAGTATGTTCCTCCCTTCTTGCACATATATTATATCCATAAAATACAAAAATAATATAATATGTAAAAACACAAAAACATTTAAATATTTACTCAAAAAATACAAACTATAAATTGTATGCACTACCATGTTTACATCTCTTATATTTTCTAAACATTACATATGCTAGTTATCTTATATAATTAGTTTGTATCATACATACATGCTTCACATGTTCATGTTGAGTGTTTGTATATTATAATAGGAATCAGGTCCACTACACATATATTGATATGCTACTATCTACCCAATAGGGGCATATACATAAATACATGGGTTCTTCATTTGATACATTTGCCCATATTGGGGTATCTTATACATAGTTTCAATTACCAAGTTACATCTTTCTAAACTCTACATCATAGATTTAGCTATGTTATATCTTGATATTGATCATCCTATACTACTCGGATTCACTATCAACTACTACTACTCTAGACTCAAAATATGCACATCTTTTATATTTTATAGACATGTACTACATGTTAACATATACTTTCATTTATAGATTTATTAATTTAGGCTTGATTATGTCTCTATGCATTTACATCTATTTTAGGGCATTTAAATGTGTCATTTCTCTATGGCTCTATGCCTCTTGTTTTCATTGTATGTATGTTTTAGACATGATACCATATACTTGTGTGTACCTTCTTGATTATGTATGTAAACATTCAAACATGTTATTTCATGTGGCTCTAAGCCAACTTGATTTTTTTTCATATGTGGAAACTTGAATGTCTTTGTATGTCTTTCTTTCTCAGATTTAATGACATGTGCCCATGTCCCTTTGACATACTTTTTGTGCCTCACTTGTGTTGTATTTATGCTTTCATGTATGTGTCATGGCCATGATACTTGTATCTTGCTTATTACACATGCCAATTTTAGATTCCATGAGGGACCTCATGTATCTCCCCTTTCTACTTAGTTGTCATGATGGACATCATGCCCCATCCCCCTAGGTAACTACTTGTTTATTACTCATATTTTTTGTTTATACACATTTCTATATCTATATTGAAAGCCTTGAGAATGTTATATATTGCATACATATACACTAAAAAATTATGATTAGATTATCTTACATTTTAATGTTATTTATGCACATTATGTTGTTTTATTACCTAGATATCATATATGCTTCAATTAACACACATTTTGCAAAGCTAAATTTTTTAAGGTTAGTTCTTGCATAGGTAAAAAAATCCCCTCAAAAGAGGGGGAAATCACAGGGGTTTGCCGAAAAGATCAGGGTATAAAAATGCACTTAGAGTACATTTTTTTAGCACACAAACTCATAATACATGAATCAATTTTAGGAAAAAATAATGGGAAATAGTGACACAAAGATAAATTAAAGTTGCACAAAAATTTGAATAGTTGGACATTATCACATAAATTGGGACATTAGTACCAAATTGTACTACAATCTAGGACATGTCACCAATTTCTAGTAGCCTTTGTTTCAAAATATTCCAAATTGGATATAAAAGTATAATATGTATAGTCTAGGTTTGCATAAGTTTAGTTATAGATTATTAGTTTTGGCTCAGTTTAGCTTAGATTCATACTAGTTTGATCAGATTGAGGGCATTATACATGACATGATCACTCTCATTTTAACTAAGGTGCTCAAACATAGATTATTAAAACTTAGTCCAAAATCCATCTACTCAAATTTCAGATTTGGGGGCATGTGTGTGGCACATTTTTTTCATATGCTTACATATACATTGGTTGATCAGATGGAATGAAAAAATTCATGCCATTATCTACATTATACACACTAGACACCATGTTATAGGCTACACACTAGATTCATTCCTTATTACATCTATAGTGGTTGGGATTCTTGAGTGGCCTAGAGTGTACAATATTCTTGAATGGCCATAGAGCTGATATACATAGTTACACATCTCAAGTTACATCATGTAGTTTGAGTTTTAGATGCATCTACTACACTTATATAGGGAATGATGGAGTCATATTCTACTTAATTTATTTAGCCACCTACATGAGAGGGTTGGACACTCCGTCATTTAAATGCAATATATTCACATGTCATGACCCACCAAGTAGGAGTGGGCAATGATGGAGTCAAAATTAGATTATGTTCTTGAGCCACCAACACATGTGGATTGAGCAAACCATCGGCTTAGTCCAAGTTATGAACCAATTAATCACTATGTACATGCACATAGATGTGTTGTCAAAAAATTTATGCATTGGTTCAAATATATAGTGAGGTTTATTCCTTCCTTTCTTATCTATCATATCTTTACTCAATTTTGTCTTTAATTTAGATATCTATTAATTAAGGACTGATCTATGCACTTTTCATTTTTAAGATACATAATAGAGCATGCTTCACATACTCATATGTAGATTCATGAGATTCAGCTCTTAGGTAAGTCCAATTAGGATTATTTTTATTTTATCCTAGTCATTTCATTTTGTTGCATTTATAGAATAAGGGGGTAATCACATAAAAATGAAACTTGAGTATTAAGAGTGCTACTTGAGATCATCCATTCCTAGCTTAGCCATAAACCTATATTAGGGCCTATTTTCACACTTATACATCCTTCAAGTAGGCCACACACATGCTTAAACATCCCTAAATTAGTTTAAGACAATCACTTTGACATCTTGGCCCATAATGCCTCATTTTCTTCCACCTAGACACTAGTTCCATAATAGGGATAGTTGGACCCTAATTTTTGGCTAAGTCTTTGATAGTAGAATAGAAGAAAGATGGCATAGATCAAAAATGGTGTGGATGAAGAATGATGTAGAAGGATCATGATGCAAAAGTTGCATAGCTATAAAAAACCATGGCATAAGATACCATGATGCGAGAAGATCTAATTAGAGCAAAGGCATAATAAATAGAGAACTCAAGAGTGAAGGGTTCATAATATCAGTGAAAGAATTGTAGAGCGTGAAGGAAGTAGTAACTATTTAAGGAATAATTCTCAGGGATGAAATAGACTTAAGTCACACATGAAGATAGACACTTGGAAATGAGGATCCATCAGTCAATGGGAATATAGGGGTACAAAGGCTTAGATCATTAGGAAAACAAGGTAGATGACAACCATGACTCTTAGTCCACTAAAGCTCATTTTATAGCCACTGAGAGTGTCATAACTATTGTAACAACATGGTCAAGGAGAACCAAGTATAAATACCCCTACTTAGATCTTTGTAGTATTATTGATCATTGTAATATAACGATTGATTATCTTTTAATGTCATTCCATTGAGGTAATCATGGATATCATTGTAATCTTGTTATTATACTCCAGTTTATAGATAAGTTGTATCAGACTTTTAACATACATTTATTATGTAACTTGTGGATCTATTATGGATATGATGAATAAAATCTATGTTATGAGAACATGATCAATTTGGACTCCGAATATAATGGTAATGATTATTTTAATCATGTTTGTTCACATAACTAAACTTAGGCCCACATTTGTGTATTTCTTTCTCTGGTTAGTCATCAAATAAGGTATATGTTTGAGCACAAATATATGATAAGTACACTTTCATATGATAAAATCAATGGGAACTAATTTATTATTATGTGCTTTGAGTGAGAATGCAATAACTCTAATTCTTGCATGAAATGCCATCATGCCAACTTTTTGGGTATTAGTCCTTTCAATTCATGCCTAGGGAAAGTTCTAGATATAAAATTGACCTAAAATTTTGGTTCTATTGACAAGACCCATAGTGATTTTTACATGATGGTGGACAATGCTTGAGCAATTATCTCTTAAAAAAATTAAATGTTTTATTACCATTGTCAAAGATAACTTTGCAATTCCATTTTTGAACTAGGAGTTTCTGTACATGTATGAGTTGAACAAAGTCTCTATAGTTCCTTATTGAAAATTTCTTTGTGTAAGTTCCTATTCATTTGTATGTTTGGATCATATCTCATGCTTAAGACTGGTCCATAAATCATGGATATAAGACAACATGGATAATACAATGTGAGATGGCTTTAATACACTTGGGAGTGTCATGGACATGAATTGTTGATGTTTAGTGGAGAGGGGTGGTAAATTGTTACATTTTTTAGTACATTGTATCAACTTATTCTTGTCCAAAATAAACTAAGTTATAGTTTAATTAGGAACCACGTGGTTGGTATCTCAATCATTTTCCACTAAAGGTGAAGAAGGAATTTATTGACTATGGGCTTAAATTTTTTCCCATGGAAGGCTAAACTCTCCCTTACATGAGTGGCATGGTTGGTATGGGAATGTTAGGGTATTTATGAAGGATTGTTTGTTCATAATGGTAACCAGTTAGTGGGAATTACATAAGTCAAAATATGATGAAACTTTGTGAAGGATTATAGGTAGAAGTGACATAAGAAGTAGATGAGAAGACTAAAGAAGTGTTGTCAGGATCCATAGGGAAGTAAAATATCACAATAACTCTCCAAATTTCAAACCACAACCAATTAAAGCTTTAGTGTATGCTAGAGAAACAAGCTAAGTAGTGGAGACTAAAGAACTTGAATTGAACCAACCTAGTTCCCTAACCAAAGTATGATCTCATGATTTTGAGCTAAATAAACTAATTATACACAATTAGGATATAGATAACATATAATTAAAAACTGACCCTATAAGAGAAACTTTAGTTGAACATGTTTTAGACACTTGTATATTGAATCTCTCTTTTCTTTTATAATATACATTCATAGCCCAAATTGGTATGCCTAGTGGACCTAACATAAGTAGTGGGAAAAGTACTAACCTAAATATAGTGAATCAACCTACCTTTGCACCCAATATCTCAAGTGTTTATACTATAGTTGGAGGCATAGGATGTGGATTAGGCACTGGTTCATCTGGAGGACTAGGAGGTGGCATAGTAGGAAGTGGTGGACTTCCCACCAAGGAATAAGACTTTAAAGTTGTTAGCAGACATGGTTACAAGGACCTCAACCACCCACTATGTATTATGAAATGATGCTTCATTTTCAAGAATATCAAGATGTGGATAATGACTTGAAACATGTTTATAAGTGTGAACTGATCTAGAGAGTGTATGGGATAACCTCCTTTAAGTGAAAATAACACAATTTGCAACCACACTCCTTAAGAAAGTGTGCAAATGGTATATGAATTATGATCCTAAAAAACTAGTAGTTTATTATGACCAACTTAAGGCCACATTATTCCAATAATTTGATATTTTAGAGTTTGAGAAATAAAGTATTGTTATGCCAAAACATATTAAAAAAATATCTAACTGAGAGCATGCACAAGTACAATGCATGTTCATTTGAGATTAATGCTTCTCAACATGCTCAATGGTTTATGGGAGGTTTGTTTCTCCTCTTTAGATGCACATTATCTTAGAGAACCTTTAGTAGCCTGCATGAGGACTTGGAATCTACCCTCTATGTTGAATCCATTGAAAGTATTGACATAAGAATCAATCCTTTCATGGAGGCTCAAATCAATGTAATGGCATCCCAATTAGAAAATCTAATTATACTTATTTCACATGACACTCATAGTATCCTATGGTGTACTGATTGTGAGTTTGATGGCCATAACATAAATAATATATATATATATATATATATATATATATATATATATATATATATATAATACTAAAGAAGTCTTGCTACATTTTCTAGTATGAACATGATGCTCAAGCTTGTATTTTGTTACAACATGCCACTCAATCAAAAGTGTCCACTTACTATAAGATACATGATGCATATACCCATGACATCAATGACTATCATCTCATTAGTGATATTTATGAGGCATTCACACATGGTATGTGTCAGGCCTCTATTTATAATAATCAAGATAATGGTGGTTATCATCAATGAGATTGAGTTTAAGGATGAGGAGGTGGATACTTTCCACAAGGGATGTACTACACTTTAGATCACTACTAGTGAGACTACTTGGTTTATCTTACATGTGATTTTTTTAAAATAAGGACCATTTATAGGAATGCCTTGACTTTTATATGTTTGTTAAAAAATAAAAAAAGAGAAGTGCTATTGTATGATACACATTGAAAATCCACATTGGAGACCATGCCCTATCACTCTAATAGCCCAAAAATTTAATATAATAATGTGTAGTGGTGGAGAGTCCCAGTCTACACCCACTTTGTGTATTGAAAAGTCACAGTGCAAAGAGCCTCAGGAAACAAGGTATCCTCATTATTAGAAATAAAAACAAGTGATAAAATATATTATGAATTTGGTAAGGTAATTATAAGGTGAGATCCAATTTCTTAAAGACCATGATGTTTCTTAATGTGATAATATGCAGAAGGCCACAAATCATCAATACATCACATAGGATGACTTCCAAGAGCTTTGAAAGCACCTATTAGATTAAGATGTTTTAACCTTATTACATAACTAGATTAAGCACCAAACACCAAGGCCTACCAAAGATATTCTATTAAACTATGATTGATGATAAGATATTCACATTCTCCCTAGACTGTAAGAGTACAAAGAAATTTTGGTGACTGTCACTATCAATGGATGGGTAATATAAGACATTTTAATTGACATTGGTGCTAGTGTTAATGTCCTCACCAAGGATGCATGGAAAAATATGGATATCCCATAATTAAAACCCTCACTCGATGTATTATTTATATCCAAGAAAACCCATTCTTTATTGATTGATGTCCTTAAAAATACCACTATAGATATCTTTGGGGTTCTTTTCAAAGGTAACTTTAAAGTTCTAGAATTGGCTAAGGTTGATGACTTCTTAGCATTGTTGGGATTTCCTTGGTATTATGATAACATCACCTATTTAATTTTCAAGAAGAGATATATCAACTTTGAAAATATTAATAAGTGTGTCACCATCCCATTAGATGAAGCACATGGGTCCTTGCATGTTGAACCTATTAACATTGATGAGGATATTAATCACATATAAAACATCATGTTTTAAGGGAGTGAACATCGTAATAACACCCCTAATGGTATCCTATGATGGATGGATGCATAGACCTTCTTGGATACTACGATCAATACTTGTGATTACTAGGTGTAAGGTTACTATGACCTTACTAAAAGAGTGTGTGGTATGATCGGAAGTCACGAATACACTTGATGTAAGTGTGACAAGTTCTATATGTTTCTTTTTCTTGTCACTAGGTAAGCCATTAGTGGACCAATTATGGCTATGTTGCTCGAAAGGCTAGATAAGGCTCCATAGTTCCATGGAAAAATTTAAGTCCATGAATTCATCCAACAACTAGAGGCCTTCTATGCTTCTAATGTTGATCATGTGCGATCAATTATTCACATTATTGATGGCATATTGGCATGGTGGTGGTGAAATCATCATGATAATTTTATTGATTGGGACCATGTACATTCTACCTTACATTGTCTATTTCATGATGATAACCACATATGTGGCATTATCATCAATAGTGGTATTTGAGCACTAAAACCTAACCTGGAGGTATGCAAGGCAATGTGGTTGGTTGATAAAATTCTCTTACTAGAATACCTATGGGGTCATGTATTTTATGGAACTTTTCACACTTAGGACATAGCTTGGTATGTTCATGAGGAGTGCCATCTAGGTACCCATTTTTTGTACGTAAGGATAGTATGGTTTTGGAATTATCCTATTCATATCCAAGGATGGATTTTCACCTTAAATTATAAATAATACACCAAGTAGTCATCAGTGACCCTAGTCTCATTAAAGACTGACTACTAATCATACATGGCATGTTTAAAGAAGAATTGACCTTTTTTAATGAGCCTTTTGATCAATCATCTTCATTCACACTATAATCTATTATCAATCATGCACTTCAAGAAAAAATTCAAAAAGGTAAGTAAAAGGTTGTGTTCTAAGTTTATGAAGGTGAAGGATTTATTCTGCTAGACCCATCAACCAATAATTTAGATATACACATGAAGTATGGCACTAGACTTATTCATGACATAATTCCAAAGACACAACACCCTTAATTTGAACCAATTAAAACCATACAATAAAATATTGGCATGAAAGACACACCAAAGATGGCTACTATGGTAGATTACTAGATTGATATTAAAATCTCCAAAGTGTTATAGCTACTAAAAGAATATTAAGATGTTTTCCCCATAAATTATAGTGAGATGAAGGGTGTTCACTCATCTTTGGGTAAAATTCATATCAAATTGGTTGGAGTCACTTTCCTAATTAGGAAATAGCCTTATCAAATGAATCCTAATTTGCATACACAAGTTAAAGATGAAATTGATATTATGTTGCACGTAGGAGTCATTACTCCTTTCAATGAGTCTGAGTGGGTCATCCCTATGGTGGTAAGCATTAAAAAGGATTGGTGCATTAAGATTTATGTATATTATATGTTACTTAACATAGATTGTGTTACTAATCATTTCCTAATACCTTTCATTGAATAAATCCTTGAAGGTGTCATTGGGTGTGAAATTTATACCTTCATAGATGGTTTCTATGGATACGATTAGGTCTAGATCATAGAGGAAGATAAGAATGATATTATATTTTCCACTGAGTGTGGGTATTTTGAGTATAATATCATGCCCTTTGGGTTAAATAATGCCCTATTGTATTCTCTAGAATAGACATTGAAGCCTTCAAGGACATTATCCATATGTTTTTTTAGGTTTATTTGGATTATTAGATAGTATACAGCTTGGTGAAAGATCATTGTTCTAGTCTCTTACTTATGCTTGAGTGTTGCATAACACTTAAAATTTATCTCAACTTGAAGAAGTGTCTGTCTACTAGTGCCAACTACCCAACGAGAGGTTTGTTCCTTTCTACATCATATTGGGTACTATAAGAAATTTATCCATGGCTATGTAAGGATTGAAATGCATTTAAAGGATATCCTAAAACCTAATGAACATTTAATTTTTACCCACTCATTCTAAGAAGATTTCATAGCCTTAAAGGACAAGATTATCATTGCATTAATTCTCTAATTCCTTGACTAGATTAAACTATTTCATGTCAATGCTTATGATATGGAAGTCAGTGTGATACTTTCTCATAATAGTGAGGGTAATCTATATCACCCTATTTACTTTTCAAGTAGAAAGCTTACTCCTAATGAAAGGAAATACCACCATGGAGAGTGAGGCAATCTCTATGGTTTATTCTCTTGAAAAGTTTTGATAATATCTATTGGTAACCCCTTTTATTTTATTTACAAACCATGAAACATTCAACTATCTGGTTAACAAAACCATTTTTCACTATTTCATTTGCCACTAGATCATGTTATTTCAAGAGTTAAGACTCTCCATCATGGTAAATCCTGGTAAGGACACTTTTAGTCCTAATCATTTCTTAAGAATTGATTTTGGTGAACCAACATGCACCATCAAAGATGACCTACTTGACATGCAGTTGTTTCATGTCTCACATGTTTTTAAGGAGTTAGAGTACATAAAAACCTTTCTGACTACTAGATCAACTCCAACTCATTTAAGTAATCCATTCAAGAAGCAACTCACTATTTGTACTATTCTATTCCAACTCATCAGAGGAGACTTTAGCTTGGCTAAGATGAAATACTTTGATGATGTATCATGAAACATGAGTATAATGAGATGCTCTATGATGTCCAAAAAGTTATTATTAGACTACATTATCCTAGAGAAGCTACCACATAAAAAAATTTGTTGTCAAGTTAATGGTGGCTTGTGATTTTCAATGATGTAAAGCTTTATGTGCATTAATGTGACATTTTGCAGTGCATGGGGAAGCCTAATTAGTGGGATGCCATACTAATTCAACTTATTTTGTCATAAGAACCCTTTGAGAAATGTGCCATTGATTTTTTTGACCCCATCACCTCAGTAGGATGGAATACTAGATTAGTCTATGTTATCACCACAACTAATTATCTTACATGTTGGGTTGAAGCTATGCCAACACAAGATTATAATAAAACTACTATAACATCATTCATCTAGGAAGATAACATTACCATAATTATGTGTCCATTGAGTTTTATAAGTGACCATGGTAATCACTTCCTCAATGAGACTATCCATGTATTGCTTGTTGAATTCATGATTACTCACCACAAGACCACACCATATCATCCCTAGGCAAATGGCACTATTAAAGCATTCAATAAAGTCTTTGGAATAACTTTAACTAAGATATGTAATATTAGATGCACTAATTGGGTGTCTTAAGTTATTTGGGCTTATCACATAGCTTACAAGCATCTCAATAAAAGTCCATTTAATCTTATATTTTATATTGTTGTAGTTCAATATGTAGAGTTATTTGTTCCTTCTCTTTGCATTGCATGAATTGGATGTCTTGATGATGAAGCATCATTAAAAAAACACCTAGATGCTTTATAATTGGATGAATCTTGTTTTCTTTCACATTGGAGTCAAGATGTGAAGAAACACAAATAAAAGGCATGGCATGATTGTCACCTCAAGCATAAGAATTTTACTCCTAGAATACAAGTCTTAGTCTATGACTTTAAGCTCATGCACCACTCAAGGAAACTTCATGTTCATTCAAATGGTCCCTTTATTATTCATAGTATCCATCCCACTAGTGTGTGTCACTTACAATGATTGGATGGCCAATTTCTTCCTGTTCATTACAATGGTAGTTAGTTGAAGTTGTATTTCTTTGCTTAAGTCTTTCTTATTTGTAACAATAAGACATATGCTATTAGTTTAGTATTTATTGTTTTTAATAATGTGTTGCATTAGTTACACACCCTTTTTTTAGTTTTGTAATCATTTTCAATGTGATACTTATGTTCACATGGAGGACCATAATGCACTATTAGTGTGGGGTAAGGGATGTTATATGCATGCAGTGGTAGGATATGGTTTTTAGGGATACACGTGAATGCAAAGGCACATAATAAAAAGTGTATGAGGACAAGGGATATGAAAAATGTGTCATGTAACCTTAATCTTGATAGGTAAATAATGATTCCTAAATTTGTTTTGAATATTCACTTGGTATTAATATTAAAATGCTCTTACAACTATCATGCACTTTGAGAAACCTGCATGACAAGACATGTCATTAATATGAGGATGGTAGCAGTTGTGGAATGTGTGCCAACATCACATTGTGTAAATACCATTGGTCACATTTATTATGTGAATTTATGGTTGAAGAGGGAGGGTAGTAAATTTAGGTTACTCCCTTGAACCTATAAAAAGACAAAATAGTTCGTTTCACATTTTACTGTTGCCCTGATTAAGAATTTATAGAGTTAGAGGAGTGAACTCATGTTGTTGAAAAATGATTTCCACACATTTATTCAAGTCTGTAGGGTCAATTTTCAATTTTTTCTTAATAGTTGAAGTGAATTTGAGATAAAACAAGTAGCTAGAGCTAGGTTGCAGAGGTTGGCATTCACTATTAATGAGCATCAAATCAAAAGAGTTGAGCCACTTATAATAGAAAAAATATATTCATTTGGGAACATTAGATGACTATGCCTCAATCATCAAGCTTCATAAAGGGTGATGTGGCCTAATAAGAAGGCCTAATGAATAGAACCACTACCTTTTATTACAAAATAAAAAGAGCTAAGTATTGGTGGGGAAACAGTGCTAATAATGGAAGAATCACCTAAGGAACAAAGCATGTTTGTGAGAGATAAAGGAATAGGGATAGTGTGCCAAGTGAAAAATAAATCTCAAGTGCATCCACCCCTACCTTTGTTGATTGAATAAATGTAATACCCTGAAATGGTGTTGTATGATAAAAACTAGGTATCTAATGTGGCTACCTGTACTATCTTTGATTACAACCATTGACAACATAAGAACAAGGTATAATTACAAAATGATTATATATTTGAGCACCAAAACACTAGGAGTGAGTTAGTCTATGACTTGAATATCTTCTAAACCTTAGATTCTACTAGACTTTTTCAACTATTCAACATCCCCTATTTTGGAAAACCTATCAAACTAGTCAAGTTTTTAATCTCTCATGTGCATGAGGAATATATCTACTTTGTTGGGCATTAAATGAAAATATTATATAAAAATATTATTAAAGTATAAAGTTTTTAGTGGTATGGTGCATACCTTGAATATGATTTAGAGGACTTGGTAGAGATAGAGAAGATAACTATGGTGCTTGAGTACCAAAAATAAGGGCATGCTATGCATATAAATATCTTCAAGATCATGTCCTTTGAATGGCCACATGCATTATCATGATGAAGGTTGGTGGTAGAGATAGGTGGAAGGAGGTGGACATATATCACCTATATGTTTCACACCAATTCACCAATTGGTTAAAATATAATTGGGTAATCTATTTTGATAATAAACTTATATTAGATATGGACAAGGTTCATTACAGACCCAACGATAGGTTCTTATGGGGTGTGTTCTTATTAATAATGGTGTTTGATGAAATTATTGTGCCTCACTACACCTCTAGAGAATTAAAATGGATGCACCTATCTAAGCACAAGTCTATTCTAAAGTGATACAAGGCATTCACTTACCCTAGTTATATTACTTCATCCTATAAGCTTAATATGAAGTCATGGTATGAAGAGATGAGGAAAACTTTAGTAATGAATGCCACATTTTAAAGGACTTTCCTACATGGGTTGGTGATTAAGCTAAGTTTTTGGTAAAGAAACATTACTCCCTCGCGCACATCAGGATAACCCTATATGGATTATTTTCTACTTGGATGAAGTTGCTTTATGCTTTCACAACATGGTATTTTATGAAATTTGTCAACCTAGTATACATTGCACAATTGATGTCACTTGAAGCTACACAAATTAACTTAGAGGTTCACACTCTTTGCCAAATTTATGGATACCTTAGGAAGAAACTATATATAAAAAATATTGAGTCAGATAAAACTAACATCAAGATGCATCAAACCTTGGTTGGGGATTCCATTCATACTCTTGTTTATATGTTGCAACTAAAGAAGAAATATTTGACAAGTGTGAAGAGTGTGTGTGTGTGTGTGTGTGTGTGTGTGTGTGAGAGAGAGAGAGAGAGAGAGAGAGAGAGAGAGAGAGAGAGAGAGAGAGAGAGAGAGAGAGAGAGAGAGAGAGAGAGAGAGAGAGAGAGAGAGAGGAGAGAGAGAGAGAGAGAGAGAGAGAGAGAGAGAGAGAGAGAGAATACCCCTAGTGCCACCACTAAAAAATAAGTAGAAGCATTATGGGAATGATACCAACACAAGTTCTCATCCAAAACCTTTAAAAATTTAGAGGACTACTAGTGTATCACCAAAAAGGGCTATGTTACTAAAGAGGGATTCTCTACTAAAATGAGATCCACCATCAAGTCAACCCAATGATGCAACACCAATGATATAAATTAATCCTTTAGATCAAGAGATAGAAGAGCATAAGGAGAGTGATAGGTAGGATCTAGAATAATTACCAAGAGGTTCCTTGGTAAAATTGAAGTATAAGAAGACATTGATTTGGAGAAGACACTCTCCCTAATGCAAGAGGAAGAAACCAACCTTGAGGAGATGTAGTTTTGGAGTTTGAGGATCCACTTGGTCAAGAAATGGATGGATCCAAAATTGAAGGATTGAATGAACTCAACATATGCACCACTTCTCAGGAACAAGAAATGGATATCGAGATACTTGAGTGATATTCCATAAAATGGAAACAACTAGTTAAATTCATGGTCAGAATAGAAAGGTCCGATGCATCCACAACCTCTATGCACAATACTAGATAGACATCCATGATAAGCTACTATATCTATATTACCATCTTCTATAGGAGGATGCATCTATCTAGACCTAGTGTGAGATGAAATTTTTCCTTGAAATGTACACAAAAAATGCCATTTTGAGATTACATTTGATAGTCCTATATTAGATCCATAAGTGGTGGTTCTACCCATAACTCTTAGGGTAGATCCCTATCAACTTACTTCTATACAAGCTAGTAAAACACTCTTAAAATTAGAATTTGAGGTTACACAATAGACTATTCTTAAATAATATGATGTGTAGTAGGATAAACAAAAACATACCAATGTGGTGGAGATATTTAATAAGGAGGTCTCCACTTGCACCAAACTGGAAGAAGTAGCTAAGATGAAGTGCCAATTGGAGGTCGAGGCAACCACCAAGGTAAAAATGCTAAATATTTATAAGGCTATTATGAGCCAAGCCCTGATGCTTAAATATGGAGTCCCTTTAGAGGGTGAGGCAAGTGATAAGTTATATACCCTCATGGACTTCCTATTGAAATGATGTAAGAATCAACCTAGGCTAAGTGATGAAAAAGTATGGGTAATAGAATAATTTGATGAAGTAGTGGAGGTGTGAAAGAATGCATTACATGGAGTTGGGGTGTAATTCCTATTATATATGGATTTTTTAAGAAGCTAACATGATTCAACAAAATTTTGGAAGCTCAACTTCAAGAAGAACTTTGGCACCAATAATTGGTTGATACAACCTTTTTAATAAAAGACTACACTGAGTGTATGAAGGTATTCAAGGATGTTGAAGATATGGAAGACACAATAAGTACTCATCGATAAGAAATAAATTATAAATTTTTTTCACTATGAGGATAGGTTATAGTTTAGGTCACCACAATTGAGGACATTCAAAAGTTTGCTTCCACATACCTTGAAAGTTTTGTTAATAAAGCAAGTGAGTGTCTTGACCAACCCAAGGAGACCAAAAAGATGAAATTAGCCATTGAAGAAATAAAAACAAAGTTGCTCAACACCTTATCACATTGGTAAGGTGTCAAGAAGTGGATAAAATAGGTTGTTATTGAATTGTTAGTTAAACCAAAAACTGATGCATAATCGAAAATGAACTAATAGCATAGTGTGGGGTGATGTTGGACTCCAAATTTTGGTTGTCTTTGATATCAGTGTGGAATAAGAATGGTATGGAACAATCATGACATGGAGTAAGCATAACATAGAAGGAAAAAAATGCAAAATTTATAGAGGTGGAAAAAACCATGGTACAAGAGATCATAGTGTGAGAAGACCTAGTCAAAGGGGAGGCATAATAAATGAAGAAACCAAGAGAAAAGGGATCAAAATATCAATGAAATACTTTGGGAGTGTGAAATAAGTAATAAATAGCTAAGGAATAATTCTCAAGGATAAAACAAACTTAAATCATGCACAAGTTTAACATCGATCCACATGAAGATAGACATTTGGAAATGATGATCCAACAACAAATGAGAATATAGGGGTAAAAAGGCCTAGGTCATTAGGAAAACAAGGTAGATATCTTACATGAATCTTACTCTATTGGAGATCATTGGCTAGTCAATAAGAGTGCCATAACTATTGTAACAACTTGGTTGGGGAGAAACAAGTATAGATAACCCTATTTAGATCTTTATAATTCTATCGATCATTGTTATATAATGATTTATTGTTTTTTAATGTCATTCCATTGATGTAATCATGTATATCATTAAAATGTTCTTATTGTACTCTAGTCTATAGCTAAGTTGTATCAAAGTTACAATATACAATTGTTATGTAACTTATGGATCTATTATCGATATGATGAATAAAATATATGTTATACGAACATTATCAATGTGGACAGTGGATATAATGGTAGTGATAATTTTAATCATGTGTGTTCACTTAACTAAACTTAGGCCCACATCTATGTATTTCTTTTTCTGGTTAGTCATTGAATAAGGTATATGTTTGAGAACCAATATATGACAAGTACACTTTTGCATGATAAAACCCATAGGAATTGGTTTTTTATTGTGTGCTTTGGGTGATCACTCAATAACTCTAAGTCTTATGTGAAATTCCATCATGCTAGCTTGTTAGGTATTAGTCACTTCAATGTGTGCCTAAGGAAAGGTCTAGATAGAAAATTAACCTAATAGGAACAATATGGCACTATTATCCAAGTTTTCATGATATTGTCCTTTTCCCTCCTGTTTCTACCAATGAATAACTTTTGAAATCAAAAACTACCTAGGGTCATCTTATACCTCTTTTTAAAATTGCACATGAACTAGAATTACACACACACACACACACACACACACACATGATTTTTATCCCTCCAACCACTACATCAAATTAGATGCAAATTACACAGTAAAAATTAGAATAATTTTTTCACAATTGAGGTTATCAATCCTTATTCTACCCTACTTTTGCATACAAACATCTACAACATTCTTAAGCTCAAATTACTTAGGTTTCTAGTCTTAAACACATCCAGATCACTCAATCTAGCATTCACACTATCTTCATTTACACTTGCACTATAACTTAGGTGGGGAAAACTACATTGGGTTTGATCCCTCTTCGAAGTATTGGTATGTAGGCAAATCTCATCATAGTGGGGTGTTGATGATATCTAGCCTACCCCACTAATAACACAATTTACTACTTGTGTTAACTAGATGCCATAACAACATGTAGGTTTATAGTTTACATAAAAAATCAATCAAAAAAAGTAATTTATAGAGATAAAAATTCCATACACATAGGAACAGGCTTGGTGAACCTAGACATAGGTGCACTCAAAAGATCAAAATAGTTCTACATAAAGGACACTAGTGCCAAAATAGGGACACTATTCCTACATGGCACTACTATCTAAGAGGGGTTTTGACACTTGGATCTTATCCATGAAACTTAGAAGATCCTTTGTCTTAGTTTTTAACCTCTAGATTTCCCATTTCAGTCCATTTCCAGCTAAGTGATTATTTACATTGTGTTAGGAATACACAACATTCCTATATGTACAAGTAATAAATAAAATAGTAAAAACAAAATAGAAGCTAAAAAAAATAAGTAGGAGAGAAAAAACCAAAAATTAAGATATATGTTGAAAACCCTTGCATAAATAATAAGGGAAAAAACCATGGGGGAAAGGTAGATCCAGACATCATATTTCTTCATCAATACTTTCTTACACATCTCCTCACAACAACTCCTTTCTAGTGATAACGCCAAACACTCAGTTGAGAAAATCTTATAACCAAGATTTACATGCTCTAACTAATAGGATGTAATATGCATATTTACATGATACTAACTTCCATAGAATCAAATCATGAGCTAAGCTAACAAGCCTAAAAGCTCATCTCCAAGGATCCATTCCATGCACCTAGGTGAGCCAAGCACAATAGTCTTTCAGGCTCTAACCTTCAATGTGCATTTAATGCTTATAACCCAATCATCTAAGTGAGTTAGGCATGAAATCCTTATAATATCTAACCTCCTATCATGAAATCATAATCCTACAAGGATCCTCACATGATACACTAAATAGATTAACAGCCAAGAAGAGAACATAATGTTTTAATAACATTTTACAATGATAGAGAAATAAGAGAGAAGGAGATATAACTTCATGCCTAATCCAAAACTCACCACATTTGAGTAGGTGTCATGTAATCCATAGTGGTAGTCATCCCCATTTATCAAAAGTCATCAAAATGACCCTCGACTTAGACAAGATCCAAGGCCCCCTTCATGTGGCTCCAAACATTGTCCCCCACTCCAAAAGTGAGGATAGACACTCAATAGTGTCATTCTTATCTTAATATACAAGGGTCAATAAATTGGATGCTCCAATTTATAAAATATCCAAGCCACCCCATGTGACTCCAAGAATTGTGAACCACTCACACATGTTTGGCCAATCTATAATAGTACATACTTATCTTCATCTTCACATGTGATCACAAGAGTCTAGAAGGTGTTGTAATCACATTTTGACCTTCTCTACACATGTGAATCATGGGTCTGCTTACAAATTAGACCCATGCATTACCCTTTGTATTTTGCACCATGTGACAACCCCCATGTGACTTACTAAGGTTAAAACCCATGTCCTATAGTGGAGTAATATTACCCACACCTATCACATCATCTTGATCACATCTTGGGACCCTCCATGGGCCCTTCTAACATATCACCTTCTTTCCACATCACCTATATGCCATGTCACCTTTATGGCACATCACTACACACCTGCATGCAACATTACCCATATGCCATGTCACAATGAATTGTACTCATGAATAATTACCTCTAAATAGTAGCTTCACACACTAACAATCTCCCACTTGAATTCATATACATAGGATTTTTAAATACCTATGTCTTCATGATAACCTACTACCATACAACTACCTACCAGATGTCATCATGCCCACTGTTGCTCACTCACAAACCTAGAAGAAATTTTTTACACTACTAAAACTTCATTACCCTAATCAACTTTGTCAACATATACATATCCACTATAGATTTTCAACAACTTCAAGTGACTCCTGCTTCACCATAGACCCATCCTTATTCTAAGGATTCTACCATGAACCACTCATAACTCCCACTACTTGGAAGTATCCAGTTTCATGCACACCATGGATTACATGAGGATTCTCCTACTCTCAATGAATATTATACACAAGATAACCATATGATCCTATTTTGTAGGACATTTCTAAATACAAATCACAAAATTGAAAGAAGTGGGATATTTGAATTCATTACTTTTCCCATCCACTGTGCATCTCCATCCTTGGTTTGCTCTTGAAACCACCTTCATTATGTCCTAATCACCCAAATACATCACATTAGTGATCATTTTGGGGCCTATATCCAACATTCCATCAAATATAACAACAACCTTTGGTAAACCTTGGCTCTCCATGAAGGTACCGATTTACTCCATCTACACATCTGCTTCAACCCATATAGTCTTAAATTTTTCAAACCAACAAATCTTTACCTCATCCTCATATATCTATAGCTACTATATCTCATCATGAGACCACCATGTAGAAATTATTATTTCTCATCTCACTACTCCAACTAAAAAACAAGTCCTTAATGCATTCATATTAGTAGTCTACACTCGGAGAAAAGAACCCATGAAAGTCAACACCTGACTTCTACATATGTAGCTCATCACTACCCACCATGATCAAAATGGTACCCATACAGTTATTGGGAAGACATCACACTACTTAGTCCATCACATTACCTACCACATTCTCAATCCCACATTCAAACTATATACGGATCTACTGCATGTCCAACCAAACTCATGTGTAGAGTTACTCCATGCATCAATTCACCTAGTTACTTGCATCAGCTACACCATATATCTCCTATCTACTCGCTTCATCTACACTAAAACTATTGATCACTTCACTCAATGCATCTCTTAGTCTCTGAAAGATTCAAAACCAACCTTCTTCTTCCATAGAACCTTGGATCATATTTGTTCTCCATCCATAAACTATTCTAATAGGTAAAGATTTAGGTTTTTACTACCTCCTTTATATAGAATTTCTAAACATCTCAGCCAACACATTGTGGCAGTAGGATCCCACAACTTGTATCCCCATCTCCAATAGAGAACCAAAACAAGGCACATGACTTGTCATCACCCTTCATCTTCACCAATGGAGACTAGCTTGCTCCACCACAAGATATGTAGTTATTTATTCAATATGAACAATGTATTGGTGTTGATCCATTTGGCAAAACTTATTAAGATTCTTTACTCCATTCTCCATTTTTATCTCTCATGGAGAGAAATACCTATCATGCAAATGTTTTTTGGTTCATTTCTGGGTCTCTCCACCAGTAGTTCCCACTTACACAAAACTAGCTAACAACCATCTCTCTAATACCAACTTTTAGGATTGACAAGTCTTAGATAGCAATAACTAAATCCTATCTCTGATACTACTTTTTAGGTATACACACATTCCTACATGTGAAAGTAAAATAAAAATGCAGAATAACAAGCTACAAAAAATACAAAATAGGAGAAATGAACTATAACATTAGATATATGTCAAAACTTTGCTAAAATATTTAGGTAAAATATGCAAGGCAAAGGAAACATCCAAAATTCATTCCATCAAAAAAACTCTCTTACACAACTCCTCTTAGTAACTCTTTTCTAGTGCTACCACCAAGCACTCAGGTGAGCAAAGCTTGCACACAAGCTTTCCATGCTCTAACTAACAAGATGCAACATGCATCTCTATAATTCTAATGTATATAGCATTTGAGGGAGATCCAACAACATATACCTCTATCTCCATAAGCTGAGCCTCTGAACTCCATCAAAGTATCCATTAATTGGATAAACCATACAAAGGAACACATAATGCCTTAATAGCATTTTAAAATGAGAGAGAAATAAGAAAGATGGAGAGATAACTTCATGGCTACTCAAAAACTTACCACATATGAGTGGGTGTCATTTTATCCATAGTAGTGGTTGTCCCCATGTTCCAAAAGTCATAAAAAAATGACCCTCCACTTAGACAAGATCCAAGGTCACCTTCATGTGGCTCCAAACATTGTCCCCCACTCCACAAGTGAGGACAAACACTCAATACTATTATTCTTGTCTTCATCTCTAAGGGTCAATAAAATAGATGATCCACTTTAGACAAGATCCAAGCCACCCCATGTGACACCAAGAATTGTGACCCACTCACACATGTGAGGCCAATCTATAATAGTGCATTCTTGTATTCATCTTCATAGATGATCACAAGAGTCCAAAAGGTATTGTAATCACCTTTTGACCTTATCTACATATGTGAATCATGGGTCCCCTTAAAAATTCAATGCATGCATGACCCTTTATCCTTTTTACCATGTGACAACCCACATGTGACTCACTAGGGACAAAACCTATGTCCTCTAGTTGAGTACTATGACACACACCTATCACATCATCCTGATCACATCTTAGGACCCTCCATGGGCCCTCTTAGCACATCACCTTCCTACCACATCACCTACATGCCATGTCACCTACATGCCACATCACTACATAGCTGCATGCCACATCACTCATATACCATGTCACTATGAATAGTGACTCATGAATAGTGCATGTGAATAGTACTTATAGATAGTGACCTATGAATAGTGGCTTCACACCCTAAGACATTATTTATTGCTATTTTTAGAAAGGTTAAACTAGGTCAATTTTTTTATAAATTAGTGGTTGTATTTATTGAATATTTCTACCCTGATCTACTATACTAAGACCTTTAGCAATGTAGGATTTTCATTCACTAAGTCCTAAAAAGTGAAAACATGGTGCTTGAGTTATTGACTTTTTTGTGTAGGAGGAATCACAATTTTATACGTTCATTGATTTAGAAAATATTTTATAGTTTTTATTTCTTAAATATCTATAGATTTTTAGTGTTGAGATAGAGTTTAATTACAAGCAACCAATAATAGATTTGCTCTATTTATGGTATTAGAATTTTAAATTATTTTCTATTTTGATACCATTTATTGATGTAGTAATCTAAATCAATTCTATTTACAAAAATCATTATGGTCTTATTATCATAAAAATGAAGGAATCTAGTTTCAAGTCTTGCATAGGAATATCAAGACTAAGAACATTCTTATGGATAATGAATTTTAACCCAAAATTGTAGATTGTAGATGTAATATTAAGTTTTTAATGTCCCTAAATACCTCCTCACTCTACTGAATACTTTATATATCAGTATCTGGTATGTTTTAATAATATCTAGATTCTTTGTTGTATCCCTACTACTAATGTTAGACTGAATTTAAATAATTTTATAGCCTACTCATGATAGGTGATTTTTCCCAACTGGCATTGACAATGTTGCTTCATGTAAATAAGTAATACAATAATATTTTTCATGTGTAATTGTTTTAGTTGTCATGGATTATAAATTTCCATCAAAAAACTTGTGTGTTGATTTGAAATCTTCTTTCAACACTAACACTTTCAATTTCATTAAGATTGTATGTGATGAAAGGCAAAATTTGAAGACAAGTCAACGAGACTCGTAATAAATTCTCTTTCATTAAAATTTTATGCCTAAAATGAATGAGAATATATTTTGATCATGTAAATATATATTTGACATTCTTCCCATACACATGAACCAGGGGTTGTTACAATAATAAATCGTGTAGATTGTATGAGAGTTTATTGCATATAATGTGAACCTTCAACAACATTGACATATAGTACTTTTTCTATTGCTGAGTGTACAAATTTGTCTCATATGAAATGTTATCTTCTTTTATTTTCAATATATATGGAATCATCCACTTTAGAATATAAGTAAACATCTTATGTTAGTTTTTGAGTTCTTGGTGAGATCATCTAGCAATCCCTAGTGCTAATGGTAAAAGTGGATACTTCACAAATCTACATTAATTTTTATTATAAGCTATTTATATTACATTGACATGATCTCTAGAGAGTCTATATAATTTATACAACTCAAACCTATTTTTTGTATCTAATATTGGTTTCAAGAAGGTTTTCCTCAACATGTCTTCCACCCTTTAATTAGTTTTGAAATTAGTATCATTTACATGATCTTTTGCCCAATTATCTCATGTAATTAATTTAATTAATCATAGTTGTATTTTATAATCTTTAATTACCACTTCATGTACTCTTTGTTATAAATCCAATATCTCTTTAAACTATTTAATCATGATAAGTTGGTTAGAACTCAATTTAACTTTGAATCATATTGAATCTCATTAGACAATTACCATAGGGATATGTACACATAAATAAATTAGATTATATGCATTGTAGCTTTTCCAATAGACCTTTTATTTCCATGTTCATAGTCCAAAATCATTTGAATATTCAAAAAAACAATCAAATTTGTTTGATTTTATTATTTATTCAATTAGTGTTTCCTCTTTTTTTTGTCTATATGATCTACACTATTTGATTTTATTTGTTATTGAGTTAATCTTGTATTTTTATCTTTACAAGAGTTTACAATAATTTATTAGACTAAATAAAAATGTTTTTGTATCAACAAAATTAAGTTTCATATTTTACCATATATCTATAGTTTTTTTCCTTAAAAGCAACGGGTTCTATTCTCAATAGATGTAATATATAGTATGAACATACATTGGAAAAATTGATAATCATATAAGACTATGAATTATGAATATGGAAATAATACAGTAACATTGATGATTCTCTTAGTGAAAATCATAATTTCCAAATTAAATCATTTAAGTTAAATATTGGTGAATGCCTCTTTGACATATTTCATGTGTTATTGCATTTACAATATACACCTTTAGAGCTAAGAACTGGTATGATTTACTATTCTTAAATTATTTGCATATTGGTGATGTAAATGCAATTAAATCATATGAAATAGAATTAAATCCTCTTGAACTATTCATATTTCATGGAATACATGATATATAAAGGTATTTTCATAAAATTCAATTACCTACATCACATAAATCCTCTAAAATTTAAACTAGTTTATGGGGAGACAACTTTTGTATACATAGGTTAGCTAGATGGTTAAATATCTATATATCCATTAGGTCCTTCAAAAGGAAAAATAACTACCTCTAGTTTAATGACAAAAACTTCCATACTCAGTCTTCAATAAAAATAGCCAACACATAATGCCATCTATGCATACTCAATTTTCTATTAGGTGTGTTCATCTTGTTTAGCATTGGATAATGATTTCATAGCAAATGCAAAGTAATGTCTTATATAGACTTACTGAATTTGATTTTGATTGTGGTGAAAGCTTATTCAATTCAATTTGTCAATTAATAAATTCTAAAATTGATATGCAATTTCTTCTTTTTTATATAACTCAGTCATTTTGTAATGTGGTATTATGCCAAGATAAAAATTCATTATCTTACATCCAAATAAAGTTACATTCTAGCTTCATACCAAACATAAACAAAATCTCAAGTTGGGAATACTATATTGTAAACTTAGAAAGGCCATTCAATCAAACTCACATTGAGGGAGGTAAATTATTCTTTGAGTGGATGTCAATATTGCTAGATGTAAAAATCCATATTTGGTCATCTCGTTTGATGTGTATAGGAAAGATGTACTCAAATTCTTTGTAGCCATCAAGAAAATATAAAATAATCTTCTTTTAAATAGACACAAATCATGTTCAGTATGAACCATTAATAGAAGGATACCTACCTAATGATATCATTACAAATTAAAATAAAAAGGAGATAACATCACCTACTACATTTAAAAATTCTTTTCACTCTCTAAAGTATCTTACATAGAATCAAGGATAAATTTCACATTGAAAATGTATGAAAGACAAGGAGGATAAAACAATGCATCCATCGAATAAAACTCTAGTAACATCTTTGTGTATGTTCAAATGCATCATGCATAGCCAAGAAATTAATGAAGTAACAAAATTCATAAAAGACATATATGATACATAAAAACATGTATGTTTGGTTTGTAATCAGCTAAATTTCAAATAGAACGCAGTATATTTCAATCAAATAGGAAAAGAAACATATGCAAATCTGATACAAATGGAAGAATTTATTATGAATAAAATATTTGTCAAATATAATAATTCACTGAGAAATGGAATTGTTCCTAAAATTTCAATGCCTCAACAAATTTGGTTAAAGGCACATTTGACATATGTATAAGTGCTAACAAACATTGAAGAATGTCTTGTTTTGTTACAAATTACTTTTGTGTAGATTATAGAACTAGGATATGAAAACCGCAAATCAGATTAACTGGTGAAATCATCAATATCGCATCTAACATTGACATAGTAAAAAAGGCATTACCATGCTCAATTAATGAGTAATTTAAAATTACTGTTGAGATAATAATAAAATTAGAATACAAGAATGCATACCATAAAGGGAATATTCATCCAAACATTATCATGCATGTTTTAAAGTAATTATGCAAAAGAAAATTCCATCAAATTTAAAATGTAAAATTTACAAAGGACAAGAAAAAAATATTACATACTAATGACAATGTCGATCAAGACATTATTGGCACTTAAAAAAAATAGAAACAAGTTATGAATATAAAGAATGTATTTCCACTTCGACTATGGTACATGGATTCACAAAATTAACATCCATTCATGATAGGCAATATAAAATGATCTAAGTTATACCAACATAATACAAACAACCACTTGGAATTTTTAAAGACAAGTATGTTGAGGAAATGAAGTTACCAACACTTTTTTATGGTGACCCACATGACAAAATAATTACAACTAAATTTTCATATGCTAAAATTATTCAATAGGAATTGCAGCATAAATATCGTGCATTCGTATATCATATTAAAAATATATTTTTTCAAAATAATGAAAACTATCATTGGCCACATGGTGTCAACAATATGGGTGAGAATTAAAAAAGATAAACTAGAAGGGAGGAAGCTTGTAGCAAAAAATGATAAGCACAAACCAAACATAGAAAAACTATTAAAATCTAATAGTAGGTATATTGATTTTAAAAAACACAAATATCGTAGAATTATTTACAACTAAGAAAAATTACATTTACAATAAGGGATACTAACATTCTTTGTTCCATTATCTAGTGTTGAACATCTCTGGCAACCATTGACAATGCATTATCTGAATTACATAACAAACATGAAAAAATAACAAATCAACAAAATAATGTGTTTGATACAATTGACCATATTTACTTGATTGTAAAATATCTTGTCACATGTGCACAATATTATACACATAAAATTAAGGAAATGTTAAAAATTATATGCAAAGATCAATCTTAATTTGGTCAGTTTCAAGATCATTTCTTAGTTATAGAGTTCCAAAATTAAATAAGTGACCATAAACATTTTATGTTATGGATCAAATCTACACTAATTTATGGTAGCGATCAAAATTTGGAGGTTACAAGATTTTTTGATAACTATATAACTTGTGATGCAAATATAATTGATTCAAATGTATCCATATTACATTAACATCACCATACTACAAGTTTTTTAAAAAAAGGCACACTATTGATACAACTTCCCTATTCCTCCAATGTGAAAAACAATTATCCTTGAACCATGTTTAGAAAAAGATGACTTTTCTATCAAAAACTCAATACATATAAACAATAATTTGGAGAACACATGCTATGATGATTTCATAACATTCAACATGTTTTTATCTAAAATAAAAATTAATGAAAGTTAATATATAAAAGCAATACATAGTAAAAGCCATAAAATGCATGGACAAATAGATTTTTTGTAAAAAATACACATTTGTGGAAAGGGAATAGAAATGTGTAGTTTATTCTTAATGCTTTTTCTACATCATCTTATTGCACATTTATATGACAAAACTCAATATGTCATTGATAAAACCATTTCAAAGAATCTACATAGAACATCAACTAATAAATATAGAAGCCATTGAAACGATATGCAATCTTTGAAACACATTACTTAATAGACAACAAATGTCTGCTTAACAAGATGTTCACATAACTTTTTTTTGTCATTGAATAGTTATTTTAGGAAATGCATTTTCATAGATACAAGTCTATCAAATGAATACACAATCATCCTAAAGACTCCACACTTTTGACACATGAACCTAATGAATCAAAAAACATAATATGCAAATATTTGATAGAATACTATGTTCAACAACAACAAGCATTATCAAATATTTTTCTTGTTGAATTTATCTCTTAACACCCCAAAAAATGGGAAAAAATTATTGCAAAATAAGCCACATGTTATTAAGTACATCAAGAATAATAAGCATCTTGACATTAAAAATCATTACCGAGAAAAACTATTATTATATATCAATTTTATAGAAAATGAAGATAATTTAAAACATGGTTTCTATATGTGAAGTTCTACATATGTTTTGCATGAAAATTATAGAAAAAAATGAAACCAAATTTACTCATCACATAAACTCTATTTGGGGCAACATAGATGGGATTGTTCACAATACTGAAGTTGATGATAATAATGCTGACATGGTGAATACGAAACATGAAAACCATATTTATACCCATGAAGACTACAATTTGAAACATGATATATATTTATTTAAAGTCTTGGATAAAAAAATACAATCCAGAATATTTTGAAATAGGCAAGATTCCATTTGTATTTGATAATTATGACTAATACAAAAGAAGAAGATCCTTGAATAGAGAACACCAAAAAATTGAAAAATATATAGAAATTAAAAAATGAAAATATCTATTAGAACCAAATTACTTATTATTAACTAGAGGTACTATAACATGCAAGACATTCATTGTAAAATTGATATATGAAATGTGACATTGACTATATAGAAATTTCATTGCTAAAGACTTCATTAAGCCAAAGGGCCTAATAGTGGCATACACTAGAAAGGATGCGTATAATGTTGAAGGAATAACATTGCATTCTACATTCCTTTTATCTTTTAACAAGTCATAACTCATTCCACTTACCTTTGAAAAACTAGACATATTATCAAAGCATTACAACCAACTACATCTCCTTTTTATAGATGATATATTTTTAGTAGGCTAATCCTTCTTGTATTCAATAGGAAAAATGCTAGGATATATAATGCATATTCCTACAATGTATTTTACAAATCTAGATATTTTTTTTTGTGGAGACATCAATTACAAACTGTGAATGATTCATTGATATTCAAATATCCAAAACTAAATGATGAAATTAACCCCTATGATTTATGGAAAAAAATGTAAAAAACTATGAATTGCAAATAAAAATTCATGAAAGTGATAATAACTTCATAATAATTCTCAACCATCTCCAAACAACATAACAAACATATAATGACATAGATTATGTGATTCAAAATTGTTTATGAGTTTTACCTAACAGTCCAACATTTCTATATCTTTTTTTACATAAATATTATCATTATTCACTATTGTACCATGAATAATATCACTATTCATGCAATTGATGAACAAGAAACTGTATATGAAGTTAAACAATCATGTTGCTGATCGATCATGTTATTTCTCATTATTTTATTAAAACCTGGGATGTTAGTCAAAATATATGTTGGTAATTATGACATTGAAGATGGGCTTGTTAACGGGTTAGTGAAACATTCAAAGCATAAACTGTTGATAATTATTTAGACATAATATGGATCAAAATCAATGATCCATATAGTGGTTGTTACCAATGCATAAAGTTAGATCACTTGTGTCACAACTCTTGTCAAAATGATTGGAATCTGATATTGCACATTGCAAATCATATACAAAACACATGCAATAATTTCATATCAATAATTCAAAATAATTTTCAATACAATTAACATGTCCATGCATAATACATAGATCTCAAGTCCTCATGCTTAGTGGCCTTGTATTTGACCCTAATGGGGTCAAACAACATGGCTTAGCATATACAAAATTTTTAGGTGTGAAATCAATTGAGTCATTGTATTTATTGTCTCTATTGACAATGAAAAATTTATAGGTCAATGAAGACATAATAACAAAAATGTCTAGTCTATAAACACATGCAAAATGGTAATTATAAAAAATAATGGATAGATTGAATGGCAATTACAAGACAATTATATCATCATTGAACACAAGAAACTTACTATCACACATGTAAGACATTCTTAATGATTATGACATGATGTAATTCTACTTATTATGTTTGTAAGGGACATACATTGAAAACATTATATCTTACTATTTATTATAACATTTCTACTATATTTCAATGTTTCATGTTCATGGAATTGTGATTTACATTTCTAAAACTATGCAATATAAAGAAAGTAATGTTGAAGCAATAATGATAATTAACACTAGCAATATGTATATAGTTGTAATTGTCAATGTGTATGAAGTGCCATGTGCAATAATCTCAAATTTCCTTTTTGTTATCAATCATGCATTGGAAAATGCAAGTACAAAACATAATTATTTTAGGGGATTTAAATATTGACTTTATAAATCCATATAAAAATTAGTGGATTCTTAAGAAGCACATGGAAGCTTGTAATATGCATTTTATACTTTAAAAACAAAATGCATTGTCAAGACCCATTATTGATCAGATATGGTACAATTTTTAAATACAAAAAGACTATGACTTTATACTAGATTTCTATTGGAGAGATCATGAAATTATGTCCTTCACCTTTTAAGATATGTATATTAAATAATCCAATAAGAAAATAAAATTTTAATGTCACAAGGTACTTTTAAAGGTTACTTATATGTATTTTACATATAAAAAACAAACTCATGTACTTAGACATCTAATTGCCTTAACTTTTCTGCTTACTTTGTCATACTATTGTAGCTAACATGAAGATGACAACACAAAGTCTTCACAATAATCAAATAACATAAAAAATAGGAAATCATAACTTTTGACAAAATTATAGGTTTTTGGTAATTTTATGTCAATTGATAATTCTATGCATTTATATTTCACTCATTTTGTTGTATCGAAATAAAAATATCTCATACTTTGGTCTCGATCAATGATCTTAGTAGTTGTAAGATACAAGACTTCTTTGAAGGAGATGTGCTTGTCACATATAAGACAAAATTATAAAAAGATCAAAACAAGCAATTTCTATGTGTAGATATAACATACATCAACAATGAAATGACTATTACACTAAATTTACCCATAAAATTTATCCGCATGCATGAAGAAATAATTGATGCAAGAAATAATCCAATAGGAAAATAAAATATTAATGTCACAAGGTACTTTTAAAGGTTAATTATATGTATTTTACATATAAAAAACAAACTCATGTACTTAGACATCCAATTACCTTAAATTTTCTTCTTACTTTGTCATACTATTGTAGCTAAAATAAAGAGGACAACACAAAGTCTTCACAATAATCAAATAACACAAAAAATAGAAAAACATAAGTTTTGACAAAATTATAGGTTTTTTGTAATTTTATGTCAATTGATAATTCTATGCGTTTACATGTCACTCATTTTGTTGCATCAAAATAACAATATCTCATACTTTGGTCTCGATCAATGATCTTAGTAGTTGTAAGATACAAGACTTCTTTGAAGGAGATGTGCTTGTTACATATAAGACAATGTTATAAAGAGATCAAAACAAGTAATTTATAAGTGTAGATATAACATACATCAACAGTGAAATGACTATTACACTAAATTTACCCATAAAATTTATCTGTATGCATGAACAAATAATCGATGCAAGAAATAATCCAATAAGAAAATAAAATATTAATGTCACAAGGTACTTTTAAAGATTACTTATATGTATTTTACATATAAAAAATAAAATCATGTACTTAGACATCCAATTGCCTTAACTTTTCTTCTTAATTTGTCATACTATTGTAGCTAAAATAAAGAGGAGAACATAAAGTCTTCAGAATAATCAAATAACAAAAAAAATAGGAAAACATAAGTTTTGACAAAATTATAGGTTTTTTGTATTTTTATGTCAATTGATAATTCTATGCATTTACATTTCACTCATTTTGTTGCATCGAAATAATAATATCTCATACTTTGGTCTCGATCAGTGATCTTAGTAGTTGTAAGATACAAGACTTCTTTGAAGGAGATGTGCTTGTCACATATAAGACAATGTTATAAAGAGATCAAAATAAGCAATTTCTATGTGTAGATATAACATACATCAGTAGTGAAATGACTATTACACTAAATTTACCCATAAAATTTATCCGCATGCATGAACAAATAATCGATGCAAGAAATAATCCAATAATAAAATAAAATATTAATATCACAAGGTACTTTTGAAGGTTAGTTATATGTATTTTACATATAAAAAACAAACTCATGTACTTAGACATCCAATTGTCTTAAATTTTCTTCTTACTTTGTCATACTATTGTAGCTAAAATAAAGAGGACAACACAAAGTCTTCACAATAATCAAATAACACAAAAAATAGGAAAACATAAGTTTGGACAAAATTATAGGTTTTTTGTAATTTTATGTCAATTGATAATTTTATGCATTTACATTTCACTCATTTTGTTGCATCGAAATAACAATATCTCATACTTTAGTCTCGATCAATGATCTTAGTAGTTGTAAGATATAAGACTTCTTTGAAGGAGATGTGCTTGTCACATATAAGACAATGTTATAAAGAGATTGAAAATTTCTATGTGTAGATATAACATACATCAACAGTGAAATGAATATTACACTAAATTTACCCATAAAATTTATCCACATGAATGAACAAATAATCGATGCAAGAAAATCAATTCACATCTCTCATTTTGGTATTTCCCCTAAAATAACTTATGATTATGGAGATTACAATCCAATACTAATAGCAAATAAACTTAGCATACTAGAAAGCATAAATCATGTCTGCATAGAATACAAGTTCATTACCTATTCAACAATCAACTAATTCTTAATAACACTAAAGCCTATGCCACTAGAATTATTACTACAATTATTACATGTGCCCAAAAAATTGTTATGCAACTCTTTTTAGAAATAAATTATAGTAATATTGAAGATGACACAATAAATGTAAGCTTCTACTTGCACAAATACTTCAATTTATTTAATCTACGTACTTAAGTCATGAAACCTAACTAGTCTCTAAAAATAATAAATTTACCTATTTGGCAGTTTTGAGTGTCTCTTTCTAGAAATTGAAAAAAAAACACTATCCAAAGAATTTCTAATGTACTTGTTTAAAAAACTAGTCAAATGACAAGGCCCAAAGAGAGTTCTTATAACTAACCAAACAACATTTGTCACACCATTAAAGGCTACAAAAATTCATAATGACTTCTCTATAGTCTTGGATGTAAAAATAGAGGCATGTCACATGTTTTTTTATATTGTTTTCAACTATCTTGTTGAAAATCTATCTATATCATACTTCATCCATGATTTTAATTCCTAGATAATTTTAAGTTAAGTATCTAGACTCTAAGTTTTTGTTATATATCCTCATCATGGACAATGTCATAGATCTACCTTAATATTTTGAAAGGATTGTCTTGTCTTTGAGGAGTTTAACTAGTTGATGCATCTACTCGACCGTTGATTTATAATTTCTTATGTTGATAAAATCATGCCTTATGTATGATCGTTGTTACATTGTCTACACTCAAGTATTTATATTTTCCAAATAACTTTAACAAGTCTATGGTTTGACACCTTTTTACTTTATTGTGTACTTTTTAATTAGAGGGACTAGCATATTCATATTCAAATCATTATCCATATTCATAAAAACATAGGAAACAATTACATGGAGACAATAAAAAATAATATATAATCCTGACATAGTTGCTTCAGCTAATATAGGGCTTTCATCTACATGCAAAATTTTAACTGCTATCAAAATCCTCCATGGATTATCGATTTTAGTGTCACTGAGCATCATTATGAAATTTGGAGAAACTTAAAACTTTTTAAAAAAATGTAAAAAAAACCTAAACATCTTCATTTTTTATGTTGATATATACTTTTGTTTCTTTATCTTAGTTTTTGCCAATGTTTCTTGGTTTGTCTAGCACTAAAACATAGGTCTTGATGTCTTATTTTTATACTAAATCAAGTAACATATGTTTTGGACACTATGAGAAGAGCTTAATTTTTAGCTAACATCATAATTATTGATAACATAAACATGGCATCCTTTTTCTAAGATTTATATATGTTATTGCCAGTTCTAACTTCAATTAACACCTCTAATCTTAACATGTGCAAGTTGAGGGAACATTGACAATAGAAAACATATACTCAAATCCATTTCAAGCTACCTGAAACAACTATATATTCATAGTTCAATCCATGCAACCTATCAAGGCTATAACTTTTTACTATCTTTTGTGTCATCAATAGAGTTTATATGCATATACCCATCACCTTACTTGCAATCTAAAAATAATAAAAAATTCTATCAAATAGTACACTCTCACAAGTCTACGACTAAAGATAGTGCTCCATACATTGATAAAAATATCACATGATAACTACATGATACACAAAGCCATCACTATTTACCTATTGCAAGTATTTTCACTGCAATGAAAATTCACTCTTAACAAAGAAAAAGTTATTCTAGGTGTTGATGTAATAAAAAAGAAATTATGTAAGTGATCCACTTTTAATTTTTTTGCTTTACATATTTAATCTATATCTTCTAATAGATTTTTCTCTTTTTGTATGATCTCACATGAATAAGTACATGTTTCAAGAACCAATTGCACTCTACCTTATGCATAAAAGTTATGCTTGGAATTTTTGTCACTTACTAATGTATATAGACATGTCAATAAATTTTGTAGTTAGTCTAAACTCATGTATCATAGTTATCCAATACTCTAACACTTTTATGTCCTTTTAAAACTGTTTTATGTCCATAGAAAAAAACAACTATTGTTCATGGTTTAAGAAACTTGTTGTAGAAATTAGTTCTATAAACATTGTTTGTTTATATACATATTAGTTGCAATGTTGACTTCATCTAGTTCATTTTCCTTAATATGCACATGTGTGATTAATTAATTTTAATTATGAGTTGAATATTAGTTTTTTTGACACATGCAACAATTACAACAATAGTTCCAATTGCTTAGGCTTTGGTACTAGCTAGGAGTTGGTTGATTCTAGAATGGTCTGAGTTTCTAAAGACCACAAACTATTTGTGGAAGGTTATTAGATAATGATTAGCTAATAAAAATTTATACAAATTCAATCACTATTGTGATCATAAATTCACTAAAATTCTCTTGATTAGTCCTCAAATGAATTTCACACAATAGTTCTAATGTTCGTTGGATATCTAAGGTGATATTCCATGTGATTTTACACTATATTATCAACTTATTATTGTAATTTTCCATATTTTCTAAAATCATATGTATTTATATATATATATATATATATATATATATATATATATATATATATATATATATATATATATATATATATTATACATCAAAAAATAATACACCATGAAAATGCAAATAATCTCCAAACCACATACCAGAGCTAAAAATTTTTAGGAATATCTTAATATCACATATTGATGCTTAATCTCTAATATTAGAAAATATACTATAACTGGGAACTAACTAGTTTCAAGTACTAGAATATTGCATCATACATAAGGACTATCTCAAGATCTAGGTGTTTTGATAACCTCTTGAATTATAGAGATCAACTTGCTTGTAGTGATCTTAAATTGGTGAGAAACTAACAACACAACAAAATTACTTCTAAGCAAATATTAATTGCAAATATTTTCAAATAAAAAAATCTCCACTTAAATTTAATCAATTAAAAAATACATAAAAATGGATTATGAAAATATTTGAACACAGAATAACTTAGACATGGATCAAAACTATGAATTTCATGGGAAGACATAATATAAAATGTAAATTCAATGGTCTAAATGCAACTTAGTAAACTAATACTATCTAATTGAGGAATATCCAATATACACTTGAACATAAAAATAACTAATGACACATCCAAATGTGATCATTGTTATTTGAAAAAAACAACATCTAATTATTGAATAAATAAATAATATTTGAGGAAAAACTAATTTGCATGAATTCCATGTGTAATCTATGTTTCATGAATAATAAATTACATCTCCACTTTAACTTTTTGAAATTCATAAATATACATAAATGCATCTAACTAAAAGAAATTTGCATTTATCAACTCTTCAAAAGTGTTCTCCTAAAAACAACTCAAAAATAATGACATCCAAATTTTGGATCCAATCATCAATAAGTATGGAGAATGAAAGCTAAAGTCTTGAAGACTTTGCAAGAATCACCTAAGTCTTTTAGGTCTTTGAGAAACCTGTTAAGATTAGTCTCAACAAAGGTTGTGAATGAACGTCTATAAAATTCATGAATACTTTAGGTGAATTTTGTAAGTTTTTTTTATCTTCAAAAAAAAATTTGTGAATATGTCAAAACTTTTTTACATTAAAGTTGAAAAGACTAAGTTTTCAAGGTTGAGGATGGACAAAACTTAAAAAGAAAAGTTAAGATAGCTTTTGTCTTCATATGTCCTCAGAATAAAAGTGCCAAAAGTAATTTGTAAAAAGACTAAGACTTATTTCATGAAGAAAAAAGAAAGAGGCTCCAAAGTATTATCTATAGTTTCTTTGATGGCATATAAATCTATGAAACTTTCTAGGATTGCTCAAAAGTAGTCCAACACTCGTTATGCCTTCAAGAAAGAAACAAACATTAATTGTCTTCTGGTTTTTTCAAGAAACATACACATTTAGACAAGTTTGAATTTATAATAGGTGATTTCACACAAGATTTGTATCTCTTCAATATTTAATCTTCCTAATCAATTTGGTAGGTTTTTCAAAGTGTGGGTGGCTCTAATCAGATCATGCCAAATTGGTATGGCAATGGCTCATGCATATCAAAATGAATATCCAAATATAAACATAAAGCTACTTCAAGTGCCAGGGGATATCAGCTACCTAAGAGTCTTAGTACATCCTCGACATCTTTGGGCACCCAGGTGTGTGGGATATTTGCACATGGTAGCATCCCAAGTGCCCTAGGGTCTTGATAGGTCTAGTTAAAGTTTTGGTGTGTGCTTATAAATTCTCATATTGGTCTTAACAAATCCTTCCATCAATTAAACACACTTGTAGATCTCTGATGTGTTATATTTTGATCACAATGTTGAGACCCCTCTAACTGCATACTTAAGGGCTAACAACCATTTTTCAATGGGTCATTTGATCTAAGGTTGGGGTTTAAAATAATTGGCTCAAATTTTCTTTAAGATCTAAAGATTATCATGAAAATTGTAAAAATATTCTCATAGATCAAAAATATTGATTGGGATGTGTTGAGACCCTTAGGTGTCTAATATGTTGCCACGTGGTACCATCATGTGTGTTTAAATGCTCACGTGTAACTAGACTTGTTGAGAGCCTATGGCACATGACATTCTACCATGTGGTATCATCCTATGCACCTAAGTTTCTAGAGATGATTGGGATGTGTTGAGACCCTTAGGATCCTAGGATGTTACCATGTGGTAGCATACCACACATCTTGATCATCTCCATGGGATAGTGAGATAATGGGATTTCACCACATAGAAACATCCCACCTACTCGCTTGCTCGAGGCTCCATGATCTGTATAAATATTTATAGGATAATAGAGAAATAAGATGACTCCATGTGGTTTCATCTTACTTGTACACTTCCTTAGAGGCTCTACACTTTGTACAAACATCTATAAGATAGTGGAGAAGTAAAATGATGGCACATGTCATGATTTCAATGAACCCATAACCCAAAGACATTACATTGGTATGGGCTACCCCAAGATAGTAGAGAACTCACAACCCTAAGGCATGCAATATTTTTCCACATGTTATCATCCTACACACCCACAAGTTCAAAGATGATTAGTATGTTCTAAGATCACCAAGCACTTGAGATGCTTCCACGTGGTGTCATCCCATGTACTCAGGTGCCAGGAGATGTTTGATATGTGTCGAGACCCTTGGGTATTTGGTATGTTTTCATATGGTAGCATCTCATGTATTCAAATAATCTTCATGGGATAGTAAAGCAATTGAATATTATTTCATTGCATCATATCACTCACCCACTTGATCAAATGATCCATTATTTGTAAGAACATCTCTAGGATAATAGAGTAATAAGATGATTCTATGTGGCATCGTCTTACTTAGTTAGTTGCTTGAAAGCTCTGTGGTCTAGATGAACATCTCTAGGATATGAAAGTATTAGGATGATGCCACATGTCATCATCTTTCTTAGTCACTTTCTTGAAAGATATACACTTTATAAATACATCTTTAGGACAATGGAGTAATTGGATGATGCCACATGGCATCATCTAACTAACCTATTAGCCCAGAGACATTGTACTAGTATGGGTTACCTTAAGATATTATAAAACTCATGACTTTGTGGCACGTGATATTATTCCACATGGAAGTAACCTACGCACCCAAGTGTCTATATATGAGTAGGATGTTTTAAGACCATCGAGAACCTAGGATGCTACCACTAGCATCATCCTATGCACCTAGGTGCATAAAGATGATTGTTATGTGATGAGACCCCCAAGTGCCTAGGATGTTTCCATGTGGTATCATCTCATGCATCTTGGTCATCTCCATGGGATAGTGGAAAAATAAAATTTTACCACATGGTGTCATCATACTCACCTACTATCCCAGAGGATCTATGCTCTATACAAACATCTCTAGGATAGTAGAGCAATGGGATGATGCCATGTGTTATCATCCCACTCAACTACTTGTCTAGAGTCTCTACACTCTAAATGAACATATTTAGGATAACAAAGTAATGAGATGATGCCACATGGCATCATCTCATTCAACCACTTTCTTAGAGGCTCCACACTCTATACAAACATCTATGAGATAGGGGAGTAGTGGGATGATATCATGTGGCATCATCTTACTAACCCACTATCCTAGAGTCATTACACAGGTACAGACACCCTGACATAACAAAGCACTCTAGATCTTGGAGAATATGATATGCTACTTTGTGGTAGCATATCATGCATCCAACTATCTAGAGATGATTGAAATGTTTCGATCATGTCGAGCACCTAGGATGCTACAAAACACACACCCAGGTACCCATAAATGATTGGTATATGTCAAGACCCCTAAGTGCCTAGGATATTTCCATGTGGTAGTATGAGGAACCCACCCTTGAGGCTCCTAATCTCTAAGTAGCCAATCCTCTAGGATACCTAGTTCATAGGATGTTAGCATGTGGTAGAAACTTGGGTGTTAAGGAGTCTCAACACATCCTAGTCATTTTCAAGCACCTAATTTCATATGTTGTTGCCACATGACAACATCCTATATTTCTACTCATCTCAACACATCCCAATCCTCTCTAGGTTCTTAAGTGTATGGGATACTACCATGTGGCATAACTCTACATGTCTCAATAATCTCTAGGCATCCGCATGCATAGGATGATACCACATAGCAACATCATATCTGCTCAAGGGTCTTGGCACATCCCAATCATTTTTATGTGCTTGAGTGCACATTATGCTACCATATGGTAGAATATCACATGCCCTGGGGTCCTAAAAATTCTAATGAACTCTTGACACCTAGGATGATACTATGTTGCACTATAGTAGGTACCCAGGGTTCTTGTCACATCTCAGACACATTTTGTGCACCCAAGTGCATAGGATGGTTCCATATGGTAGCATCTTAGGTAACCTGATGTCTCGACAATGTAAAAATCTATCTTTGAGGCCCTAAGATTACACCATGTGGTATTATCTCATAAAACTAGAAGCTTAGATCATTAATAGGAGTCACCTAAAGATAAAATAATTCAAAGCCCCAACCACCATCAATATCCAAATAGGATCAACAACTTGGAGGAGCTAAGAGCTTGATGAGAGAATAGGGGGAAGGGCCCCAATTAATTTAAGGAGTGCCAAGTCATGAAATCATAGAGCCCTAAAAAGTTTAGTGTATTATGAACCTCACCAATGTACATCTTTGTCATTCACATTACCACTACACATTTTCAAAGTCATTATATAGTTTTTGGGAAGCACCATTAGATATGAATAATTTAACTTCATGATATATATTTTAATAGAACATTATAGGTAGATATTACAACAAAACTATAATTTCATATCTAGGGAAATGAAACAGTATTTCGCAGACCTATATAATAAAATAATAAAATTAAGCACAAAGTTTTATAAAACTAATTAAAATGAATATAAAAACAAATTCATTAGTTTTAATTAATATTTTTGAAATCCTAATCAATACTAGAAAATGAAGGCAACATAAATGTCGATCAAATTCAAATTGCAATAACAAGTTAACACAATATTACATCTCTATTTTCAAGTTCAAATTTTTAAAGTAAGTGTACATTGTAAAATTTTAACAAATTTAAGCATAAACAATTCTTAATACAAACAAAGGGACTAGTTACTATGCTAATCGAATGAGATTATACAAATATATGCAATAGATGTTATTATTTGCCTTGTATACTTGATCCAATAGCATGCTAATGGAAGAGTTCTTGTGCACTTTTTACATCTAATAGTTTAACATCATACAATATACCTATTTGACAATGACAATATAAATTCCTACTTTAAAGACATTTTTTACTAATAACAAGTTCTCTATTTGCTTTGCAACTTATATGCCACCGAACACAACCAGAACTCATGCGGATCTCGTAAAACCTATCTCAAAGAAAGCTCCTTATTTTACTGGTATTCTCAATGTGCATTTGTTTCTAATAACCCTAAATCTCATTGAATAGTTATAGATAAAAACAAGATTAATGTTTTTTATTGGCATCAAACAAGAAATAAGATGTTCTGAATTCATAATGTTTTGATCTATAGAGATGTTTCACTAGATTTACCTTCATAGATCCACCAAGTCCCATAATTCCTATAACCATGGTAGATTCACTCCAGTTGATTTGATTCAAAATCTCATTTTGAAAATATCTAATGTGAGATTGGAAATAATTAGTTTCATGTGAAGCATCAGAGGATAAGTAATCTACAATGAAACTTTCAAGATGCTGACAATAATCAACATTTTACTTTATGTAATTTTAGCAATGCATTTTCGCATATCGCAATCAACACATGACACAAAACACATCCATTCCCTTCTCGACCCCACTTAGGTAGCCTTGACATAATAATTACACTAATCTCTCTATAATAAAGTATTATATAACACGTTGAAAGATCTAGTATGTTACTATTAACATATTCAAATCTCTATATTATAATAGCCATTGTTTCTATAATTAACTATTTCATTGAGCTTACATTGCAAATTTATATGAAAAAATGACTTTAAACAATTTAAAATACAAAATCTCTCACACATAGATGTGCTTCATCACTCCCATGTTCACAATTGCTAAAAGGTTTTGACAGTACACAAGCTTGTAAATTTTTTAATAAAGCACCACTGCCTTTTTTTAATTTATCTATTAATTTCTTCATTAGTTATCCCCTCACAAATTAACAATAATGGCATTACTAAAGGCAAGTAGTAGCCACTACGCAACCCTAGTTACATTACCTACTCAAATTTTTATAGGTCTAGAAGATCAATTGGGTATATATACCTTAACCAATAATAATATAGATAACTAATTATTTATATTCAAAAACACTATGGCTATAAGTAACTTACCACTTCACCCCAAAAGATACTAGTAATGGGGTAGTAACGTGGATAACTAATATCTAGGAATTATTATATTGCCTAGACCCTATTAAATTCACTTCATGAAATAATTATTTCTATGCACTTAATTCCTAACATTACAAACTTATTGTAAAGAATAACAATTCAAAAAACATAATAAAGCCTAAACAAGACAAAAGCAAATAAAAAAGACTAGTTAACAAAACCTACAATCTACCCTTTTTTAGGTGATACATAAGATTATAAAACTAGGTTCATATTCAAATTAAGATTCATAACCTATATTCACTAAATTCTCTCATTTTCCATTAGTAGTGATACTCCCCCTTTTACTTTGGGGAATAACTTATAATGCAATCACATACACTCACCACTATATAAGTGGTTAAACCAAGATAAGACACCAAAATAATATGTTAAACATGAGCCATATAAACATGTCAAATCTATCAGAATTTAATAATAATTCAAATTGTTTAAATCCATATCTCCATAATTTTTTGAAATAATAAAAACTAGTTACATAAGGAAGTCTACAATGTTTGTTATTAAATCCACATGGTACAAAATACCACTTATTACAAAAGAAAGTAATAAATAGTCTAACTATAAAAATGAGATGTGACACCTTCTGAGGATTAGGTAGACCCATGTGGACATTATGCATACATCATGTTTAGTTAAAATGAGACTATATAATAAATGGGATTGAAGTCTCAACATTGACAATGTACCTCACTTCAATTCCCAATCATGGAAATTGCATGTGCATGATTTATAGATTGATTTTATTTGTTTGACTCTGTGACATGTCATTTTTATTCGTAACTATGATTATACATTACATTTTTTTCATTAACTCTAATATTTATGGTATTTTTTCATTATTTTGATTTAACTTAGATGCATGTGTATAAAACAAAAGCATGTTTTTGTAATATTTAGCATATATTTAGATGCATGTTATCTCATATAGGCATCATCACACATTTAATCAAAGTAGGTTTATCATTTTTAGTATTTATTTATTGATATAAAAAGATTATTATTATTATTGGAACTCATCCATATGTAAATGTGCTTGTAGGTTTCACAAATATATTGTCATTTTATTTAGGAGTTTCAATAAAATAAAATATTGTATCCATAACATTTATATTTTACTTTGGCATGTATACAAACATACACATGCATTAAAGTAGGGATTCATGTAAAGACCTAAAAATGGTCCCTAGATATTTATTAGATGTAAAATTGTATCATTTTATAGTATTTCTTGGTTATTGATTGACGTTAAGGATTTATGATGTGTTTTGTCAGTTCTCATCATGTCTCCCTTATTCTCTCTCTTGTTTTGGTTTTCATGGCCTGTGGGTAGCCCAAAATGTACTCACTATGTTTTTAGGGCAGATGTATATAGTGTGTATATTTTTTAGCATGTTTTCTTTTATGGTTCTATTAGGGTGAAATTATGTTTTGTAATATTGTCTTTTTCACATTTTTGACCATTTGATATTTCTTTGTGTGCCAATAGGGTCCTAATTTTTGTTCAAGTCATTTATAGATATACAAACATCTTAGTTCATTTAGGCATATTTAAAAAATAACAAATAGATTCTAGCATATTTTTCATAGCAATCTATTGATCATTTACAAGAATTATAGATAAAACAATAAAACATTTAGAGAGCATTCGTGGCAACATTAGAGTTCATAATAGTTACACACTGCATCACACTGGATTTCCTAAGTAAACAATTATTACATTTGTTGGGGAGTTACTTTTGGTATTTTACATCTTCAAGGGACTTGATAAGTAGATAGTGCTTAAAACTCCTACTAATCCTTAACACATGCCATAAAACACATTATTTTCCTTATCATTTTATGTTTCAGCTACCCAAAAAATGGTTGGAGAAGATGTAAAATTTATTATTGATTAACACAAAGTTTTAAAAAACTAAGAAAGGTTTTTAGAGCCTCAGATCTTTCAATCGTAGACATCATAAAAAAAATTATTCTTAACACTTATTGGAATCAAAATCTCTAAACTTTAGTATGCAAAAATATAAATTGATGGTTCTGGGAGGGTTCTTTGTTCACTGTAATTTTGGGGAGGTATCTACATCTTACTATTTTTGCATGTATTACATTATCAAATCCTAAAAACCACCTCCAAAACTCCTAGTATTAAAAATAATTTTAAAAAACCTCTTCTCTTTATTTATTAATCTAGGTTTGAACAAAAAATTAATTCTAATTTATTTTTTTATGTTTTTATATATTTTTTATGTTTGGTTAAATGTTTATAGATACCTATGTTACAATTTGATTACAATCCAATTATTAATATCACATGATCACAACCTTACAAAATTTCTTGTATAATACATTTGGAAAGTGAAGGTAACATGGCATAGCCCAATGAAGAAAGAGATTTGAATTTGGGAGAATAAATTCAATAAAACAATTTCAAAACTAGTATTAAGAAAAAGAAGAAAAAAATATTTAACAATTTATTTTAAAAATATAATTAAGATGGGTCATTTTTTAGGCCACTGTCTTGGATTTATTACATAGTTTTACCTACTGAAAGGTTTGAGGTTGATTAATGACTACACCATCTCTAAAATTTTGAGATGTATCAATCTTGTGGTACCTAGCTTAGATTTATTATATACTTTTGCCTATTAAAGGGTTTGATGTTGATTAACAACTACATCATCTCCAAAATTATGATATGTATCAGTTTTGAGGTGCCTATCTTTGATTTGTTAAATGGTTTCCATCATTAAATTGTTTGATATTGATTAATGATTATATTATCTCTTCTATAAATTTATTGTTGAATAATTAAAGATGACATCAATGCATCTACACCACTATATTGGAGTTGAAAATGACTTTTTAAATTAAAAAAGATTATATACCAAAGATATTACAATTTTCCAATCATTTTTTCAAATTAAAAAACAACTATCTTATAAAAAACAATATATATTAGATTTAAAATTTTATCTATTTTTATAAACACTCCCAAACACTACATTTCCCCAACCACCCATGAATTCCATTACAAACTATCAGTTGCCTCGAAGGTACAAGTTACGTTGGAAAATACATTTATTTAATTTTTGTGATTTTATTTCATAAGTATTTTCTTTTCATTTTTGGTGTATATTGCCATATTAGGTGTATAATGTGGTCACCCTCTACTGCATGAGAATTAAACCTACCATTCTACCACATGGGAATGATCTCCAATCGACCACTTTTTCTCCCAACTAATGAATCCTCTACCATGACATTCACCTTTTATCATGAGAAATACCCCTTATGCACCCATTTGGTATTCACTTTTAAAAAGCTTCATTTCCTTATTGATTCGATCCATACATGGGATGCCAAGTCTTTCGTTAATCAAATAGGAAATAGTCAATAAAATATTCCACCACCTTACAAGATACATAACCCTTTGTAATGGGTGTAGGGTATGTAAATATAACAACTACATTGAGTCTAGGCATGTGTATGATATGGGCCCTCTAGTGTATGCTACCACATGAAATACCCTATCATTACCCCTCATCATCATCACAAAGTTGGTGTATGGCCTTATTGTAATTTCTTTGTGTCAATATATTGGCATCATGGATGAACAGAATTTACAATATATAGTTTGGAATCTCAATGTCTTGCCTCCATATCATTGGCATTATAGTGCTAATTTGAGGTACACATTGGAGATAGAGCCTTCTCAATTGAATGAACATAGTGTTGTCCTCATCGATCTTTAATGATAGTGAACATTCAATCAAATAATGCATGACCTTGAAATTTGTGTATGCATTTCAAATAGATGTATATCATGTAAATCTAGACAATCTTCTAAATCCCTAAATGTCACCTCAGATCCCAATGGACACATGTAATTTATCAAAAAGTTTGGATGACACATTTGCACAAAGATTTGGAATTGGAATGAGTTGATGTTTGTTGGTACAAATCATGCCTATGTATAGTATGAAAATAATATTTGATCATACACATCACACTATGTTTGATCACCACAACAGATGGTTGGAAAAAATAATCACAAATGGTCTGAGGATTTACAACCTCAAGCTTGATATTGATTGTATGTACCCATGTCTAGTTCTAATTTTTACCTAGATCTCAAACTTGATGTAACGAAATCAATTTTTCCATTCCAATCACCAAGATAAAAACCGATCACCCATAGTTGGCCTGACCTCCATATGTTGGGCTCATCAACCAACTCATATAGATGTCCTCTTGTTATCTCTTTCCATGGAAAATGCAAGCCATCATAGACTAAAACATTTTATGGTGATTCAGATCTTGGTCGATCTATTCCCCCATAACTAATTTACATGAACTTATTTTGATATCCAAATACATTCTTACATATTGGGGAAGCAATAAAACATATCAATGTGAGAGTGAGTTTTAACTATCAATTTACACTCGTTTACTTTACAAAACCCTTCTTAGACACACACACACACACACACAATGTTAATGATTATATAATATATATTATAATATTTTTTAAATTAAAAACTAACTATATAATATATACGAATATTCTATATATATTATATAATATATAATATAATATTATATAATATATATTCTCATATAGTTAATTAGAGAATTTGGGTATACATCAACAAAATAGAAAAAGGATGGTTTGCATTAATACGTAGTTTTTTAGAAAGTTGTCGACATATAATCTAATGAGACATTTTAGTGAGGAAGGCTCTAAAAAAGTACATTTTGCATTACTAAATGTACTTCATTAATAATACGAAGTCTTAGACAATATTATTAGATTTTTAGGGCATTTTGGATTAAGAGGGTTTAGTCTAATGGTCTTGAAGTTTGTAACTTGGAAAGGGGTAGCATTTTTTGTTGAATATTTTCTATTGGTTACAAAAAGACTTCGTGTCCAACGTTACATTGAATCAATACATTAAGATTATGAAGTGTATATTATTGATTTCATTGTGGTTGAAGAGACTATTGAAACTTTTGCAAAGTGCAAGATTAGTTAATAAAAATCGGTAATGAAATAAATGTATGGGCACCATGAATTTTATGAGGTATAATTATTACTATGGTTAATAAGGAGGGAGATTTTATGGTACCTAGGTAATCAAATGCTTGGAGAGCCCCTGTGTTTTTTTTCCTAGCTCGATGAGGAGGGAAGCCCAAGGAGTTGATACTTTTGAGGAAGAGAATAACCATTATACATTATTGACTTGTAAAGATTCATTTTTGCGCCCTGCGGCAGGGTAAACGATTTCTTGTTTGTCTATCCTAATAGGTGGCAGCCCATAGCTGCGTATTCTTTTCTAACAGCTGTTCATTCTTAGTAAATCCAATTGGTGCGCCCTTCTAAAATTATCCTTTAAAAAGCATTAATTAGTTCTGTGTGAAGGTATATATATATATATACCCTTTAAAACTGGCTTTGTTGCCTCAGCACGGCACCCATCCTTCTGGTCGATCTGATCTTGGATCATGATGTTTGGCAGAAGATTCAATTTGGACTCATTTTTGAGCTGGGCATTTGCTTGCCTTTTGGAATGGTCTGATCAGTATAAATTAACTTGTTAAGTTGTTCCTTATATTTGATTTAGAAATGAATAGCCCTGCGTTTTGTGTAAACTGTACATTCTTTGTTTGACATCCGATTTACACTCAGACTTAATTTATTTCTAGGTTGTTCTTTATTCAATGTTCCCTCCAAAAAGCGAGTTTAGTTATAGTTATCCTAGTCGTGTTACCTTGGAATGGTAGAGGCTCTCTATTTTATACTTTGATGTATTCTTATCCAATATATTAGCGAGATTACTGGGGCGAATGTGTAACGTTGTTGGCTTTCAAGGAAGGACCCCAGTTCAACTAAATAGGATTTTAGAAGTATCAATGTCCCCTGGACTATCATAAATGATTTCAACTTTGGACATCTCTCTAGAATAGTTTTGCTGATACCTATGATTGTACACATAATAGTTGTGATTAAATCAGTCCTTTGTGTAGATGCAATATTTGTGTGCTACTGCTTGCATAGACTCATAGAGCTATATATTGTTTTGTATAATATGGTGGTTGTGTATGCAGTGGTAATCCTAATTAAATTCTGGAATCATTGTGACAGAGTAATCTTGAACCTCGAGAGTAACTTATTTACATTTTTTTATAGCTCAATTGATGATCTGTAAATTACACTGATAAATTCAAAGTGAAATTTTAAATACGAATACTGAAAATCTCAAAAACATAACAAATTCTCGAAAAACTCAAAAAATTTTGTAAAATGTTTGACAAAAACATTCTCGGTTGTTGAGTTGGAATGGAACTGTCAAAAGACTTGTTACTTCCATTTACCAATTAAACCGATTTTTTTAATAACGTTGTGTTATAATTGTCGAATTGTAGATTACTTGCATGAGTTCATTTACTAATTAAACCAAATCAGCAAACTGAAACAAAATCATGCATCAAAATGACAATTACCAAAACACGAAACGTGATAACGGAGTTCGGCTCAACAATTGATGCATACATCTCTGAGTTCTCCAAAGGAGTGGACCATTTCCATTAAGGGCACTTCAAACCCCTGAAAACAATAAACAACTTTCTTGCAAGCTGATATCTCAATGCAAGAATTCACCTTCACCTTGACTGAATCAAACCTGGGACATTCGAATTCTGTGAGTCTTCATAAACACTTGCAAAGTTGCTTCAAAAATCCCTAAAATATCCGGGATGAAAAATACTCCTCCAATATGTAAATTGGATAAAATAGAGTATTAAGACTATGTATTATGGCCGAAAGATGGATAAAAATCCATTACATAAGCTTTCCCAAGATTTTACAAAGTCTCAGCGTGTTAAAAATAAAAATACAGTCCAAAATTAATTAACTTCAAATAGAAATTCACTGCTTAAATAACACTTTGACCCCTGCAGCTCAAGCGATCAAAGCCTATCCCTTTTGGATGGCAGGTCAAGGGTTCAAAACCACCGCCCTCCTTTTTAGGCGCTTGGGCATGCATTTGAAAACTTCCTCCACCTTTTTTGGCACACTTGACTTCTTCTTTATTCCACATTGGCTGCGTGAAAAGTGGTTGCATACTTTAAGAAGCTTGGTGTCCTCCCTCAATATGTCAATGCCCCTTTTTATGGGAGATTTGGGCACTAAGTTTAGCCTATACATAGGCACCGTTGAAGTTTTTCATGTGACTCGGCTAAGAACTCCCCTGATCTCCCTCGGGCTTGCCACTTTGCTCAACAAGCTGATCTCACGCTTAATTCCACGTGGCATGTTGATGACGTGGCATGTCATCGAACCATTTTTTTCAAACCATTCATTTTGCTAAGTGTCGACCTCCGATAGGTCCAAATGTCGAAACAACCTCGAAACACGTGCCACATGTCGCAAGAGACATTTTTTGACCAATCTTCAAATGGCCATAACAGGAGCTCCCGAACTCAGATTTACGTTTCAAAAAATGCGTCAGAAAGCTCTCAAAGAGATCTACAGTGTGCCACCACTGAAACTCTGACTTGAAACTATTATCAGAACTAAATTTTGAGCTTTGACTTGGCATGTCTATTCTCACGTTTATCATACTCTGGGACATGGCAGATGGATTACGAGCTATGTGGCTCGGTAAAGTCGCTGGTTTCTCCCATGTGGCTGGGGCATAATATTACCTAACAATTATCTCTCTTCATGTGGGATTTGTACCGACTTGTAATTCCAAAACTATGGACTTGTGATTCCAAATCTACGGACTCCCAATTTCAAATCTATGGACTTGTGATTTCAAATCTATGGACTCCCAATTTCTGATCAATTGACTCCTTTATGCCCTCACATTCTGATAATAATTTTAGGGTTGAGTGTTTAATCGACCTAATGTCGCTCAAAGCCCTTTCACTAAACTTGTTTTGTATATATATCCTCTAGTCATTATGGACATTCTTTTGTCTATCACTGCGATTACTATACGGATCATAGTGGATTAATCAGAGGCATTTACTTAGTAGTACTGGGAACATGTTAGGCTAACTATTTGTAAACCCCTGTTTAGTCTAATAGCTATCTATATGATAAGCCAGCCATTATGTCATTTAACCCCCGAAATAGTTTTGATCTTTCTTTGAAGAGTTCAATTCAACAATATATATGTGAGAACGAGAACCAAAACAAAAACAAAAGAAAATTGGATTCATGCAGAAAACATATTAGTATTTTAAACATTTGTATTGATTTTAGGCCAATATTAGTGGCATCAATGAACCTAGTCAGGAGGAAATACCGGTGCAATTGTAAGGGCAAGATTACTAAGAGCAGGGCTCCCCTGAGAAGCCTACGCTCCAGATCATGTTGATTCTGTCGCTCAGACATGCATTTGCTCGCCTACAACACATCCAAGGTCATTCCACTGCATTTGCTTGAATTTCGTTGGACGTCAATATGATTTTATTGAATCCAGAGCTTTGGAGAGTGCTTATTGCGTCTACTTTAATGCTTAGTACGTCAACTTCACTGCGTGCAGCATATGAACTCCTCATCCAGGTCTGAGCTGAATTTAAAGACGTACTTTCATTGGAAATTGCCTCCACTAACCGTTCAATCAATGACGTATGGTTGTCCATGCCTCCCACCGGCTTTGAATGCCCACTTGTTATGACGCTTCGAAAAGGTGGCCGATAGCATCTCCAAAACTGTCGTCGAAAAACTGTGAGTTTAATACTGCAACAACATCAAATGGGCATCTTCAAAACCGTAGGCGAATCTTTGGCGTTCGCTTCACAATACAACGCCTCCGCGTAATTACGGCTATAAACGTCACGACTAAATAAATATTCTTATAGTGACGTATATCATGATAATTAACTGCGAACAATTTATAAGGTACGATACATATCTAAAATGATCATATCATATCTAGATGAACAACGACTACCTCACAAAATTTCGTGCATAATGCCGTTAGGAAGGCAACGTGGCACAAAATTTCGTGCATAGTGATTTTTATGCGGGGAACGAAGTACAGAAAAAAAAACATCCAAATCCAGTGAATTATTTCTCTTAAAGAAAAATCCAAATAATAGTTCTTTTAGCAGAGGGAACCATAACCAATAACCCACTAAATTTAATACAAACAAACACAAAAAAAGATAAGACACTGAATGAAACAAAAAAGAATCCACTTTTCTAATACAAACAGACAAGGGGTTTTTGTTTTAAAATGAAACACGTATCAATTCAACTGTGGACGAACAAAATATCTACAGGAATAAAAATCCCACTGTGCACTAAATATCAGTGTCACAAATCGATGGCTTGGATACGGTAAACTTGGAAACATGAATTTAGGGCTTCAGTTTAATTGGTACAAATCAGGATTAAAGTGGTGCTCTTTGTTTTTTCCCCTTTTTTTAAAAAAAGGGATAAAAATAAAATAATATTTAAAAGAAATGAAACAGATATCAAACAAGTGCGTTTGTCATATTATCAATTAAATCAAATTATATTAAAAATAAATGATATCATATATTAAATTAAATTAAAAAGACATGATATTTTTTATTAAATTTCAATAAATTAAAAAGAAATGATATAAAAAAGAAAAGAAACAAAGACATTTCTCATATTATTTACTATGTTATATATGTCAGAATTTAATTTTATTGATACAAATATAAAATTTTAAATTTAAAAATTTAATTTAAATGGTACTCATCATAAAAATGTATATAAGAAAATAAATAAATTAAAAATAAATGATATAAAAAAAATTGAAACAAATACATTTCTCATATCATTTATTATATTATATATGTCAAAATTTACTTTTATTGATACACATATCAAATTATAAATTTTGAGGTTTAATTTAATTGGTACCCATTATTTATATATATATATAAAATAGAAAATGATATCTAAAATAATTGAAACAAATATACTATCATCTAACAAACTATGATTTTGAAAATAAAGATCTACAAATAATATCAAAACGAAGTAAGAATATTTTTATTTGACTGAATAAATTATTGAATCTTAACACTAAATGAAAAATATTGTTCACGCTTTCAATTAATCGAAAAAAAACTCGTACAAACCATAGCAGCCATAATCCTCCCATAGAAGACATAAACTGTCTCTCTTTTTTTTCAAGTTGAAAAGGATGGTCGGAACACGATGTTTTTCTCTGTAGCCCACTATAATATTTCCAACATAGACGACGATGTTGGGCATTATTTTGTTAATCAATAAAATATTAGAAAAAGATTCCCTCGTTTACACTTTTCATTAATATTTTGGTCTTTTGCAAGAGATATTAATATAATTATTTCATGGTGACCAAAAATAAATAAATTTAAAGACACGCCTCAACTTCAAAGAATGCTAGGGGAAAGGTCCCATTGGTCATGCACCCTAACTTTAGACAATGAATTAAGGTGCCATAACATCACATTAGATTTTAAAAAATATACCCATTTTAATATGTCGTCTTAACTATTTATAGCTAAGGTTTTAAGGTTTAACATATTATACATTTTATGATATCACGAGAGGTCACAAAATATATTTTTTAAACTTATGGCCAAAACTTTACCTTTGGAATACCAATAGTTGTGCATTAAAGTATAAATACTTGAGTCTTACTTGTCAAGATGTGATTAGTTACATTTAATTTTATAGAGTAAATGTTGAACAAGTGTTAGATAGTACATGTTTAACTGTTGGTACATTTTTATATTTAGACACCAATATATTCCATCAATAGAACACATGTTAACAAAAGCCCTGTTCAACAATTGGAACATGCACAACTATTGGGACCTTTCCCCTAGGTTGCTGTTAAAATAAATTATTCTTTCCCTCACCTACCTCTGTTTCATTTCTGCAACTCTCCCTCAAAAACCATATTTATTACAACAATTTGAATTTGAATTTTTTGAAATCAACCAACTGTTTGAAGTTTTTTGGAGGAATGACAATGGTAGGTGAGAATTCTAACAAGTGGATGAAAAGAGATTGGAAAATAAAATGAAAAAGAAGAGGAATAGAAGTTAGCATAGCAATAGTTAAAAAATAATTAGGCAGAGGATATTCATGGACAACAACACATGAGAGAAGTCGCAGAGGATATTTCAACACAACAATAGTTAGAAAGAGAGAAGCCAAGAGTGAATAGATCCTGGAGAGTTTCTTCCAATGTAGAAATAGTCTACAGAAAACAAGATAAGTAGTTTGTTGACAACATAGAGTATAAGAGGACAAACTAATTTTTGTAAAAGATTTATTGCAAAATTATAACTGTAAGTTTATTCAGTTGATGTAATCATTTTAAGAATCAATATGATAAATGCATTTTTATGTTTTTAGCTCTATACTCTGCTTTTCCCTATTTTATGCTTCTTACATGATATTTTTAATGCATTTACAACACTTGTGTACAACTAAGGCTTAGTCAATAGTTATAGTTTTTTTTACCTGTGTTGTTTGGTTTGGACTAGCTCAGTAGTCTCAATTTTTCTATCTTATTTTGACTTTTTGCTTGCTTCCCACCTTGACCTATACATTATTTATTTTCTACCAACAACTAGTATCATAGCCCTTAGGTTGTAAGCCCACCTATATATGATAGCAGTCAATTATGGTTCATGACAACATATATTTACATTTGATAGAAAGAACTATGATGTTTAGAACATCAAAATAAAGACCATATTCAACTCTCACAAACTATGAAAGTTGGTTGAAGTTGGATATAATGAATTTTTAAACCTAGCAACCTTAAATGCATTAATCTAAGAACAAAGGAATACATTGAAAGAGAATAGGAGAAATGATGTCAAGGCACTCGGCTATATACAAATGACACTAGCTAATTCAATATTTCATAGAATTGTAGCAATTGTCTATTCTAAAAACGTATGGGATAGTCTTTAAAATTCCTATCAAGTGAGTGACAAGGTGAAACTTGTCAAGTTGTAACTCTTAAGAAAGGACTTTCAGACCATACAAATGAAAGAGAACAATTCTATCAATGATTTCTTCATAATAATAATGAATATTGTCAATCAAATGAAGACATGTGGTGATACATTTAAAAATCATAGGATCATAGAGAAGGTGTTGAAATCCTTCCAATCATATTTGACCCTATAGTGGTTGAAATTGAAGAGTAAATGAATTTAAGGTAAATGGCAATAGATGAGCTAATTGGTTCCTTGCAAACTCATAACAAAGGATGAATAGGTCATCCGCCTACTTCCATGAGCAAGCATTCAAGACCAATGTGAATGTGGAAAGAAGGGGGAGAGGATCAAATAATAGAAGAAGAGGAATAAATTGAAGCATTCAAGAAGGTGGAAGGCAAAACCATTAAGAATCACATAAAAGTGGAAGAGGAAGGATAAAAAACACTTCTAGAGGAGGATATATACAAATGTATGATAAGTCTAATGTCTAATGCTATTATTACAAAAGGTATGGACACTATGCTAGTAAGTGTAGAAAGAAGGAGTATGATATGAATAGAGAGAATTCAAATTTATCTCATGCACAAGAGGTTGAATGTAATAGGAATGAGAAAGGTGGAAACTTGTTCATAACATGAAACATTTCCAAGCAAAGTGGTAAAGAAACATGGTACTTAGATAGTGGTTATAGCAACCACATGAGTGTGAATAAAAAGATGTTCAACCACGTTGATAAGTCAATAAAATTAGAGGTAAAAATGAAAAAAAATGAGAAGGTTCTCATCATAAGAAGAGGAATAATTTCTATCCACACAAATTAAGGCGATAATAAGAAGATTTAAAATGTATGTTATGTGTCTAGGTTGAAGCACAACCTAATCATCATTGGGCAACTTATCCAAAAGGGATACAAGGTCAGATATGAGAATGGTGAATGCATAATCTTGGATAGAAGTGTCTTCAATAGGTAGATTATAGTAGTCAAGATGACAAACAATCAAATGTTTACATTAAGAATGTAAAGTGAGCTCACATCAACGTTAAAAAATATAGTATATCTGTCTAGTCTTTATCACCTAAGAGATGGAGTTTTGAGCTTTGGAGGCTTAAACCTTCTTCACTAAAAATAAATGGTGAGAGTGTTACCTCTTATATAATAACCAAACAAAATGTGTGAATGATGTATATAGCATAAATAACATAGGAGTGCATTTCTCATGGGTAAAACATGGAGATCCAAATCTCCTTTAGAGCTGATCCATTCAAACTTGTGTGGTTTAATGAAGACCCACTCACTATTCAAGAAAGTCTATTTCATGCCAATCATAGAGATTTCATCTAGAAGATATGGGTGTATTTATTGAAGAACAAATCAGATGGATTTGAGACCTTAAATTAATTCATGACCATAGTGGAGAAGCAAAGTGGCCACTACATCAAGATTTTGAGGATTAATAGAGGAGGGGAGTATATATCTAAAGAGTTCATGATTTTGTAAAAGGATCATGAAATTAAGAAATCATTTATATCCAAGTATACACCATAGAAAAATTGTGTGGTCGAGAGGGAGAAAAAGACCATCCAAGAGATGGTAAGGAACATGTTAGAGGTAAAGGGTTTGCCTAATGATTTTTGGGCTAAAGCTGTAGCAATAACCATGTACTTGTTAAAAATTTATCCAATGAAGAGCATTAGGGATATGATCCCTGAAGAATCATGGATCAGCTTGAAGCCAAGTGTTGAACACCTTAGAGTGTTCAGATGTATTGCATATACACATGTGCCCAAGCAAAGAAGGACAAAATAGGATGACAAAGGTGAGAAATGTATTTCCATAGGCCATAGTGATCAATTAAAAGAATATTGGTTGTACAATACCATCACCAAAGAACTCATAATAAGTTGGGATTTTCAATTTGTTGAGTATGAAGCTTGGAAGGAAAGATAAAAGAAAGATCAAGTGCAAACAAGGGATAGTGGATCCTTTATTGAATCTAAAACTATAGCTGGTACAACCACCCATACACCAAGTTAGAATCCTATTTCACAAAGAGCTGATTCATCTATTGGTATCAACCATCAAGGACATCAAGGAGTTGTTCATAACTCAACATAATCCTTTTCTAACTCAAGTCAATGCCTAACAAGGAGAAGGAGATTGCAACAAGTTTATGAACAATCAAAGTATGAGCAAAACAAAGATGAAACTATGAATTATGCTCTTTTTTAATTAGTTGGTCCTATCTACTTTTAAGAATAATTCAAGGAAAACAAGTGGTGTGAGGCAATGGATGAAGAAATGCACGCAAAAAAGAGAAATCAAACTTGTGAGTTAGTTGACCTACCAAAATGAAAAGAGGTCATAGGAGTCAAGTGGGTGTATAAGATAAATATAACTCCTAAATGAAAGATGGAGATGCATAATTAAAGACTAGTGGTGAAGGGATACAAGTAAAGATTCAGACATGACTACAATGAGACATTTTCACCTATATGAAGGTTATAAATTGTAAGGATAATCATATCCATTATTTTTCAACACAAGTGGAAGCTACATCAAATGGATGTCAAGTCATCATTCTTGAATGGAGTATTAGAAGAAGATGTTTATGTGGGATAACCACCCAAATATGAGATTCTTAGTCATGAGAACAAGGTATATAGACTTAAAAATGCATTGTATAGGCTCAAGCAAGCTCCAAGAGCATGGTTAAATCATATAGCCTCTTAATTATTGAGCAATGACTTCAATAAAAACACAAGTGAGCCCACACTCTACATCAATATGAAAAAAGTGATATTTTGATTGTAAATTTGTATGTGGATGATCTAATGTTAACCAAAAATGCAAGTTAGTCAATAGAATTTTTTTAAATGGCTATGAAGAAGGAGTTTGAAGTGATAGATTTAAGCTTCTTGAAGTATTTTCTTAGGATAGAAGTCAAGAAAATGGATGAAGGCATATTCATATGCTAATATAAGTATGCAAATAATATTTTAGAGAGGTTTAGGTTAATGGATAGAAAGTCAGTATCTACACTAGCTAAGACAAGCTTAAAGTTGTGTAAGGATGGTTACATTAGCAATATAGACCCCACATTGTACAAGAGCTTAGTGGGAAGCTTAATTTATTTGAGTCAAACTAGGATAAACATCATGTATGCAGTCAACCTCATATCTAGATTCATAGAGACACCAAACGAGACACATTGACAATCGGGCTAGAGGATATTGAAGTACATGAATGAAATAAGAGATTATAGATTTTTATATGAAATAGAAGATGAGTTTTAGTTAGTGAGTTACATGGATAGTGATTGGGCTAGTAAGCTTGATGACCTAAAGAACAATTAAGGGTATGTATTTAATCTTGGGTCAGGATCCATATCTTGAGATTCAAATAAATAATCCATAGTATCACTTCCTATAGCTAAAACAAAGTACATAGTAGTCACTAACATAACAACATGTCTATATGGTTAAGAAGGATACTTTTAGATTTGTATATGAGGGAAACAAGGAGATCTTATAGTTTGTTATGATAATATATCCTCCATAGTGGTGTAAAAGTAACCTGTCTTTCATAAAAGGAGCAATCACATTGTAATCAGTTATCACTTCATTCAAGAGTTAATTTAGAAACATGTCATAGAGTTTAGTTTTCTCAAATTAGATCAGTAGCTAGCTTATATTTTTAGTAAGCCATTATCAAAAGAATTTTTTATGAATTTAAGAGAAAGGTTAGGGGTCATTAATGCAACAATATTGGTCCTATAAGGTTTTATGTTAGCTTCAAACTCCAAGAATCTAGATCTAGACATTAGAAGTTCAACTCTAGACTCCAATAGGCTAACTCCAAACTCCAATAATAGAGATACAAGCTCTAAAAGAGTAGCTATAGATTTTGATAATCTAGATATAATATCAAGAAGTGTATTTACAGACTTCAATTATCCAAATACAGACTTCAATAAGGTAGTTATGGACTTCAACAATCTAGTTATAGACTTCAACATTCAAGCTATAGACTTCAACAACAAAGTTCTGGACATGTAGAGAATGATTTCAAATAGATATAAGTAGGAAAATAAAAGCTATAAGGATGTATTGAAGGATGAGAAAAGTCATGCAAACCATGGTAGGAAGGTCAAGAATATGGATAAGTGTTAAAATAACTTATTCTTTCCCTCACCTACCCTATTTTATCTCTACATCTCCCCTTTAGCAACCATATTTATTATAGTAGTTTGATTTTTTTTTTTTTTGAAATCAACTAATAGTTTGAAATTTTTGGGGGGATTGATGGTGGTAGGTGAGAAGCCCAGCAAGGGGACAAAAAAGGAAAAGAGAACAAAATAAAATGAAAAAATAATTAGAATATAAATTAACTTAGTAACCGCTAAAAGAGAACTAGGTAAAGGATATTCATAGACAACAACACCTGAGAGAAGTGGTAGAGGATATTTCAACATAGTAGTAGTAAGAAAGGGAAAAGTTAGGATTAAATAGAGCATAGAAAGATTATTTCAACACAATAATAGTTTGTAGAAAACATGACAAGTATTTTTTTAACAGCAGAGAGTAGAAGAAGACAAACTATTTTTTTAAAGAGATTTATTATAGTTGTAACTATAAGTTTATTTAGTTGATGTAATCATTTTAAAAATCATTATGATAAATACATTTCTATGTTTTTAGATCTATACTATGCTCTCCCTTATTTTATGGTTATTGCATGATATTTTTAGTGCACTTGCAGCAGTTGTGCTTAGCTATGGCTTACTTAGTAGCTGTAGTTTTTAGAGCTTATGTTGTTTGGTCTAGACTAGTTCAATAGTCTCAATTTTTTTTTTAATTTTTCTTTTTTGCTGCCCACATGGCCAATACATTATTTATGTTTTTCCAAAATCTACTACCTCATCTCTTTTCACAAAGTGGGGTCAAAAACATTTGTCCAAGTGAAATATAGGGTTATGTAAACACACACACACACACACACACACACACACACACACACACACACACACACACACACACACACACACACACACACACACACACACACACACACACACACACAAACAACACACACACACACACACACACACACACACACACACACACACACACACACACACACACACACACACACACACACACACACACACAAACACACACACACACACACACACACACACACACACACACACACACAGAGCAATTATAATTTTTCATTTGAGAAAGATTATAATTTCTTTTGAGCTGAATTGGGCATTTACCATCTTGGATACATAATTTGGAAAGAGACACAAATTGAAACTATTTAAGAGGCCTGAATATGGCCAAAGAATTGAATTCGGGTAATGAAATCAAGAATGCTAAAAATAATCCAATATTTTATAATGGTGGGGATAGATATTTAGAGGGAGGTGGGATCCAAAGACATACTCCTTGAATTCCATATACTAAATATATCAAAAAAGTCTATTTATTTCTTTTGTTAGTGTGATGTCTCCTTTTTATTTTATATCCAAGTATGGACCATTTTTACCCTATATTATGGAATTCAAAGAGACATTTACAAGTGTGGGTCATCCTTCACAAAAACAAGATACTTATGATTTTTTGAATTACTAAGATTTTTTATTTTTTGGTTTGTTTTGTGAGTGTTATGTAATTATACCAAATAATTATTCAATTATACTAAATTATAGGATATATCGACATAATAAGAACTACATATGCCTAAGTATTCATAAAAATAAGTAGGACAATTGGGGGTTTTCCTGATTCACTTTTTTTCATAAGACTACCTTTTAATTTTAATTTAGGTGTTCATAATTTAAAAAATGTTTCAACAAATTGTGTGAGTTCTCATGAATGCAATTATTTTGAATTTTTTATATTTTTAACTCCAAATTTTCATGATTAAAGGTGGGAGTAGAAATGATATGAGAATACTTCCTAGTCTTTTCATTATGTTTTTCAATAATTATTGATAAGAAGAGTGATGGTTCCACAACTCATCTTGTGGTCTCACTTATGTGGGTAATAATAGTGGTGATATTGATATATTCCGTGGGTCATATCTTAAATAGTCACTTCAACCATGAAGTTACCCTATCCTTTGCAAGTATCATGAGATTTCCATTAAAGGATGTATGTTTGCAATATTTTTAAATTATGCATTATATTTGGTGGTGATGGTGGTTTTTAATTCTTTCTAGTCCTATCAACTTTATGAATGTACACTGAGATTTTAATCTATAATTTTATTTGAACTAGTTTGAGTAATAGGAATTGACATTGGGTGTTATTATTACATTGAAATGACAGATTGTAAGGTACATAAAGCTCAATTTTATAGATCAATCATTGGTACATTTTCCCCTCATTTACTATTTGGAGAAGTATCACATATGGAAGCAACCCTTCCTATTATGGCTCAATTTTTACCATTTGGAAGAGGGTTATTCAAGCCCTTTCTAACTTGATCGTAACTATGGGAACAACTCGAGGCTATGGGTAACCTATGATGGGGTTGGACCTCCGGAGAAGGATGACTTCCTCTTGATGCTCACCTAAACTAATGATAAACTAATGCTTCATAGGGAAAAAGGTTATAAAGAGAATTAGGGTTCCTAAGAAGACTAAAAGGGTGATGCACCAAAGTTAAATGGACACTCATATAAGATTGAACACACACTAGATCAACAAAAGACAAGTATGGCTTACTCAATCTCAAAACTCACTAGTTTCATAAATATTTCATAGAAGAGAGTCTAAGGAGAACACTAATCTAGACCTACAATTTAGCTTGAAAACACCTTCAAAGAGGCAAGTAGAAGGAAAATAAACTAGGAATAATCTCCTTCACAAATTAACCATACACAAGCATACTAAACACTAATTAAAAATAAGAGATATGCAAAGAGTTGACCCTATTACTTTAAAAGGTAGTTCTTACAATATTTTGATAGGGTTTAACCATATCAAATGAGCATAATTTTTTAGGAGACTCAACGAGTATCCTTGTCCCCAAAAGAATGACAAATTCTAAGAGTTGAGAATCCATTCAATGGGAATGAGACTAGGATATATAGGAGAAGAGAGGGAGAGAGAAATGATGTGAGAGCATGCCATTAGAAAAATAACACACTATCTTAGGTCATTAATTAAACCTAAGCTACCACCTTTTTCTCTTTAGCCAATGAAAGCCTTTCCACCTTATTTTATCAAATCAAGACACTACTCATGGATTATCAAGGGAGAAAGTTCCCAAATACTCTGAGGACACACTGAATGCCCCTAGTTATAATTCCTAACACTAGACCATTTATTTGATCCTTCATGCCATCTCTCACCTGAAGATAAAAATACATTCTCATGGATTTGATAGAAACATGGATTTGTGCCATTTAGGTGGTTGTTTGTTGAGACCATGGCCATGATGAAGGATGATGACCCTTTGCATTAATCACATCTCTGCTTTATCTTCATGTTTGGATCATAGGTCCATTTATAGATGAAAAACCAATCAAAGATTATTAGTTTTCCTATAGCTTCCATATCGATATAGACCCATAGACTATATAACACTTTTCTATTTTATAATAGGTCCAAATAGACCCATCCTATCTCAGTAGGAACAAAAATCTTGTATATGCATACACAGATCCATATGAACTAGAGGTCCATATTTAGCCGTAATGGTGATCCATATATGTTCCTTATTCTGAATGCAACAATGTGTCACTTTAATGGCATTGGATCAAGATTCCAATGGCATCAGGATGACATTGTAAAACCCATTTACTTTGGTCAAAAATAGCTTCTCAACTTTTGTTAAAAGACCTGGGCTCACCTTTGTTCTAATTAGCCATAGATAATGAATTGAATAATTGACTTAATTTGACCCATCTCATATTATTGATGCTACTTGGTATGAAGCAACATGAGTCATTGATCTTTCCCTTGACTTGTCAGCTTTGTCCTAGCTTACAACACATGATATCCCCACATTGATACTCAAGATTCATTATCAGTTTACAAGCCTCGTGCACTTACACCATGTGTCAATATCTCAAGCCCTCTGACTATTTGACTCCTCATGCATTGTTGGATCAAGATGTATGATGTAATGTGGACCATTAGATCAATTGGGACCCACTGTTTTAAAGCTAATGGCTAGTTCATAAGCTTAACATTGATGTCTGCACTCCCATCAAATAATGTTCGCATGACCATCATTAACATTTGCACGACCATCAAATTTAAGATCAAAAGGATTTATTTTACTCAAACTTAAAATTGAAATTAGAAAAATGTCTTATATTGTAGGTCTATTTTTAGAAGCTTATAACTTGAGCCAAAATTCTCATGTGGGCATGTTCCTAACATGTAGATCTATAATTGTGCTTGATCCATTGGGTCATGGGGCTTCATGAGAAAAGATAAGAATTACACAAGTTGGCTGGTCCATTTGCTCTTGCATGACATCCTGGTGATGGTCTGGTAAAACATGGCTAAGTATTGAAACTTAGCAAATTCTAAATGAGGATCTAACTTTGAACATGTATAACTTCTATTTCACTTAGATGCATGGCTTGAAACTTATGTGTTACTACTAGGGACTAAGTTAAACAAACCCATGTGAGAATTTTCTCTTGAGACTACCATATGTGTGAGATATAACATTTTTAAAATACCCACTTAGATCTATTTGAGCTCCAATATAAATTAGATAGGTATGGAAACTTATAGAGAAATGTCTAAGAGGCCAACTTTGAACAATCATATCTTTTGATGCGATTAGATGCATGGCCTAAAACTTGGTGGATATGTTCCTTGGACTAATGTGATCATATCAATTTGATCATTTCTTCTTGACTCATCCATATGTGGTAATGATGATGTCATGAAATTGCTTATTAAGAATTTCTGCCACTAGACCAAAAATGTCTAGATGAACACAAAGAAGAACAAAATGAATGCTATGAAATTTCATATTCATCCCAAGAACATTTGATATCCCATAGGTTCTCTATATTTTTTCTATTTTATTATCCATTATCAACCTAATATATATGGGTGTAAGCTTGGTTTGTGGGCCAAAATTGGCCAACATCTTTAGCTACTCGTAGGAAAGCATGCATGTCTATGATTTGAGAACCCAAACCATTTGCCTTGTCTAGTTCATTGGGCATGGAGTCATTAACATCTAAAACTAAGTTGAACATCTCTTGAAGTAATAAGGACCCAAAGAAACAAAACAAAACAAAATTCCTGAGGCATTTTTGGAAAGGAAACAAAAGAACAAAAAATAAAAAATGTGCACAAGGAACTTAAAAGAAAGCGTAAGGCTATTCTAATAAGTACAAAGAAAATTTCAAAGGTAATCCTCCTAGATAAAAAATAAATCTTATAATATCATTTGCCTCATGATATGAGACATATTTTGAAACATGTTGCCTTTTGACTGAAGCATTTGATATATCATGTTTGTTGCTTGTCAACTTTATTCGCATGTTCTCTAGTAGATCATCAACAAACATGTCTCCAACACAAAAGTATTAACATTGATCTACAACCCTTACCTTATATTATTTTCTATCTTTGGTAATGTGAGAGACCTACAAAATTATCACACCTTGATTTGTGAGTACAACATCATCTTAGTCATATGGAGATACGTGTATGTTATCCAAGATTTCACATAAGTTTTTTGAATCCTCCCAAAAAGCCATTTCCTCTTGATCACTTGGAAGTATGCCAAACTTACTATCAATCTCACCATCATCTTGAGGGACAACCAACTCATGTTTATTTATAACCTAATCAACTATTTCATAGTTACCTCCCTTCTCATCAATACTTCATCCATGAGAATTAGATTGATCTTACTCTTCCTCCATGAAGAATGGAATCCCATCTACCCATCCAAGGATTAATTAATCATGTTTATCTTGAGAGGAACCTGATTTGTCTTCTTTTATGAGGCTTCCAACCTCTACAACTTCATGTTGATGTTCACCTTCATGTGATAGAGATATCAAATGTTTGCCAATCAAGTCCATTTATTTCATGAAACCATAGTACAATTTATACCATATCTGATCAAGATCTTCTCTTTCGCCTTTGTCTATCACATTAGTTTTTAACCCTCCATTAAGATAATCTGTCTCATCATCTTTGAAGATAGATTTGTTTCCTTCTTGAAAAATAGGAGTATCAAGAAATATTTCCTCATCATACAAGGTGTAAAAATTATCCTCACAGCATTCTTGAGGCTCTCTAGCAACTATAAGTTCCTCATCTATCCTCCATAAAACAAGATATTATTCATAAATGGATATGGTGGGAGGGAAAGAGACTTTATGGATAGTTCAACCTAAAGGGTAGATGAAGGATTTTATATTTCTTTTAACTCGACCTCTACACACTTATATTTGTCTTAAATTTGGATAAGCATTGAAGAAGTTTCTTTCTCAAGGATAGGCATGACATAATCAGGGGTCTTAGTCTAAGAAGGTCTGCATAATGGAATGGTTTAAGACTCTTGAGGAAGAATGGGTGAAGGTTGCATAGGCATGGGAAGCTAATGAGTTGGAGATGGAGTATGAGGTATGATGTATGGTTTATGGATGGAGGGAACCCTTTTGCAACTTGAACCCTAAGAATGGTTGACTCTTGAAGAAACTCCCATAGGGAAAGAAATTTGAATTGAGCAATGAAAAGAACATCTTCTTGATTAGATATAGCTTGAGCTCTTTTTTCTTCACTTATTCTCTTAAATATGGACTCCTTGCCAAGGGAGGGTGGGATGGAAGGTTGCGGCTACCTAGATTGGTTTTCTTGATTTTCCCACCTCACTAATCTAGCTATCCACCATTGTATTAAAGTCTTCATATCATATAAATAATTATTGATAGCACCATATTAGACCTCTTCTCCAACAGACATCCACTTACTTATTAATATTTGAATGAACTTCCTCATCCTCTCTATGAGATGGAAAGGGATCACATCAATCTCTCTATCCCATTTTCTCATCACCTCTTTTGATTATAACATATTTGGCTTGTATGCCAACAAGGATGTGGTAGTAAAAACATAGTTTTTACGAGGTTGGATAGAGGGGTAAGTAAGTAAGTTGATATGAAGGATAGATAGGCTCATTGTAGGGATGATAGGAATGATTGGACTACTAGTAAGGGTCATAATAATGCTGGTAGGATTCATTTGGTTGATGATAAAAGCTCACCAACCTGATTATGATATAATTATGCCCTAAACCCAACCATAAAGACTCATAAAAGAGACCAAATAAAGATAAAACTTGATTGAAGGCTTACCTAGAATGTTGCAGCCAATTTAAAGCTTGGACATGCCATTAATGTTTGTAGAATGCCTCTAAAAGCTAATATGTATAAGGATAACACCAAAAATACTTCCACTAATTTGGACTTAAGTCATATTGGGCATGCCATAACTATTATGACTCAAACTTTCATCCTTGGAAGAGGGTTATTTAGGCCCTTTCCAACTTGAGCAGAACTATGGGAACAACCTTAGATTCTGGGTCACCTATGATGGGGTTGGACCTTTGATTAAGGCTAACTTCCTCTTGATACTCACCTAAACTAGTTATTCATAGGGAAAAGGGTTAGAAAGATAATAATGGTTACCAAAAAGACTAAAAAGGTGATGCACCAAAGTTAAATAGACACTCTATAATCTTGAACACACACTAGATCAACAAAAGACAACTATGGCTTACTCAATCTCACTAGTTGCATAAATATTTCATAGAAGAGGTTCCAAGGAGAACACTAATCTAGACCTACAATTTAGCATCAAAAGACCTTCAAAGAGGCAAGTAGAAGGACAATAAACTAGGAAGAATCTCCTTCACAAATTCACCATCCACAAGCATACCAAACACTGATTAAAAATAAGAGATAGGCAAAGAGTTGATCCTATTAATTCAAAAGGTAGTTCTTAAAATATTTTGATAGGATTTAACCATATCGAATGAGCATACTTTTGAAAGAGTCTAAATGAGTATCCTTGACCCAAAAAAGAATGATAAATTATAAGAGATGAGGACCGCTTCAATGGGAATGGGACTAGGATATATAGGAGAAGAGAGGGAGAGAAAAAAGATGTGAGAGCACACCATCAAAAAAAGTCAACACTATCCTAGGTCATTAACTAAACTTGATATATCACCTTTTGATCCTTAACCAATGAATGCCTTGTCACATTTTTTAATCAAATTGGGACACTGTCCATGGCTTATTGAGGGATAAAGTTTTGAAATGCTCTAAAGATGCATTGAATGCCCCTAGCTATAGTTCCCAACACTAGACCTTTTCTTTGATCCTTCATGACATCTCTCACTTGAAGACAAAATTGCATGCTTGTGGATATAATAGAAACATGGTTTTATGCCTTTTAAACAGCTGCTTGTCGATATTATGGCCATTCTAAAGGATGAGGACCCTTTGCATTAATCACATCTCTAATTTATCTTAATGTTTGGATCATAGGTTCATCTATAGGTGGAAAACCAATCTAAGGTTATTGGTTTTCCTATAGTTTTCATATCAATACAAACCCATAGACTATATATCACTTTTATATTTTATAATAGGTCCAAATAGACCCATCTTATCTCTCTAAGAACCAAAAGCTCATATATACATACATGGATCCTTCTTAAAATCATAAACACTATTGTAAAAATAACTCTATTCGATCAAAAATATGAACCAGAGGTCCATATTTAGCCTTAATGATGATCCATATATGTTCCTTATATCTTACAACAATAGTGTGTCCCTTTAATGACATTGGATTGAGCTTCCAATAAAACTAGGATGACCTTGAAAAACCAATTTTCTTTGGTCAAAAATGGCTTCTCAACTTTTGTCAAAAGACTTGGGCTCACCTTTGTTTTAATTGGCCATTAATAATGACTTAGATCATTGAATCAATTTTACCCATCTAGAATTATTGATCCTTCTTGGTAAGAAGTAACATGAGTCATTGATCTTGCCCTTGAATTGTTAGCTTTGTCCCATATTATGCCATGTGGCAGCCCTGCATTCATTCTCAAGAATCATTATCAGTTTGCTAGCTTCATGTGCTTATACCATGTGTCAATCTATCGATCCCTCTAACTATTTGAATCCTTGTGCATTGTTGGATCAGTATGTATGATTTAATGTGGAATATTATATCGATCAAGACCTCTTATTTTTAAACCAATGCCAAGATCATAATCTTAAAATTGATGGCTGCACTCCTATCAAATGATGTTCACATGACCGTCATTGACGTTCATACGACCATCATTGACATGCAAATGGCCATCAAATTTAAGCTCAAAAGGATTTGTTTTGATCGAGCTTAAACTTGATGTTTGCATGAATGTCTTATGTTACAAGTCCATTTTTAGAAGCTTATAACTTGACCTAAAAATCTTGTGCAGGAATGAAAATTTCAAGGCATGGTCCTAACATGTAGATCTACAATTATGCTTGATCCACTAGCTCATGGGGCTTCCTAAGCAAATATAAGAATTTCATAAGTTAGCTGGTCCATTTTATCTTGCATGATGTCCTGGTGATGATCTAGTAAAAAATGGCTAAGTATTAAAACTTAGTAAATTCTATCTGAGGAGATAACTTTTAACATGTATAACTTCTATTGCACTTTGATGCATGGCATAAAACTTAGTGCATTACAACTTGGGACTAAGCTAAACCAACCCATGTGACCATCTTGTATTGAGACTTCCATACATGTGAGATATAACATCATTAAACTAACCACTTAGCTCTATTTGAGCTCCTTTGCAAATTTGCTAAATATGGAAACTTAGCGAGAAATGTCTAAGAAGCCAATTTTGAACCCTCATATCTTCTGCTACACTTAGATGCATAGCCTAAAAATTGATACATATGTTCCTGGGACTAATTTTATCAGATTCATATGATCAATTCATCTTGACTTGTCCACATGTAACAATGATGATGTCAGTAAAATTCTTGCTCGAAATTTCTACTACTAGACCCAAAATGTCTAGATGAAAATAAAGAAGAACCAAATAAATGGTATGCATTTACATACTCATCCTAGACACTCTTGACATCCAATAGGTTCTTTACAACCTATCCATTTACTTATCCATTAGCTACTTGATCTATATGGGCATAATCTTGGTATGTGGGCCAAAATTTGCCAATAGTGCCAACAAGATCAGACTTGCAGTCATTTGTATTAGAGTCTATGACCACATTTCTATTGATGTTTATTGTTTGTGTAGTGGCCACTGATACTAGAGCGGTACATTAACATAAATACCCATTCTTTCTCTCTCCTTTTTAATCAACTAATTGAAGGACCTAAGAGAGGAGGAAAGGGAGATAATAAGAAACTTAATATTAAAAAATAGAGGAATTAAATTTGCATAAACAAAACATAATATAAACATAACAACCAAAACAATTCAAAGCAAGATAAATAGAATAGATAACAAAATTTATAAACCAAATTTGTACTTAAAATTAACTTCAACTATTTATAAATATTCATCAACAAAACACACAACTAAAGCTATACATAATACTATATTTTCATAGTATATCCTTTGTTCTTGAATTTTTTCTCTTCTCTAATTATACTGTACCCTTCAAACTGCTCTACGCAAACACATCAAAATGGCTCCTCTCTCCTCTTTCTTATATGTACTAGGCTCTAAACAGATGTTAATAAATATGAATTAATGTGTATCTATAGATCACACATGTTAAAGCTAACATCAACTAATAAAGATGACTAAAACAAATCCTCTTAGATAGTGATACAAATTTGGAAAGGACAAAAAAAATGTTTGGACAATAAATGCCTAGCTATGAGAAATTATTGTTTTCCAATATTTTCCCTTAATTTGAACTGTTAGGGATCATCAAAAATTTACATCAAACTATTCTAGAACTTTTGATACATATCTTTAGATCTATATTCAGAGTAGTCTAAGGAGCATCTCTCTTCATAACAGTCTTCAAAGCTATCTTCGGAGCAGTCTTCAGAGCATCTATCTTCAGAGTAGTATTTTTGAAACTATCTTCAGAATTGCATGCATTTGAATGATAAAAAACTCCTAAACAAATTAATAAATACTAGAATGTCTCCATTAATGACTTTGTAAATATGTCAATAAATTGATCTTCAGACCTAAAAAAATCTAGGCAAATTTCTTTGTTTTTGACAAAATCTCTAATAAAATGGTACTTAGTACCAATATGCTTAGTTCTCTTATGAAAAACCTGATTTTTGGATAATGCAATGGCTGAAATGTTATCACAAAATATTTTAGTGGCATCTTTTTCATCATGCATTAAGTCTTTTAATATCCTTTGCATCCAAATAGTTTGACAAGATGCACTAGTGGCTATCACATACTCAGGTTCAACTAAAGAAAGAGTAATAATGGGTTGTTTCTTTGAAGTCTATGACATAAAACCTATACCAAAGTGAAAATCATAACCAGAAGTGATTTTTTGATCATCTATGCTATAGCCACAATCACTTTCTATGTAGCCAACAAGACTAAAATCAACTAAAATGGAAAAAAAATGCCAAAGTCCTTTGTACCACTCACATACCTCAATATTCTCTTACTCTCTTTCCAATGAGAGTCTTTTGGAGACCCCATAAACACTGAAATTAGACTTACACCATACATAATATTAGGCCTTCTAGCTATCAAATACATAAGGCTTCCAAACAGCCCCTTGAACAATGTAGAATCCACACATTGTCCACCATCCTCCTTGCTTACCTTTAATCCCATCATGACCAATGTTTGGGTTGCCTTGCACTTTACTATATTAAATCTCATCAAGATTTAGTTTGAGCATTTGGATTAATAAATAAATATATGAACATTAGTTTGATCGAATTCAATGCCCAAAAAATATCTCATAAGACCCAAATCAATCATTTCAAATTCACTCTTGATTTTTGCTTTAAAATAATCTATGCTAAGATCATCGGTAAAGATTAGATCATCTATATAAAAACAAACAATTAGAATTTAACCTTGCTTGTTGACTTTGATGTACAAGGTTGGCTCACAACCGCTTCTTTGGAAACCAATTTGAATGAGATAGGAGTCAATACAGTTGTACCAAGCACTAAAAGCTTGATTTAATCCATAAAGTTCCTTCTTTAACCTATATACTTTGTTTTCATGACCTGATATCCCATAGCCTTATGGTTTTTTAACATACACTTCCTCCTCTAGATATCCATTTAGAAATGTTGACTTCACATCCATGGGTAAGTGCACACATTTGGGGGACAAAAAAGCGCCTACCCATGGACATAATTTTTATTAAATTTTAGAAATTTAAACTTCTATAGATAATTTGACATGGTTACACTCAAAATTTGAAGATGATATAAAAACATGAATTACATCATTTCGAGTCTAGTTTCCAAAAAACTATTTTTTTGAAAAATGGTTAAGTATAAATAGGTCAAATATCTAAAATTCAAAGAGGACCTCCTATTTTTTTCAACAAAACATAGTAGATAGATGGTTGTGTGGCCCACCATTTTTTGAGCATCGTTACATATTGTTTTAAACCCTTTGGTGAATATTTAGATAAGATAATATAGTGTGTAATTAATTTATCTTATTTTTTCAATAAATAATTTTTTATTAATTTTAAAATTAAGTAGATCTTGAAAAATGATAAAAAATGGATAACTGGCCATGTACCCCCGCTAACTACTTCAAAAAAATTGATTTTTTTAAAAAATTTGTGTAGAATTAGATATTGTTTGTTACCATAAAATTCATTTTGAATTTGCATCAATGAAAAAAATTTTACATAAACATGAATAGGGATGTATATGTGTGGCATGTAGTGGCGCAAAAAAGGTGTAGTTAGAAATAAATATAGTTTGAACCCTTAAAATAGCCTAAAAATTATAAAAAACATATATTTGGAAAGAAGACATTGTGCTCATCATGACGATAATAAATTTTTGAATTTTGATGTGGAAATCCATAGCATATTTGGAAATTGAAGTTTAAATTCGTTGGTTTTTATCAAAACTCTCAGTCTCGCCTGTCGATGCATAGTCAAAAGCCTCTGGCTCAAAAATCTAAACCATTTTTAATCTTAGAGGCTTAGTTTTTAATTTAAATTCAAATAATGCATATGCATTATATAACATGTACACTTTATATAATGTGTACACATTATATAACATGTATGTGTTATTTTTTAATAACACAAAATAAACAAATTTTGTGTTTCTTATAAGGGAAAGGGCTTAATAGACATGCATCATAACTTTGGTCAGTAAATTAAGGTGCCATAACATCACAATAGAATTCAAAAATTTTACCAATTTTAGTATGTCATCTTCACTACTCATAACTAAGGTTTCAAGGTCTAACACATTATACATTTTACAATATAACCAATTTTATCATGAGAGGTCATAAAATGCATTTTTAAACCTATGATAAAAATTAACCTTTAGAGTACCAATTATTGTGCATTAGAGTATCAATACTTGACTCTTACTTGTCAAGATGTGATTGGTTACTTTTAATTTTATAGAATAAATGTTGAACAATTATTAGATATTACATGTTCAACTTCTGGTGCACTTTAATATTTATATACACCAATATGTTTCATCAATAGAACACATGTTAAGAAAAGGCTTGTTAGACAATTGGAACATGCACAGCTATTGGGACCTTTCTCATACTAGGGAAAGGATAACTTACTACCTTACTTGTATAAAATCATACTTGCCCTTAAATTTCATGTTTCTTATTGATATTATCCTACTTGCCTAAAATCCTATTTTATCCTTTTGTTGTTTCTTTGACTAAACCCCATTATTTATAAATTTTGAACTAATTTTTTAAAGTGGAAAACCTGTTGAATTGGACTATGTAGTATAGATAATCTCGTGAAAGTAGAAATAAGAATTGAGCCCTTCGTGTAACAATGCATCTCTTGGATATCTATTTCAAGAATGCTATCTAATGGAGCTTAATACATGTGAATCATGCCTTGGTTTGTCCCAAAAACATTCCTAAAATGTGATATATGATTTAAGATAAAATTAAGTACAACTATATCTATCATGAATTGAACCAATTAGTCAATTGGTTCAATTAGGGACATCATTTGGGCAAAATTGAGCCCCTATACCAAATGTATGGCCCAATCTATTATATAATCTAGATGCAACATTTATGGCTTAACTAACCCTAATTTAATCAAAAATGCAAATACAAATGCATATGTGACCAATTTCAACCCATTGAATGTAAATTAGAGTCTATGATATGATTAAAGGGGCTAAATTAGGTCACATTTTGTGACATGTTGATCATAAACCTTAATTTTATCACTTCAATATGTATAGTTCCCATAAAACCTAATTTTGTGACATATACACATGTACAAACCCATTACACTAAACCACTAACCCTAAATCCTAATTTTATAACAAACACAACCCCTAAGTTTCATGATTTCATCATAAATACATAAATTCATGAATGTGATTAGTATGAATTTGTGAACTCATTATTCACCTAGTTTTGTAAGGACCTATAATGGGATTTTGGGTAACATTAGCTCATTTTGTCTTACATATTGAGCCTTATTGAATCATGTGATAGTCTTATTTCTTCATAGTCTTATCAAGAGTCTTATTGCCTCATGTATTGGAGAGTTATGCATCATATTAGGGATTTATGCATCATATTGAGCCTTATTACATCATATGATAGCCTTATTTCATCATATTGGAGATTTGTTGCAGTGTATGATAGTCTTATTACATCATATGATAGTCTTATTACATTGTATGATAGTTTTATTAGATTGTATGATAGCCTTATTGCATCATATTGAGCCTTAATGCATCATATGATAGCCTTATTACAACATCTGATAGTCTTATTACATCATATTAGGAATTTATGCATCATATTATAGTCTTATTGAGTCTTATTGCATCATATTATATTATTATAGGGTATTTTATGAGTTGAATAGTGGCCTTTTTGCTTGATTTTTGTAGTATATACCTATACTTCAAGGAAAGTGTACGTGTTATAGCAATGTGTATGCACTATAGTAACATGTACGCATTCCTATAAAACACATGATTTCATTTAAGTAAAACAAAAAATTAATTTTCAATATCTATTTTTATCTCGAATTGAGATTGATATCCCCACAGACATTCCCTACATAATCTGTGTATTCTCTACATAGTTTTGTTTGGACCCCACATTTTGAAGTACATTCTTGGTTTATTTTATCAAAATGGGCTCTGGTTCACATTCAAATAAGAGGAATAAGTAGAAGAACAAAACAACAAAGCAATTAGAAGAGTTGAGAGAAAAACAAGGTACAAATGTAAGAATTTTATTCTAGACAAGGTACAAACACTAACCTTGATGAGCCAAATGTCTTAGACAATGAGGAAATTGATAATAATGAATTAAATAATGATGAAACTAATAATAATGAATTGAATTATGATGCCATTCACAATAATGAACTGAATTATGATGAAATTGATAATAAAAAAATAGATAATGTTAGAGATTCACATTTAAAGTTTAATGTTTTTGATTTTGTTAATGAAGAGCTTATGCATGATACTTTACCCACCAATAATGAAGAAAATTTAATGGACTCAAATAATGATGAAATTAACAATGAAGAAAATTTCATGGAAATACATAATGAAGAAACAAACAATGAAGAAGATTTCATCAAAACATATAATGATTTTGAAACACCCTCTAAATAGATTCCACTTAATAACAACACCTTCAAAAATTGTGTGCAGAAAAGATAAATACTTAATTGAAGTTGATGAAAATATTTTTAAACCTATGCATAAGAAAATGTTTTACCACCATTCAATAAGATTGGCTTAAGAAATTTGGGATAGTTTCTTTCATAGATTGGAGTATTGTAGTCAAAGATGTCAATGATTTGTTTCATTGATGATATCGGTTAAGATGAGACCTACAATATACACATTAAGACTAAGAAAATATAACATGGATGATGAAAATGATGAAATTATTGAAAATGTACATGATGCATATCATATTGTAGCTCAAAATCATGCAACAAAGATTGTAATGTTGCCCAACGTATAATGACAACTTATGCAGTAAGTGTTAAAATAGGACAAAATGATTGATTTCAAAAATAAGTCGAACACTTGATATAAATACAAAACATTAATTAAATCAATTTCAAGATGTTAAAAACTTAATGAACCCAATATGAAAGAGCTCTGGGCATTCTCTAGTAGGATTCCATGAGAGGACAAGGCTATAGTCGATGCTTTGAAAGACTTACTTGAATTTTTTTGGAAAGATAATACAAGAGTTTCAACCAATACAAGAGATGTAGTGAAAAGGAGAGTTGGTTCTCATAATCATGAACTGCATTTGAAATGTTTTTTGGATATGACACACATAATTATACTCTATGTTTTTAGAAAAACAATGACAAATTGCTATTAGTCAAAGATTTTTTGAGACGACCAAACCTTTTTATGTAAAAATAAATCACACAAACACACCACTTGTTATTATAGGAAACATATTGAATTTTCAATGCACTATGATGTTTTTCACCATATTCATTGTACTTTGCATACTAACAACATTTTGTAGGAGTGTGGCATATAAGTTCCACCAAAATCAGCCAAGGAATTTATTTCATATATTTTTTGTGAAAGATGAGATGGATAGTTATTCTATAATAAAGCATATTTAGATGGACATTGTAGCATTTTTTGTGGATTTCCAAAGTTAGAAAATGTATCCATGAGGAGTGTACAAGTGCAATTGGATAGGAATTAGTTGGTTTGAGTAAATAAAAATTTATGACTTATCAAGTAAAAGATGGTAAAGAATCTAAAAGGTATGAGGTTGTTATGAAAGAGATACCTATTTTAGAATTTATGATCGAATTCGTAGAGAAGATTGTTTATGAATATGCAAGGCAAACACATAGGGTTAAATGGTTAGATGAACATTTCAAACTAAACAAGGACACATTCACACTTGATTCTATTGCTTCAATAGTTGACTTTGCTGAAAATTACACATTCAAACCATAAATGGAAGTTTAATAGTAGTATTAAAACTCAACATAAGTTACCATATTCATGCATATAACATTCAGCATGCCCCTGATAGTACAAACTAAGATAAAAAAAATATTAATGGAGTGCCATTTCTATATTAGTGATGAATGATTGCATTATACAGAGTATTGTAAGGTTGTTTTGATAAGTTTTATGGATAGTTGACTTAGAGGAACATTACTTTCAAAAAACATTTCATTTGGTCAAATAATTACACATCACAATTCAATAATGCACATATGTTTTATTGGTTGAGTAGGATGCACATTACCACTGGTGTACAACATATTTGGAGTTTCATTGAGGCTAGCCATGGAAAAGTGGAGTATGATAGTGTTGGATCATGTGTAAAAAGAGACATTACAAGGGAGGATTCAAAATTTGATAATGTTGCTAATTTTATTGATACAAAATCTATGGTTAAATGGTGTAATGAGAACGTATGTCATGGTGCTCAAGCAAATTCTTTTGTTCATAGACATTTTTAGTTAATGGATAAAAAAAACTTCGAAAACTATGAGGATCATATGACTCTAACATGTCCAAGTGATATCCACTAATTTCATAGCTCAAATATAGGTTTTAGGACTATATATACATGCCGCTTGGATTTCTTTTGTTCTACATGCATGGACTCTTTTTGGAATGAGTGTGAGTCACAAGAGTGGGTAGATGACTAAAATTTTAGACCTCTAATTCCAATCAACACATTTCATGTTCCACTAGCATTGTAACTTATTTATATGACATCATCACATGACTTTGACCATATATATGATCTAGTATAGTTAGGTAGAAGATTAATATTTATGTAGTATTTATTCTTATTATCTATCTTCATAGTGTCATTAAAAATTGTTTTTTATAATGCAGGCCATGTTTTTGTAGTTATTGTAAATGAGGGCAATGAAGAGGGAAAAAATTCCCACTTATGTCAGTGTGTAGATGGAAATAAAAAATTGAATTCCCTAGTTGTAGATGGAGAAAACATTTATTATCCCACCAGGTATGTGGTAGTCACTAGAACTTAACCATCATGATATCTTATAAAAAATTCAAATGTATGGTTGTTTGAAGACTTTGAAATGCACAAGAAGATACTGAACTATTAAAATTTGGTTCTTGAAATGAATATTCAATTGAAAATATCATGGGAGGCCAAGAAATAAGAATATATGGAAAGTTCATGAGTTAGACCATGAAGCTATTCTTGACACTATCAAGATTAGAGCAGATCCAAGTGGTTCATTGGATTGAAATGCATAGGTATGTCAACTTGTAAAATGTATATGTAATTAATTTTACCAAATGTTTTTGATTTTGTAGGTAGCATGTGCATAAATTTCATCTTTAATTACGTACTAACATTTTTTCTTAGTTAGTGGTTCCCAATCAGCTTCCACCTTTACATGGTTGGCATTATTAGTAAAGAATTTCATATTCGTGAAGCTAATAGAAGCTTACTAAAAATACTTAGCATTTATAAA